>NW_019091431.1:622435-753820 GCF_001949145.1 Acanthaster planci
TGTCAGAGCTGTACATAGAGAGAGCAGCGCCAACTTTAGGCTTTGGAACCAATATGAATGTTCATTGTATGAACAGGACAGCCTGCAGCTGTTGTGCGTCCAATGCCCATCTGCACTGACGCCACAATATTGGTTCCAACAATTCAGTCACTCATGTCGTAACTCTGTCTATAAACAGCTCTGGTGGCAGTGAGATGGTCAATGCCTTCAGAGATTTTTCTGTTATAATGTACTCTGGAGGATTATTTTGTTAACATAAACCTGCAGGTTATCTCAATTGCAGAACTGGAAAGCAAGAATCCTTGAGACAAGGAACAAATGCAGACGTCTCCAAAAATGTGAGTATGCCAGTTCTTCATTCATCATTCTATTTGCTAAGCAAAGAAATTCTTATTCAGCAAAAGTTGTCAACCCGCCCAGTTGTCATGTGAGATGTCATGTACTTCCTGTGACTGATACCCGGCCAATTGCTGTTCAGCACATAATTTTGCTTTACAGTATTTTCTTCATTGCCGTAAGTACATGTAAAGCTACTTTCCTAACCTCTCCTTTCCTGTGGGGGTAACAGCCACACCCACCCTCTTCTGATGATCAGAACCTACCAGAATGTCCTTTGAGTGATGTGATGACTTGATGACCGTTGTCCATCACTTTCAAGACCGTGATCTGGCCAGAGTAGTCAGCAACAAAAGCATGCTTGGTCTCCTCATCAAATCTTAGCAGACACTGGAGTTAAGGAAATCACCATTTTGCCTACACTTGCCTAAATGATAGAACCTTGTCTAGAAAAATAACCAATATGTACCCAATGGAAATTGTAGGATACATTGTAAATACATGCATGGAGGAAATCTGCATTCCAAGGATGTGACTTGATTTGTTTAATTACAAGTTATTATTAGCACTGTAACCTAAATCAAGGTTTTCAAGAACTACAAGAAATGCTTTCTGTCAGATAAAACATTGAACAATGTGAATCCTGCAACAAACTTAAAACCAGCAGTTGAAAGCCAATTCAGTATGGACGGAATATTTATTTCAATGAGCCACGTGTTTGAGCCTTTCCTGAATAACAAGCGTAATTTCGAATCATAATCACCTTTTTAGTTGTAAAACTTGATCTTCACTGACACCTTACCTAAGTTCCCTCTGACTAGTCATTAAGGTCATGATCCCTGTATGCAGTATGCTGTGAATGATATTAGAGCTTTGTACCTCCATACTTCCTTATAAAGGATACTGTAATGCCGTGCCCCAGGCCTCTAATTTGTAACCGCCCAGGCGCCGACCTGTCTCGCTGCAATGCCACTGGAAGAACTTATCTCTGCCCAAACTCAGCACAAGCTCAGTCAGTACGGAAAAAAAGACATCGGTCACACGACTCTGGTGAGCTGAACCAAAAGGAGAGGAAAGGTTGGGTACATCAAACAGAAATGATCCAAAGGATGATGGAAACTAGAAGCCTGAGATATTTGGTAACAACGCCTGATGACATAAAAACAATAACAATTCGTTTGATGGTAGCAAGTACAAAAATATCCCCCTCTCATTTTGGATTTATTCCTGGTTTTGTCTGTGACCTTTTCAGGCTATTTAACTTAAAATCTTTTGAGCACCCTCAACGTCTGGCACTCTGTGATTTCTTTAAATCATTCACTCATTGTCAAAGACCAAGCTAACATGTCTTTTTTGTCTTCGCCTACACAGGAATTAAATTGTATTTGCTGATACATCAAGAATATGTCCAGTCCCTCATTTCTCAAATAAAAGAAATGCCGGACTATGTAAGAGGAATACGATGTATTAACTTTCAGCACTGACAGAAACCCTTTTCATGCAGGCTTCAAGTCCAAAAGAAGACAGGTGGATACAAAGTTGACGTTTCAGGGTCTTGAATCAAAACTTTGACAATTAAAATGTCTCTGACTTGATTCTATCTCACCAAGATATTCCCGCCTTGTCTTTAAGCTGTTGTAATCCTCTGAGATGCTGAACTCAGAGATAATGCCATTGTCCAGACCAACAAATAGCCTTCTGGTCTCTGGGTTAAACTCCATGGTAGAGCAGGAGGCTAAAATATTGTAGAGAAGTTGAAAACAATGACCGATTAATAAAAACATTTAGTCTTACCCTGGGCAACTGATCACAGCTACATATACAAGCCAAAAACAAAGTCTAAAGTTACAAACAAAGGATTACTAGAAAGCTATGAAACTAGATATCTAAAAAACAACCAGACTCCGACATGATAAAGAGCAGAACCTGTTATACATGTACACTGTATCAACCCTAACCCTCCTCAATCCTTCACCTGTTGGAGGACTGAAGAGTGTTAGGGTTAAGGTTGAAGATTTGAGTCAGTGTTGTATCCCAGACCAAGACCGAGACCAGGTCTCAAGACCTACATGTACATGTACAAGACTGATTTGGTGCAAGTACCTTGCATTGAGTGGCAGATGCTGGGCCAGTACAATCCAGAATCTCTCTTCAACCATACTCGAACCGTTCTATGAACAGATGTACAAAAACATTGTTCAGGTGTTTACATCAAACAGAATCAGAATGGATGTCTCAGGACAAGGCTATGTAATGTATCATATCATAAAACCTCAGGTTTCAAGGCAGACATGTCCGCCATGACCCTAATACTGGCCATTAATGTCACCTTGAACATGTTGTCTCAAAAGCATTTAGACATCTCTATTTTTTTCCTTCAGCTGCATATACAACACCAGAAAGCAATAATACATCTTTAAAAGTCAACTTTAGCAGGGAAAATAATGACAAATTTACTTAGAAAAAAACCTTTTCAGACCAGAGACTCATTTGTAAACAAAGTGTCAAGTGATGGGCAGGTAGGGTAATCTTTCCTTAGGATAAGCTCCTAATCACAAAGTTACAATGAACACACACGCACAAACAATATGAGGGAAAGAGTTCCATATACAGGCCTCCTGATGCCCTATGCACAAGCCCTATGAAACTGGTCTGAGAAATTCCAAGTGTTTTGTAAGTACAGGACTTGGTTTTTTTTCTCCTAAATTGAACTTTTCTGGAAGTGTTTTGCTTTCTGACGGCTAATAGGTCACTGTAGGGAATAATTACTAGCATCCATATATGTAATTCTTCCCAAAATGAGAACTGTCTAGGCGTGCAGGAAGCCTGACATTAGGCACTACACGCAGCTTCAGTACTGGTCCGTTATCATTTTAATAAACATGTTGAAACGTAAAAGTTCCAAATACATGAAATGTTGGCTATGGCTTAGACATGAAATGCATGATGATGGAGCCTGGTCATACTTGTTGTAAGATGGGAGTTATATAGTGTTTAGGAACATGCACAAATGAGTGAGGGGACTGTTCATTTAGGAGCTCATTTTCTTAAATAGGAAACTGTGATTCAAATTAGTCTTTTACTGCACGCTCTGGTTCCTTTATTTAATTTCAATTTTTTTGAAATTTCAAGTGAAACCAACATTTAATTTATTGAAATAAGGCACAAATAAGAACAAAGCTTTCATGAAAATATGAATTGTAAGCTTCTCAGTGAAAATCCACACTGATCTTGGGGTAGGTACCTGTGGCCAACAAAAATGTCCCAAAACATCTCAAAATATCCCCAGTTTAAATCTACATTTCTTTGCTTTGCGGAGACCGATACAATCCAAACTTATATCAAAATGTTGCTTGTGACATCCTCTCCAAGCATGTCATGTCAAAAAGAAAAGAGAAAAATAACTGAAAACTTTAAGGGACTCCCTTGCCCACATTCATGGGCCTAGGCCTAATCGTTCACATTCAGTGCTAGCCACGATATTTGCATTCAAGATAAGTAGAACTGTAAATTCTTCATAAAAATCTTAATGAAAACAGTATAGTCGGTCAGTCACGAGACCGGGGACATCTAGGGTCAATGATGGTTCAACAGTTCACTATCATGTCAATCATGTTTGTCGTGTTTGTTAATCACCATCTGACATTGTTAGTTACAAAAAATAACTGACCACGACGGGGAACATGAAACGAATCACACGATCATATATTTCAAGACCACGGCATTACCTGTCTTCACTCACGCTGATGACCCCGTCTTCCTTAGGTATTATGATCGCTTTTGTGACTGTTCCATTACATCCTTCAAGTTTACTGACTAACACAGGCCTCCTCGTTTGAGGTCTAGTTCTGATTTCAGCAGCCATCTTTTACTGACTGTCTCGTCTATCAACGCAATCAGGCACAATGCATTGTATTACATGCACTGGGAATGAAGTAGACAGGGCCCTACCATTAAAGCGTTTGAATAGCTATTAAAGAAGCGGATACCAGACACATTTGTCTGGGAGTTTGGATGACGTCATTCCAAACACATGATTAGTCATTCTTGACTTATCACAGTGCCAGGGACGTCCATTCATTAATAAACTTCTTCATGCCTTGAACTATACGACCCTTGAAAGAAACTTGCAAAGGTCTCCATACTAAGACAATTTCTCTTTCAAAATAAAACTTAAAAAGATTATCATTATTTTTAATATATCATTACAATATGCAGAAGACTGGATGATGCCGATTTCGACCCCCACTAGCTATAGGATATTAAATAATTTAATTTCCCTTTGGAGGGAAATCAAACAGGGAAATGAGAGATGAGGAAAAGGTTCGGAGTCGTTGTTTTTCTGTTTAATCTATCTAAAAATTCCATTTTTATTTCAAACAACGGCAGTGGTATGCTGTATAATAAATCCAAATAGTTTTCATAAGAGCTCTCTTTTTAATGTGCCTTGACTTCCTTTCGCAAACAACACAGTTTTGCATGACAGTTTTATCCAATCAAGGGCTTGTTTTCTCAAGTCGCGAGTCGTCTCTTGCGGGAAACTGCATTGTTCTCCTGTGAGAAAACAGGTGTACTTTCTTTTCATATGCAAATTTATTATGGTTTCAACTTTTTGGACGAAACTATTTGACACACATGGGCATTCATAGAGATGGTTGAAATCTTTCGAGAGTTACATCAATTAAATATTGCAAACAAGCTGAAACAAACTTTGCCCAGATATTCCAGTGTGTTTTAAACTCAAATTCTGTCTCTGCATCTATAAAGAGGCGGATAAAGTCACTAGTTAGAAACAATTTGTCCCCGTCGAAAAGTTGCGATCGCCCTTATTAGTTCGAGGCACGCGTGCATGTAACTCTACTTGTAATTGTGTGTGTACGTGAGCGGCGGTACGCGACAGCCATTTTGTTTGCCCGGGAATTTATTATCCTGCTCTGGAAATAAAACAAGTTCAAGAAAAGATTGGAAAGAAGGCGGGAAACTACGTAGACCGCAACATAACATTTTACTCTTTAAGAAAGCGAATTCATGTCGCCTAAAAACAACGCCGTTAAGGAAACAATGTACCTTTGAAAGACTGCTGGACTCCGTCGTTTTGTTGGCAAGGTAGGCAGTCTACATGTATATACATTTTGTTGAAGGCCAGGGTCTTCAGGGAGCATACTGAAAACTCAAATTTGTACAGCTTCGATTATTTTGTATGAATAATTGCAAGTAGACTTGCTGGCACATTCTTTAGTACATTCAAAGATTTCAAAATAAGATTGGAAAGCTTCCTGATGGCGAAATGCTCTTCTCTCTGTCTGATCAAGATAAACTGTTCAAGATTAATTTCAACTCGCACATCTCTTTCTACGACAGTTAAAACTACGGTTTGGAGTACATCCCGTGGCTAAATTGCCCAACTTTGAGAGGAGTCTTGTTCACAGAAGACCGTGACCTGGATAGTTTGACACACAAACTGTATCCCTCAGTTTAACTTAAGGACAAGGTCAGGTAAGATTGTATTTTGATCATGTAATTCCATGCAGGTCAATTCGAAAGAGGTTGAAACTCGAAATAGCTCTTGCAGTGACAGGCTGAGTCAACACTGAAGTGTAATTGAAAAAAAATGTTAAATTCCATTTAGCCATCTTGAAGTCTTTAATACATCCAGTTTTTCTGACATCTTCTTGGTTGTGTCCAGTTCTTTCTCATTGGAAGTATTTTTCTAGGGTCCATCAATTCCTGTGGATTATGGTGATACTTTCAATCTTGCTGTCAACAGTGAAGTTTTATGGCATAATTTTAGACAGAATTTCTTTTGAGAACTCCTTGTTTTATCATTTTAAGAATAACATTGATGTAATAGAACTGCAAAGCTAACTTTAAAATACACATCAAAACCCTTTAAAACTTCAAAAAAAATTCATAATCGAAAAACGAATTCAGAAGGGAATATGTAATTTTAACAAGTTCTTCACTCCTCCAAAATGGATTTGTTTGCTGTCCCGATCCATAGTTTATGATCACCCGTCTTCCCAGAAACGATTCCATATCCAATGCGTTTTGGAATGTACTATCTTCCATCTCAATCTGTTGATAAGTCATTCACTGCCCGCTAGAGACTCGGGCGTCAGCTCATCACGCGATCTCATGCAGTGTTTGCTCAACCGTAAGAGGGCGCTGCAGAAGCGTTATCACGAACAGCTTTAGATGATCCCGTATAATTACAGAACCCACAAAACATAATGACAGGATATGTAAAAACAACTGATAATTGACTAGCATAGGCTACACCTCCTTATTTTTCCTCTGTGCATCCCCAATAAAAAAGGGAAGTGACTGAGAGTATTTTCGTTGCACAACTGAATATAATATAGAAATGCAATTTTACATCTGTCACCTGACTGAAGTGCAAATATTTTTTTTTAATTTCGTAGGCCTATGTGAAAGAAATTGTACTTTTTCATATCTTCATATTCAGGAAAATCCAACATATGCTGCTGCCCTGTCTTCAGTAGCTAGCCACGTGTTGAAATTAAACCCTACCGCTGTCTTAAAAAATAATTACAGGCGCATAAATGTCTTGGGACCGAAAAAAGAGTAAAAAATTACCTTTAGAACCAATAGCCTTCTAAAAACTCTTGTCGGATTAACTGCTGAACAATTTTTGAAGTCCTTTTGCATACTCTGGATATAGCAACTGTATTACTCTGGAGGTATTGTATTGCTAAGTCGATAGGTTAATTAAAGCATCTAGTCCTTTTCTTTCGACATACATGTATATCTATAACCTAGGACAAGAGGAATTGTCTTGTTGATTTCAGTTTGCACAGTAAGTCACCAATTCATTGAGTGTTACCTGAATATTGCATGGCTGCCCGGATTTCCAGCACTCAACAACTGACATGTCATCAACGTACATGTATATGAACATGAAGACGTCGACAGTCACAGGCTTTATACTATTTATCCTACCTTGTGAGGAGTAAGACTGGTTTGACTTAGTTCCCCCTTGGGAAACCAGCGAATAGGCCGGGCTTTCCAGGGGGTTCAGCGGTACTACAGCTGTCGACTGCCGCTATTTGTAAGCCAGGAACAGTCGATAAGGACTTCTTTATGTGAAAATTGACTTCAGCTTATTTGGATCAGAATTTAGGGGGCGGAGCGTTTATCATAATATGGATGTATTCCAAGTTTCCGGAGAGAGAGAGAGCATTAAGTGAGGATCTTAATTTTAAAAGCAACTTTCATTTCCGTTCAGGTCTTCTGCCCATTCGATAGTTGGTAATCCGTCTACCAAATGAAATTTATATGGCGCTGTTGGGCACAGGTCATGCTATCTTTCACTTGCTGGTTTTGTAATATGTGAACTCATATTTGGCGGCACGGCACGGTATTGTGCTTTGACTTGCCAACGAGAGAATGTATTTGGACATTTGTGTGAAGATCACTTCTAATGTCGGCTACAATATGATCTAGTAGATGATGTATTCATGTTATCAACCACCTGTCGGTTGTCAGTAAGGAGAGGAGCTATGTGAAGTTGATTGAAATCACCAAGTTTTACAAAAGCCAGGGCAGTGCTTCGACGAAATGCAATACTGTGTATACCTGTTGTCGTTTACGTAGGGATGTCCAATCACAACCATCCAAATAAGCGACGCCAAACTTAGGGCGGTGTATTTGGTGTTTGTTAATGTATAGAGGAGTTTTTCTAGGACCCCCTGCAGGATGACCTGTTGTAACACCGCGATGTTCGTTAAGTTTTATAGCTTTTCCATTTTAGTTTCACGCAAGATTTGTCTGACAAGTGAAAACATTCAGTTAGGGTATAAGGACCTGAGGGGAACGTTTATACCCAGAGAACAAAAAATCACGCATAGAAACCCATATCATTATGATGTCATTAACGGGACTCAAACCAGCCACACAAGAGGAGGAAGGAACAGGTAAGAATGCCAACTATTCTAAAATACTCGGTTGAAATTTCCAAAGTACTGCCGCTTCTATATATTTGTCACTGGCAAGATTGTGTGATTTCATATCTCGAAGTCAGCACATTAAATGCTGGACGTCCCAAAATGGTCATGAAGATATATAGGGAAGGCTGCTTGACAAGCATGAAATTGAAAATTAATTCAGAATCCACGCATCCGTTATTAAGGAGACACCTGCACGAGTCATTATAAAAACACATCCAGCAAACCGTGACGCGTCTATGTATCGTTTACGAAATAGGCAAAGAGATTACCCCTCCCCTTTCTTTTTCAGTAATGCTCTTGCGTCATTTGAGGAAGAAGTGTCCACCCACAATCGATGGGGCAGTTAATTTGTGAAACGCTCACCCTGTGCGGCGCAAGATAACGGTTGCCAATTTCCATGTTTCACCGTGTGTTTATGCTATTTTATGCAGCTTCCCTTAGGCACTTATTTCCCCACCTTCAACTCGATCTTTCCAAACTGACATTGTTGTGTTGAGCTCCTGTATCGTCGTTGGCAATTGTCCAGCGACCTTCTCGAAACCAGGCGGATTTAATACTTGGCATCATACCTCGGGCACTCTATTAGCCACACCAAGCAAAAAGTATATACCGAGAAAAGTGGACGAATGAAAATGAATAACACGGGTTACCAACTAAAAATCAACGTCAGTCAAAGTCATTGCTGCTAACAGGCTGATACAGTTTTGAACGGTAAATTGACTAAGAAAATAGTCTTGTTGTCAGCTTTTGGAGAATTGTCGTTTTTTTTTCGTCTTATACCCGGCGTTTAAGTACAAATCATTGTCACTTCTTTCCCGTGACGAGTTCATGCACATGTTCACTATAAAATGGTTATTGTGATCGAAATAATTTTGCCTGTTTTTTTTTCCAAATTTACGTGTATCAAATACATTTTGTTTGGTAAAAAACAGCAACTCATTTACGAGAATACTTATCTCAGTGCTTGGCAGGCATTTCTGATAATTATCATTTTAGTCTCGGTCAATTGATTTCATCACGGCATGCACGATATTTACATCTTCACTGTCGCGGACCATCCTTTAGCAATAAATTACCACAAAATTGCTTTTAGATGGTGTTATCCCGTTACGTATCCCTATTTGAGGTCACATGCACGGGCGCGTTTTATTAAATTAAGAGAGCGCAAAAACCAACTGATCAGCAGCCCATTCGTGATTGGTATGGTTTCTCTCCGGCCAACATTTATCTGTTCTTAGTGTTTGAAACTCCCCCGAGATATCGCTGCCTGCCCACTCCTTGGAGATTGTGCTGGTTGCATGTTACCAAAGCTATCATATCAACGGCTACCATGTGAATGAAACAGCCAATTTGCGGCAAATTGGCGTCCGCTCAAAACGGGCATGCTGGAGTAAGAGATTATCAAGTTACATCACTAGTAGCTCTCAGGCGTCCTTGCTCAGATTGGCTCGAGACAAAATGCGCAACTGTACTCAAATCTCAAATGGTCTGCTCCATTCACGTGGATGTAGTCCGTTTTTCTCCCTTTCTCACTGACCTGGAATTGCGTCATCCCTTATAATCTTTCGTATGCAGCCCAAAGAATCGAAAATTACAATTTTAATTGTGAATAGCACCAACATGTAGATTTGGGAAATCTAATTGGCATGATTGCAGAAGTTTGACATTTTGCACCTGCTAAAAATACATTTTTCAAGTTGATGTTTACGGTGATATCACTTTTGTTACATTAACACGTTACCGTATATTACAAAATGCCATAAGTGCTTGTGAACCACTTGCACGAAATTCTATCAAATGCATGATAATATACAAAGTTCCTTGCCTGGATATTGCTTCGAATGCTAACAGGGACTGATCATGCATGAGCTTTGAAGCTTTTCATGATGAAGGTGGTAGGTTAGGTAAAAGGTATGCAATAGCACTATGTAAAGATACATCTTTTTATGAGCATGTGTGGTTCTGAAACGAACAGGAGGTGCCCGGTACTCAACGTTTCGGACAGTATGCTCCGTCGTCAGGAGACTGTGTGGAGAAAAGGCATTAATCACATCTCTCAGTACTCTATCCCCAACACATTAAAATTTTCGGATTCCCCACACATCCTCAGCCGACAGCTTCAAAAAAGTTTCAAGGTGAGTACCCCCCCCCGAGCCCAATACCACTCCCCTGGTGTATTTCCAAAAACAAAACCAAAGGTGCTGCAGTGGTGTCAGTGAGGTTCTTTCTCAACATGGAGGCGTGGTTAGACCGCTGGGGGGTGAGAAAACTACAGGTAGGGTGCCAGAGGTGTGAAACGTTACCCCTATCGCCTAGATTGAAATATCTTGCCGTTGTGTCTTCACTGACAGGTTCCAAAGCACGTGCGTCGGCATGACTACGTGCTTATAGCAGCTGCACCTCATGTAGTCCGGGAGGTAAGCGCCCCAATCGCTAACAACCTTGCCCGTAAATTGCAACTAGTCGTTTACTAGTAACATTTTAGAATCTGTAAGCACCCGGAACGTCTCACCCCTTGCACAGCGACTAAACTTGATTGAGACACCCAAGAACCGGGGACCAAGCTTGCTGCCACATGCTGGTTGTCGTGAATTAGCGGAAAGAGTAATGCGGTTTACAATGAACTCTTGTCAGGTTGTCGAATAGTGCTGAATGACAGAGTTTTAGAAGAATCTCCACGCATCTCAAATCGATTTTTATCAAACTTGCCATTTCATTTAGCCACCTCCTTCATCAGATTATTGTAATCCATTTTCAGGGGACGTTTCAGTAACGTCACATTGAATGCGAGGAACAGGCGATCTCAGAGTTATTACATTAGTAGAGTGAATGCATGACAACAAAACACCAAGGAAATCTTTCTTTGCAACTACCAACCTTCAGCGAATAATACGGTGTAGTCAGTATTTTTCTTAGATTTATTTTACCAAAATGTAAACAACCGGTTCCATTTCTAACCAAATAATCACTAATACAGTCAAGTCAGACGAAGGAACACCAAAGTCATTCCAAAGCCTTCCTGCTTAAATGAAATTGATTAATATAGCAGTGCTTTATTGCCAAGAAAAGTCGATAGTCAGCCGATGTCCTACACAAATATGGTCGGATGGATTACCCTCTCGGTGATATGTTGACTTAGTGGACGTTGATGTCCCTGAGGAATTTTTAAAAAAAAATTCCATGTAATCCGTTACAAAAATACCGCTTTCAGTAACGTTAGGATATGCCTTTAAATTTCGTCAAATGATCACTGGATTACTGTTAGTATAATTTTGGCTCTACAAAACGTTATCAAATTATATACTACTTCTACTTTGATGCTATATTGCTTGTTTTATTTTTATTACAATTGTTTTGGTTCTTGCTATTTTTCCAATTTGAACAGAAAAATCTACACCTCTCCGTTTCGTGTCAGTTAAGGTTTCCCCACACTACGCTTAAAATAATTGAGGACATCTGTGCAATATGGGAGGAGTTTGCAGGAAGATACCAAAGAGCCCCTATCGGAATCCAAAAACCCACACTGCAAATGGCCTTAGTCATGGTCCACTAATACCTTATACAAAACAACCATTCAGCCATGTCTAGACTATGCCAGTTCTGTGTGGGGCAACTGCTCAATGACCAACAGGGAGACTCTTTCTAGGCTACAAAAAGAGCAGCCAGGATTGTTGCTAATAACTTTGATTATATTAATTCTCATGATGATGATATCATGAGGGCCCTTTCTTGGCAGACTTTTGAGTAAAGGAGGGACAGTTATTTAGCTTGTAATATGTATACACGTGTTCATGATCTAGCCCCTGACAGGCTTTGTAATAATATTGAGATGCATGTTGATAGGCATGGATTTAAAACTAGAAACGCTGATTCTCTGAATGTTGTAGTCCCTTGGCCTAACATGGAATGTGTTATTAAAGCAATCTCTCGGGGCTATAAAGTCCAGAATGCATCCTGTTTTGATGGTTTTAAAATAATGTATAAGAAGCTTTTTTTAATTAGGTTATTTTTTAACACTATTGTGGTCTTATCGGTTAATCTTACTTTGTCTCTGTACTGCACAGGACGCTGATGTAAAACAGCCTCTGATTGTGTATCCTGTTTAAAGATTTTAAAAATTAAAACCGGTTTACTGCATCTGTCCTATATTATGATGCCATTCATGTTTATTTTTCATTTTTTTCGTTCGTTATTTGGCTTAAGAGGAACTCTTGACTCTCAACGCGATGTTTGGCCAGGCAACCTGTCCGCTCTAGAGGTGATCTCATTTCTTGTGATGAGGGCTTTCGTTTTTCTCCTCTGGTTTTTGGGTTCAACAACTCACTGCCGACTTATAAAAGAGGAAAACGCTGTGCGGTGGCGTGTTTGCTTTATTTTTTCAGGCTAAGTAAATTGGCTTTCATCCAATTCGGCAGTTTGTTGACACTTATGTTGGAGGCGCTTGGCGTTATAATTGTGTAAGGGGATACTGCGAATATTAATTTATATCAAATGACTCATCCGAGAAGGTGAAAATCTTGTAGACATGTTGTAAGGTTTAAATTTCTTATTTAAGAATAGTACGATCATTAGTATTTGGAGATTGTAAATTTCTATATCAGTTCAGTTCAGCGTCTCCAGAAGTAAGTATAACATACGTTGTGATCTTCATATTAAAAAAACCTTGAAAACATTCTGGATCTGTTATGACAGCTGCACTTTGCGCTTAATTAAGAATTATGACGTCTTTAATGGAAGTCTTCGTTGACGTATTGGATTCTTAAAAGGGGCTCGTACATAGTGTTGCTTTCAAATGCAATTCTGCGTATCTTTGTTGTAAGCCGATCAGTCGTTTACGCAGCATGTGTTTCTAGCGCACCTCACCACATCATCAAACAGATTAATAGATTTGCCGAAACCTAAGTGTAAAGACGAACTGAAATTGTCACCCGAGGCTAGGTGTGCTGGAGTATCATGTCCCCTCCTGGTTAGTGCAGATACTACTCCTGGGGGGCTGGATGCAGCTAACCAATTACCGACTAAACAGAAGCCTTCTAGCGCTTTGTACATCATACCTTGTCAGGGAAAAAGGTGCGCCAATATCGGCATTACACGCCCTTAATTCGTACGATTAGACAGACATGAAAGCTGCCGGCTTTCTTGCAGGCGCATCGCTACCTATCTACGACTGTTGTGTGTTTCTTAAATTATTTTCGTCAGTTGGATATGGCTTTTGAAACTTTTAGAAATGACTGAGCTCTAATCAATACGACAGCCGAGAAATATCATAGTGTTTGAGAGGTGGAAATTGTAAATTTGATAATAAACGGTCGAATAAGTCTTGTTTAAAATAAAAAGCAGGAGAGCCCACCACAACACCTGTATTTTGAAATATTTCATGTTCAAGAATCTGTTAAGTTATTACCCCAATCATAACCAAATTTAATTTATCGCTTCTTAAATTCGTAGAAATGCCCCCCCCCGCAAATAGGCAAGATTTGGAATAGTCACGATGAAGACCAGACGCAGTGGCGACACAAGCCATTTTAGCCGGAACCTGTTTTTTCTAGTTCATGCGTTGGTGGACCTGTTTGCACATGTGCGCTGTGTATCTATTGGGCGCTTGTTACCAAAGGCAAGTTGTCCATCACTGTCTGATTTTAAACGAGGTATATCATAGAATGCAAATTAATACATGGGTTTACACGATACTAAATCAGCGATCGGCAATAATCTATGATTTGTACGTTTTAAGTTTACACTTTGATTGTTGTAATCTCTGCCTTATACGAAATAGGTTGTACAAGGCGTATTCCATATGATCCGCGAGTAACTTTAAGGTACTTGAGTGATTTATGTTTTTCATGTCGCTCTGTTTTTCATGTAGCTGGTTATGTGAAAGACTGTTTGTCGATATTAATGCAGCGTCAGTCAAAAAAGCCCCTAAACAGTTTGGTGACTCCAAAACATAATTTAAAAACTTTAAACTATAATTCTTAAGTTTGCAAAGATCCTATTACTAGAAATTTCAAGGACTTTCCCACAAAACTAAAAGACAAAGAATTACGAAGACCACGACGGAATAATTAATTGAAGGAGCTCGTGTAGACGAACAATCGAACCTTTGGGAGGTTCGTGTTCTCTTATTATTTGTTGCACTGCACGATTTATCGATTCCTTTAATTCCGTGATTCGACAATTTAAAAAGGTGCCTTTAATTTAAAAGAAAAAAACAGCCAGTTCGTGCGATATTTTGAATGCTTTTGATTCGGAATTCAGGAACATATCCTCGTGATTTCAACGAAGGATTATTGAGACAAAATAACTTTTCATCATTCCCAACTCAAATCAGTAAATCGACGGACAAAATTCTGCTTACACCATATTATGAGCACTCAAAGAAGATCGGGTATTAAATTAAAAATAAATCCAACCACGTCTTGGTTTCAGCTTACGGTATGTCTCAAATCGTACAAAAGTTTGGACTGTTTTTTCTGTAAACCATTAAAAACGTTGAGTTCAAAGGTTTAACTAGTCTACGTTTAAGTTTTGATTTAAGAGAGTGGAAAAGCTTCCTTCCAGTACGTAAGATAAGCCTAAATGTTTCATGTCCGCTCTATTCACGCATTGAATGTTTCTCTTGAAGAAAATGTGACTTGCAGGCCTCTCTAGATTGACCATCAGGGAATTCAACACACGGCTCCTTTTTCAGTTGGTAAACTACTTTCCATTTTTCTAAATGACATTGCAATAAATTCCAATTACCCTTGGGCGGGACAGCTTGTCTTTCCCTCCGTTCCCTAGAAACCTTCTGGGAAGTTGATGACATCACGTCGTCTCTTGCTCCTTCAAAGTCTAATAACTAGTTCAATTGAAAAAAATTAATCCACATGCCAATTCATTCGTGTAGATTCAGTTAATCTAAGTTTGACGCCCACGAGCTAACAGAAAAGAACAAAGGAACAAAGACTGGAACTTTTGGGTATTGTGGTGTTTATGATTCGTCCATTAGGGACTTCAACGCATCAGACGGTCTGGAGTTAATCTGGCAAGATTTTTACATAACTGTGAAATCTATCTTCTGAGGATATCTTCTCGCATGCATTATTTAAACTCATACAAATGGATTTGTAGGACCACTTAAGTGCGCTTCGTCTTTATGACTTACCGTAAGTAGTTAAATATTTCAGAAACATGTTTTCGTAGCGTATTCAACAGAGTATAGAACTGTTCCAAAGTTGAATAAACTAAACAACAGAAGTTCAGATAGTCATAGCAGCGTTGTCGACATTATAAGTTTGCTTGTTTGTTTTTCTAGCTTCCTCCATCCAGCAATTGCAGTTGTTGCACTGTCGTACAGGCCTGAGGATCCATGCGTTTCATTATGGGACAAAAAAAATCACATTTCGTTTACGTCAGAACAACCACAAGTGCTAATCCAGCAAGACAAACGTACCTAACAGGCGCAGATGCCACCCTGCTGAGCTCAACTGGCCCTCGATGCCCTACCAAGACGTAAACACCTTCCTCCTCATCCCTTCCGAACGTCTCGCTCTCCTTAATTCGATCCTAGTTTTTCACTCGTTGGCTCATGGTCAGGTGTCTGACTCAAGATTGCATTGACGGCTATACCTCGGATCGAGTTTCCGGCCTGCCATCCCACAGTCTAATTGCTGGCGGTTCTTCGGAAATACTTTTGTCCAATTCCATCTGCGTGTTTCACCGCCCCCAAACTAAATCAACGCATCTTAAGCCTTTTAAGACTAGATAGATGTTGAGCTCATCGATGGTATGTGCATGGATGGCTCTTGACAAGAGTCACCCAGACAAGCTTATCAGCCTTTGCTATATATTGCTTCAGTCTCTGTTTGCATTTCTTTGCTTTGTGTAATGACGCTGCTTTGCTTGGCTCTAAGCTCTTTAAGTTGTCAAAAACAGGTGTCCATGTCTAGGAAATTACTCAGCTTGAATCTTGGGCTGTTCCGATGACAACATTCTGTTTAGGTGTAAAATGAATTTGGATATACCAATATTCAAAGATGAGTTGCTGGAACAAAATCACACTTCTCACCGATGGAATAAAAAGTAACAATGTTCACTGATTTGTATTATCGATCTGTATTATCTGTATCATCGAAACATGTTTATGTTTCCGGACTCGTAGAATTAATTATGATTTCAAGAGAAGCAACTGACCTAGACATCGACATGACTTTCCATTGCATTAACTACAGTATCAACTGAAAATTTGAGATAATCTCTGACTCCGTTCAGTACTTATCTCGGTTAGTCCCTGTTCCCACAGCTCATCTTGTCGTGTGAACGAAATAAGACTGCTATGAATACTGAGAGATACACTAAACTCAATGCTTTATAGACCGTTCGTCAGAATCGATTTTTATTAACCAAATTTTAATATCCGTTTCGGTTTAAATTTCACACTATTGGCTTTACTTCACCTGCTTCAATGAAATGAATGCATTATGTTCTTATCACCAATTGTGTTTATTTAGCAAACTAAAAGGACAGAGACTGTCGTCAATGAAAGGATAATTAATTTTGTACATTTCCACAACAATCTATAAGTGAATAAGACACAGCTTAGTTCTACAGTTTGGACTAACTATTTCGACTTCACTGGAATGTATTTAATTGGTCAACTTATTTGTGCCTATCAAGCACAAAGTCACTTTCAACGAGCCAGTCAAATTCATAAAAGAATTTCTATCAGTATTTATTTCGATATTGTATCCGATTAATACAGTAAAGTAATGCGTGCAGAAGCTATAATGTGGTGACAAAATTAAAATCTTTTACTTTTATTTACAAATGTCATCAGTTGACCATCTGTGGCGGATATTGTGCTATTTTCCCATACTTTACACCTTTTTCGTTTAACCATCGATTTTGTTGCGGGAGGGATAAATTTGATCCTACAATGTGTAATGTAGGCCGTATGACCAAAGTGGTATCGTGGATAAAATGTTTAATATTGGTGGCGCACTGTGAAAGTTGTTGAATCTTTGACAAGTTCAGCGGGCTGCCTATCGTAGATATTAAAAACTGTCAAAATGTGTGCCACATTGATTTTGATACTTCAAACGAATCCTACCTGAATTAACATTTATTAAAAGGCCTGATTTATACGACTATCCAAACTTATTTCACCAGTAGTTGCTTATCAGACCGGAAGTTTGAAGTGAGATTCAAAACCACAACTTCATGTAGGCGTTATTTCAGGTGAATTATGTTAGACACTTAGAAAAATGAAAGTACATATTCATTTTGCTGTACTACATTATTTGTGGCAGAAATCTGAGTGGCAGTCACTCTGGAAATACCGGTAAAGGGCAGTGTGAAGTTGTTGGCACAAATGTTGCAGGTTTGTGATTGTTTACATTTTCTGTATACAGTGCAAAAAACCGAGAATGTGCAAAGAAAACTGCACGCATACCACTGTGTTACACATTGTGTTTGTAACAGGCACTGTGTCATTCACAATCAACCGTAGTTAAGCTAGGTATGGTGGAAATAAATGCCCGAGTAAAACTATGTAGACAAGAAATGATCCAGTACTGTCAATGGTAATTAGTAAAATTAGAGTTTAATAGTCCACAGTCTTGTAAATATGATCCCTCTCCTTTCGAACGGCATATCAGCCTATTCGGGTTGAGAAGGGATTTGAAAATATTAATCTAAACCCCATAGCAAGAGTCTTCTTAGCACAGCAATCATTAGCTCTAACGTCCTTATTAAAGTGTCTGTTTATTTTCTCTTAATCATCACTCCGTAGTTGACTTAATATGTCGCTGACTGCTGCGTCAGTACCATCTTCACGCTTGCCAAAGGGTAGCCCGCTGTGGTATCCCCTTCGATCCATTGTTGTACCTTCTTCCTCGATACCCGAACGCTTCCCGAAAGGCAGCCCGCTGTGGTATCCCCTTCGATCCATTGTTGCACCTTCTTCCTCGCTACCCGAACGCTTCCCGAAAGGCAGGGCGCTGTGATACCCGCGCTTACCGAACGGCAGTGCACTGTGTATCCGTTTGTCGAACATCAGGGCCGAGTTGAATCCCCTCCTCTCCATCAGTGCATCTCGCTCTGCCTCTTCCTCCTCACGTTTCCCGAAGGGTAGGGCCGAGTGTATTCCCCGTCTATCCATGGCTGTTCTCTTGCCGAAAGGTAGGGCTGTGTGTATTCCCCGTCTGTCCATGGCTGTTCTCTTGCCGAAGGGTAAGCCAGAGTGGAAAGCTCTTCTCTCGACGACTTCGCTGTCGGAATCGTCGGCCCGCTTACCGAAAGCCAACGCCGAGTGGCGTATTGGTGAGTCGGCTGGTCGTTTAGCTCCTGTCTGAAAATAAACAAAAGAGCCAGCAATTACCGCTCAACCTCGAGATGCAGCGGACAAGTGTGCAAAGTGAGCAAAAACCCACATTTCGTCTGGACAATCTTGTTTTAGTAACCCATCTTTTGTAGCATCGTCTGCGTTAAGGCTGTACTGAGCGAGGAACAAGAGCCAAGGAATGTCCACTACAGCAGGGAGGCTGTTTTACTGTGCTAATTGGAATCCATAAAAGGTCGTCATTGGACAATGAGAAAAGGCAAATTTGCCCATTCCTTAACACTGCGTAATGTCTTGTTTCATGTTGCAGTCATAACTCTGTTTTGGGGTTTTTTGATATGTACAAGTATTTCTCAGACTATTAGTTGGTGGAAAAGTAGACAGAACCGACATGACGGTATTTTCCTTTCTAAATTAGTGGAATAGAATATGAGGCGATGACTCCGTGTGAACTGGCTTCTCTTTGTCTCGTCTCATACTTTTCGAAATTCCGCCTGCATTCGATTAAAATTAACTCACTGCATTCGATCGATCGGCTTCACACGCATTTGGGCAAAGACTCCAGCTGCGATTCTAAAGTGTCAAAGTTCAACTATAGGCGGACTTAACTTCCTTGTTGGATGGGATTGTCTGTTTTTCTTGACAGACTTGACCCCATAGAAGTTTTTTTTTTCATTTCAGTGGATGTGATTTAATCAATTGCTGCATCGTCCTTTATATTAAAAGAAATAAACAGACGTTCATCAACGCCAGCTTTGTCCGGGAACAGAACCATTGAGAATGAAAAATGGTGATGGTCTTCAACAAACATTAATGAATATGACATATAAGTCTGTGTGATAATATAATCCTCAACGACAATTAACATGACTGATAAAAATGTAACGAAATAAATCAAATGAATTATATTAAAGTTTTCATGCTGGTCATTCTCTCTGAAAAATAACAATAAAACTCAGTCCCAAATCTTTCCCAACACCTATATTAACCGGGGAATGACCATTCGTAATTTCTTTACTGTGAAAAAAATTTAGAAATTGCTTTATGCAATGAAGTGTTTTCCTATTGTAAGAATGAGTCGATCCGTTCTTTTGAAACACTGTTCCATTGACGTTTGATTAGGTACCATTCTTCGTGTAATCAGCATTGACGTCAGTACTTAGTTCGCGCGTCCATTATAAGTATGACGTCATCAAATTTCATTCCTCTACAGAAACTGTTTACATTTGGAATGCTGTAGCTATGGTACCTAGTTTTAATTTTTTGGATTCTAATTGCTAAATGAGTAATGGTTTCTGTAGTCGTAAGTGTAATACTTTCCACAGAGATGGTAAGGAAATTATTAGTGTGCTAATCATTTTTTTTTGCTAGGTATGCTTTTCTTCGTGTAAAATTAACTTCAAGTTGAATATAGTTTCGATATGTTCACACAGCAATGCAGTTTAACTTATCGTGATGTCTGGACTTGCCTCTGGACGAGTCATTTTCTCTAAGATGTGAGGCCTGTGTACAAACACCACCAGATACCCTCCATCCGGGGAGGCAATTTTAAAATCAGCAAAATTTTTGTTGACCTTAAGTTTACTCTAGGCCCAAGGTCAAGGGGTTATAATATGCGTTATTAATATGTCATGTTATTAGTAATCCTCATCACACCACCTAAATAGTGGCTCTGTACATCAGTTACCAAACGTAAGCTACGCATGCTTTAAGGTTGTCAATGAGATATCTCAAACTCTCTTTCAAAACCTGTTATGCAATGATTCCTCATCCTCAGAGGCATGAAGGGTCGGATTCTAAGACACACCGGCCTATAACCGGAACCTCTCCCATCTCAATGGTCCTCCTCACACTTTCTTGCCGCTTGACTTGTTCATGGCTCCTTTGCTGATGGAACTCAGTCTGTTTTTTTATCAGTGATGTTGAATAGCGTCCATACTAGGAAGGAAATGGAGTAATCACGCCCCCGGCTGGTTGTGTGAAGATTACGCCCTTTAATGGCATCACTTCTCAAAGAGACTAGACAGTCTGAATTACGCTCCATTTAAAGAAAAATGTTACATGCTGCATTTTTACACGTACGCAGAAGATTCTGTTAGCATCCAAGAAAGTTACTTTAGGTTATTGTGTTTTGCAAAATGTGACTCTATAATATAGCAATGAGTTGACACTGATTAATTAATTTTATAATTTTCAGCCATTGAGCGCTAAAGGGGAAAAACAAATTATCGGACATAAAAGGTCCTTGTATTAGATTGTTGTAGGTTAAAAAGACATCTATAACGATACAGTAGATGACGGAGTCCCTTTGCATTCCGTTTTCTAGCGTAAAAAAGTTTTGAAATTTGCATTGTTCTTGAGGGTGTATAATCATCAGTCCAATTTACCATTTGGAAAAGCTATTACATAGTTTTATTTGAATTCTAAAAAAGTGAGTTTTGAAAACAACAGCAACTGATACATTTTCCAAAGATGATGCTGACAGTGTGTATAGACCTATTCACTAATAAATTCATAATTATGCACGCATGCGCACAAATGACCATGGCGGTAAGAAGTGTGAGCGGACCATTGAAAACGTACAGGGGTGCGATTTTGATTTCTGGAAATTTAGAAAATGTTACAAATACAATTCATCAAGGGAAATTTCTGCCATTTTTTATAAAACTTCTTTTACTTTCAGATTGGAGTGCGCCAAAACGGGATTGAAGAGTTCCAATCCTTGCCACGATTTTTCAGTCAAGTCTACGACAGCAAGAAAGACGACAGTAGCGATGATATCGGCGAACGAAAGTCGGTGAGTTCCACCTTAAGACATCGTACATCCATCACGATGGGCCTACCTCATTCTCTACATTCAGTCTATCCTGCCGCAGGCCCTTCAACCAAGCACAAGCCTGATCCTATCTTGATCAAATTTGTAACGCCAGGGATCAGCAGTCGTTAATGGTGTTATTACTCAGTGTCTGTTCGCTGAAATCGATAGAACACGCTTAATCCTACCTGTTGAAGCTGATTTTTCTTCCTCTTTTTCTTCCCGCGCAAGAGGAATACCTATAAAATCTTATCATGCCTTTATCCCCCGACGACCGTTTCCCATTTTTAAGTCGCTCCTGCTATCTGGTGATGTCCAGCACCCATGTTGACTTGAATATTATATTATGGGTGAATGTGTCTTGATAGGTCCGCAACCGTTTTTGGATTTCAAGAATAAATCAAATTTGGTTTTTTTAAATAAATGACGACTTTAAAATTATGGGAGCAAGATTGCTGAATAAAGTAAGGCATAAAATAATTCTAAATCAAAATTATCTTAGATCTTTACTCTTCTGTAGCATGCAACAGCCGTCAGAAGCTTTGACATGGAATCGGCAGAGGTGAATTATAAAGCGCTGAAGATAAAGGTTGGGCATGCCGAATATTGTCCCAATATTGATAGATAACTTGTTGGAAAGTCATACCATCTCCTAGATTACTGGATAAAAGCTGGGAAGACCGCTAGAAATCCGAGCCTTTCCATAAGTGCCGTTTGTGATAAACACTTGTGCAGCGTGTGACATGAACTAAGCGTAGTTCATTAGATGGGAAGCATGATACGACTAGAACGCAAGAGTATGCTGACATTCTCTTTGTCGTTTTGGTGAGATGTCTGTTCCAGCTGGCTTGAATTTCAAGTGCATGCTTTTCGCAATCTTTATTTGGCAGTGAAATGGGTTTTCTTTACTACAATGGGTTTTTGTTTCGTTGCATTGTGTTTTGCTTTCGCGTGATACTTTTAAATTCTTCAACTAGGGGTTTGGATGATACAAATACTCTGTATTGATTCATTCTTTGCTTTAATCTACAGCAGTAGGTTTTGTAAATTCAGGTAAGAAAGATGATTCTGGTTAAGTATCTTAATTTTGTAAGGATGTGTGAACTTTAACTGGCAACGACCTTCGGAATATGGAAATATTAAATCTCTTTAAGCGCTTAATATTAACCCCCACAAAGTACTGACGGGGGCACATGGTACCCCTCTGCTATGCACAACAGCATAACCAATTTGTTATATTGCCCGCAGGTTAATAGGCGTTAAGAGCAATGAAAATACCAGAGTCGTGAAAAGTACGCGCATGAATTGCACCCCATACTGCTCAATGTCAACACTTGGAGATGAGCGCCTCAGGTTAACTGTCGCACTTGGTAAGTTAACCAGCTATCTTCACAGTGGTAGAAGAGTGGTCGCAAGTGACAGATGTTGCCAGGGTTATGGTGCATTTGCAGGTATTTGTTTAAACGGTGTGTGATCTACTTTTTTTGATTGGTGAGGCAGGGCGGCGGGACGGGTAAGGCGCCCTCAATGGTTTTTACGTAAAGCACGACCATTAACATTTGCATTTGAAATCTGATGATACGATTTGTCAACCACGAATAAGAAACTATCAATATAAATCTCAAGTCTTCAAAAGACTTGTACCTGGTACAACAACAACAACGACTTACTACTAAAATAAAAGACTCGCAGAAAATCGAAGCAAATGCTGCGTTCATTTAAATATCATAGGAAAAGCTTCCTGTCGTTTGTTAGACACAGACATCCGCTTGATGTTAGAGCTCGACTAACCAGGGCTTCGATCTTGAAGCTTCTTGAATGGCAGGAGTCAACTCTAATTCATACAAAAAGGGAAAATCGACCACGTATAATTTTCCTTTTAGGAGATTATAAAGCCACGAATTGCTAACCTTCTGAGCATTATCAGCTCGCATTTGGTACCAAAACCATCGGTCGTCGCGAGTAACGTAAGTCACATGCTTCCACTTGCATGGCTCATATAAGGCGAGGTTAATGGCAATCCTCCTCCGGTTTATCTCCGGTCTGCCTTCGTTATCAACCGTTAATTGACTACAAATTCAGATATTTGGCAAACAACGACTGAGAATAACATCTGTGGCCTCATGTTGACTATGAAATGTCAACCGTCAGTACTTCGGAAAAACACCAACACAAGTAAAATCGACATCAACATGTTGGGCCACAGCGTGAAAGATGTTTCTGATTCTTTCCCTTGCAGAACACCCAACCCATTCTACAGTATTGCAAATTACCTTAAACATCTTTGCTTTCGTGTGCAAACAGTTTTCATTAAAATCGTTTTAATTTACTTTCCAATTATTGCACACATTTGTCCCGAGGATGTTTCGCTTTTTATTCAGTTTCCTTTAGTTTGCGCTAAATCGCACCAGGTTTGCTAATGATTGATGCAACCAGATATCACTTTAACGAAATATTAAAGGCAAAAAACATTATTGACAATCTCTAGCGAATGGCATAGCTGGACATATTTATTGGAGCGTTAAATTAACCAGATATAAAATGACTGAATTTAATATCATCAGTGTTTTTTAAATGGGAATCTTTTATATATCGTAATGCTGTCATTATTCAAATATGCAAATTATAAGTGTTGCCACATATCCCCAACGTAAAAACGCACGTAATCTTATATTACCCGGTCAACTGTTTTCCCAATAGCCTGACATCATTACCCGCGATATGCCCGCATTGCCTGGCCCGTGTAAGCATATCCTTCGCAGAGTTCAGCACTCTTTAGATTACATGTTAGAAGAAAAGATTGTGAAGAGAAGAGAGTTCTTTGATAACGTATCACTGAAACCAAGGCACAAAGCCAGCAGTGGTCTTATCAGTTGCTAAGTACTCACTCTTCTTTCCTGCATTACTGCCACTGGGTAGGTGAATGGACCCAAGCGATGTAATATCGGGCACGTGTTTAGGAAAGTGGGTGGAAATCTTAATTGTAACGTTGTAATTCAGTCATTTAAGATCTTAATTACTTAGACTTCCTCGTCTCAAAAAAATTACAGTTAATAGTGTCTTTATTTTACCACTTATTTGTTCCTTTCTTACTAATTTGTCATGAAAAAATAATTTAATTTTGATTCGGACAGTGACTCTAACTTATTTTGTTGGAACAAAATAGTGAGCCCTAAAACAACGTTTGATCTGAGAGACACTTGGGTCTAAAAAGTACGGAAATGCATTCCAAATATCACGACAACATGAAATTGAAGATGATACCTAAGGGAACTACAACAGATATCCGTATCCAAAGGATTGGAACTTATACTGTTTCCTTGTGGAAGTTAAACTTTTAGTGAGGTTTTTACTTTTTTTAACCGCCAGTCAGCTTATCGTAGTTCAACAAGCGTCATACTGACGTCACTACTTTGTTTATATGTTATCACCTTTGTCGAATACTTGCATGAAAAGCAGATCCTTGTTAACTAATTAACAGCTGCTGTGAAGGCTAGTGCCTCGAGTGGAAAAGAATCATTCCAACTCTTAATATTAAAATTGAAAATAATTACTATTACATTTTATGTGTACAGTAAGTCTACAGACCTTTCAATCTTACAATTTAAGGGGTTTTCTGCTTGTTAAATATTGGAGTTTGGGAGAGTGCTAACGGTGCCTTTTCTACGTTGGTCAATCCATTTAGATTCGTATCGGTACCACTTTTGCCTGTTGTCAGAATGTTCTCATAGTTTTTCTACACTGTGAAACTAATCGCAGGGTAGGCTGTCTGCACTGACAAATCGTCTCCGAAGACACAGCATGATTATTTGTATTAAATCAGCATGAATTCAGCTACCCAAAAAATTTAAACAGAACAAAAAGTTCACGAAAGGGAGAAGTAACCCTATCATAGCGATAATAGGAGGCAAAGACGTTGCAGCTCAAACTTTGAGATTGACAGAGTGTATAGTTCACCATAAGAAGTATACGACGAAGCCGTTTAAAATACATTCAAGCTGGCAGAAATTGATAGGACGTGAAGAGCACATCTCACCGTTATGAACTGACTTCGCCCACGCGTGCATGGTTGGGGGTGGTACGTGTACCAGGTCTGAATCTCATTTCAATCAGGTTTTTTTTTTCAGTGCCCGCCAGAGTCAACACTCCTTTGCCATGAACGTCCTAGTCCGACAAGACCACTGGTATCTTATCATTCCAGGCCAAACGCCTTGATACATTCATGGTAACTTTTTCCATTTTACAGAAAATGAGGGCAGTGTTATTCCAGAAAATATCAGATTGATGTTTCAGGGAAACCTTAGCCGTTGTGCCTGGGGGCGCCCCGTATTGTAAGTGACTCCTTATCTCTCAAGTATACAGTGTGAATGATCAGCATGACACTATATGAAAGCTAGCGTGATACAGATTAATAACATTGGGGGTAGGCTGAACAACGCTCCTCTATAGTTCAATATCACAATTCCGGAAACTTAGAATGATCATTTAGTTTTTATAGTCTTGTGTTGTCTTTAATCTTTAGTCGGTACTTCGATTTGGACTTTGGAAGGGATGCAAGCTGTATGTATATACACTGTAAAAAGAGAAGGCGAGACGGGCACGGCGTGATGTGAAATTACAACGATTTTATGACCGAATGAATCGTAATTAAAGACGCTGTTCGTGTTGTATTGCTTCAGTGGGGTAATTACGTGAAAACATGGAGTCATTCCTGTAATAACTTGTAGCCTGCACTTGATGGGAAACTTGTATTATATGTCAATAAAGCAGGTGCACCATTTTAATGATACTGCTCAGTTGTTTGCAATCTAGCCCCAAAAGTGAATACTCAAAAGCAGTAGTACTCTCCTTAAATGTGTTTTCGTATAAAAGTGAATTAAAAAGGTAAAGTTCTTGATTTTGTTCTACGTGCGTGAAAACAAATAGTTAATTAAAATCAGAAAATAAGACAAGGACTTTTGCACAAATTGAGGAGGTTTCAGAATGCACAAAAACAACCAGGTGTGCTTGTGAAACCGGCCGAGCCGTAAATTAAGCGTGAAAAAACAACAAGGTGTGCTTGTGAAACCGAGCTGTAAATTAACGTGGATTGCTACTGTGCCAATCGATCACGACGCGAAGAAAAAAAAGGAAGAAAGGTCAAAGAATCCATTTGTATTCGGATGACACAGAAAACACAAGACGGCTAAGCGAGGTTCGAACTGTATATAATTTTTGACACATTCTTTGCCGAAACGTAATCCTTGGGTTTACTTTACGCACCATGACAGAAACAACCGAGACAGGATTAAGGATTTCTTGTCCTGTATGTTTTCTTGTCACTTTCAAACAGAGTGTCGTATATCTCCTTTCTTTGAGGAAGAACTGTTGGCCAGCGGCAAAGTTGTGATAGTCTTTCTCAGTCTTGCGAATCACAAGCTGCATGCATTCACCTACGTGAAATTGGTAAAGCCAAACATGTACGTTTGCGATTTGATATTCTCTCTTTCACTGTCGGTGACAAAAGTGGAGAAGGCGACGAAGGCTACTTCCAATGACTCTGTGCTTCCTTTCTCAAGCTCTGTAGGTCTAGTCTATTCCGTCAAATCGGTAGATACTCCGTAGGATTTGAATTATTGGTACAAAATCATTGTACACACTGACAAGAAAGGTCTGGTAAAACTGCGAGAACCCTTAATGCCCGTCTACATAGTCTTTCGGCAGGGAATGTCTGCTCCAAGCCTTAGCAGGGGAACTTTTCCTTTTCTGCTCATTCAGAAAACGGACTAAGCCTGCACTTTCAGAGATCTTTGTTCTTGCTCTTGTTCAAGCTTGGTACATCTCATAAAGAACGTTCCCAAAATGTCAATTGGTTGTCTTCCATTTTAATTCTTCTTTCGCCCTAAGAGAGGATTTCAGAAAGGAAGAAGTGTAAGCAGTATCAGCGGCTGTTGTACCAGCCTCCTATGGCACCTTACAGAAACTTTGATTTAATTTAGGTATATTCATACAGAGGCTTCATTTCGAGCCTTCACCCGTACTACTCCACAGCGTTAAACGACAAAGACGAAGTCCAAACAAAGAACGCCTTGCCAGAAAGCGAAATTTGGCTTTCATTTCTAACTTCAGGAAATATGGATGTAGGGTGATCGAGAGTCTCATCAACTTGTAAATCATGCTTTGCATAATCGTTCTATTAAAATCGCTTCCTGCGGACACAAGTAATCCGCAATCACCGCTTATGTCGCCTGTAGGGGGAATGCCCTAATATCACACATCATTCCAGCTTGGAGACAGAAATCAAACTGTTGAAAATCATAAATCCAACCTCACGAAGTTGGTATCTTTGTCTTGAATTTCACACGGGTGTTTTTCACAATACTTAGTTCCTGTGCCTACAGCATCGATGCTAATCCTTCCGATGATTACGGCTTCAACTGTCGGTGATACAGTCCCGAGACTCATGGGGAGTCTCTCGTAGATGTTAATAAGTGAATAGAATGACCTCATGGTCGTGTTTCACCTAACCAATGTCCTCTTTAGCGACTTTCTCACCGTTTAGTCCAAGCAAAAGCTCAGTTCATGTCCTCAAATGCCAATTGAGTCAATATCCTAATCTAAATATAAACCACGCCTTAAACCTAAACTTAACGCGACCAGACAGAGATGCCTATCTAGCGACGAGCTAGTGACAAAACGTGCCTGTGAATGTGATTGCAGTAACATAATCGCATTAAGGCAAGCACTAAAATGCTTGAATGCCAATCAGAAAAAAAGAAATCCAGATGTATGGGATTATATCATTCTTAAGCATGGCTTTCTTGGGCAATTTTAGAAGGCTAAGACACACGTATATCGGTCTTTTTACCTCAGACCTTTAACAACCGAAATTGTCTTTCATGTCACGACACTTGTGAGCAAACTGACCACACCTTCTTGATTGAGCAATGGCATCCGCTTCTCCTAAATATATACTTCCCCGACGCTGTAATTTATCGAAACAGCGCGGCCGCTTGAACGGTGTCTCGGGACCTCTTGCATCTTTCTTCGTCTTCTTTTCTTCCTCCTGTGCTCACTCTATCCCTTATCAATTTCTTAAAAGCCTTTTGTAGTGCGTGCTCTCGACGTGCTAATAGCCGAAATGCGTCGCGTACGCTGAGCTGGAGTAAAGAGCAAACACAGTGTAAAAGACCACTTGTGTTGCCGAGGCTAGCGAGCCGCACGACCGGTGTCCATCAACCAGCCTGGTTCTCCTGGTTTACTGTTACATCCTTGTCTTTTTAAGGTGAGAGCAAACTTTTACCATGTATCGTAATGGCTGCTTGTTGAGACAGTAGGCGGAAGACAATTCGAAAACGGGTATACCACACTGCACGTGATGTCATGCTGAACGCGTACCCGAGCTGCAATATTATCTACATGCTAGGGAGTCTCTGCGATTTTTGGCGAACTATTTGGGCAATTATGCAACTGGAGCAAGGCCGTAAACAGCCCAATTAATGTCACATAAGCAATTAGTTGTCGTAGAAATGATTTCCATCGACCTCTACTCACATTCTCAGCAGCACTCAGAGATACGTGCAAATTGTAAAATCGATTCAGCATTAAATCTCTGAAAGGCGGCAGTTCTCAAATTATCCTTTCCAAATCTTGATTTATTCAAGCTTTCAACGTCGTGGGAGATTATTTTCCTCCATGAATGTCGTCAGTCATTTTAAGAGCTTGGCACTCGGTTGTGGTGTTTTTCGGTCTATTTGTGAATGACACTTGAAATATGTCATTTAACTCCTTTGGATGTGTATGCGTATTCTTTCTATCTTTTTTATCTGAGGGATGCGAACTTCTCCTAAGCAGTATTTTAGGAAAGCCCCCAAGTGTGCCCGTACGTCACTCATTCCGTATTCTACGTGAAATATTTACCCACTAAAGACATATCTTTGAACATTCTTTTATTGATTTCAGCCAGACCACGGTTGAGTACGCCTTCCAACCATATCCGCTTTCCATTGTCCTGCATTGTGGGATTTCTGAAACCGTCCCCTTCGCTTGCAGGTGGTTGTCAGGACTAATTTTCCCTTAACTAAAATCTTCTCATCCTTAAAGTCTTTCCTAGGAAAGAGAGAAATTGCACTGATTCCACAGATCCAAAAAGAGGGAAGGTTAATCAATACTAGAATACCTTAATGGGATTACTAAAGGTGAGTCATGACATCTTAGATGTATTACGTGTTCATTACAATCAAATCTTGTCATTCTTCCCCGTTTGGAGAGATGTAGCTCCAACAAAATCGACTAGACCTGCCATTGGTACAGCTGTAGTTGACATAAAACACGCCTCACTTGTTTTTCAACTGTGGATTTTCTTGTTGGTAAATTTGTAATAATTTTCTCGCTTTTCTTATTTTGTTAATCGACAACCGTGTATTCCTCAACTTCAGAGAATTTGGTCCGAGTGATTTATGATCAACAAAAAAAAGCCACAAATTGATGTAAACGTAAGAGAACCAAGAAGGACCCAATGATGCTTACGACAAGGAATAGAGTAATAGAGGAAGTTAAAATGTCTATCTTTATTAAACATGCTTCAAGATGGTCAAACGATTCGGATAAACTTTGCTCTTCATTGCCAGCACCGCGCGTTTTGCGACAAGGCGTATTTTTTCAACCACTAACGTACAACTCCAGCCCACTGGATGCAGGTGACCATTTAACTCAGTCGGGCGAACACCATTACAATTCACTTTATCTCATCATCCAAAGACTAATAAATGCATTGCATGTGAAAGCAAACTCTCTAACACGTCGATGTCTTCGTTTTACCTTCTGGCGTCTGGATTTAGTCTCACCGTCCGTGAACCGACTGCAAGCCAATCACTCTATTCAAAGGAACTCACTGTAACTTCTAGTATATTTACATGTGTAGCTTGACGGTGAGTTGAAGACAGAATTTGTATTCTGCAACAAAAGTCCTCCCAAAGCTTTCTATGAATATTTGGTGTATCGCATAAGTCGCTGTAGAGAGAGTTTCAATTTTAATTTAAAAAGGTGTAAACTTTTACTTTAGAAACGAAACGGAGCTCAAGGATTCTCTTGATATTTCCAAAAGGTATTTACAAAATAACAACTGAAAGCAGGTGAATACAAACAGTTAAGCGGTTCCTGCGTGTTTGTGTACGTAATACATACGGTTACATCGAGTGTATTTCCTTTTGCATTGGTAGGTTTTCGTCCAAGTATTTTCACTGTGTTAATAAAATGTACATTTTCTAATGATATAATGTATTTCTTAAAAAATTCGTACAGATTTGCACCTGCGCTGTCAAGTTTGTAAAGACATGTAGGGGCCTAGGAGTTGTCGCTCATAATTGTGAGTCTGTGTGGATGTTTATTTTATCGTAAATGTTCCAGAATGTTTTTCTGAGGTAAGCTGTTTCCTGTTTGGTTTCTTTGAGTTCATATCTCGTGACCTCACACATCTATCTGACCTGTCTGCGCTCTTCGAGAGGCTTCAGGGCTAAGAATATGCCGCCTGGAAAATTATTCCAAGATTTTTCATTTTAACGTACGCTCCAGTTGTTCAAGTCGCTTTGATATGCGCACACTTCTCGATAAACCTCTACTGTCTCTAGCAATCCGCATTTCCTGAATCGTTTTGAACTATTCGGCTACGTGTGTGTGGACTTTACATCTTTTGAACAGCAAAAGATTATGTGTCTTCATTCCAGCATAAAGATTTGGATGTCATTTTATTTTTACTAGAAATGCTCGGGTCATTTCATCCACGCAGATATATTAGCACCTCTCTATTTCACAAATAAACCAGAATAAGACTTTGGATCCACCTCAAATTCACGTGAGACCAAAACCCCATTCAGAACCTCCTTAACGCCATTAACCTCTAGATAACTCTTAAAACTTATGTCAAAAACAACTGATTTGATTCCGTGTTCGTACCGATCGGTAGTGTTTGATTTCGCAACCCAAACAAATGGTATGGGATGTTTACATTCGACCAACAAATTCAACGTGTTTTACGATTATGGTGATAAGACTTCAGTATGCGTCAGTGTGGTGACGGGTGCTACTAAGTGATAAATCTACAATGACCTCTACACGCCTTTTCGCCCATGCTCCAAGCGCCGAAAAGATCATTCAGCTTTAAATTATGGCAACCGGATACTTGTGTAAGGGTCCCAAATTGTGCAAATTACATCGACCTGCCTTGGCATTCCTAGTCGATACTGGCGGAATCGGTATCCCGCACTTTGCTTCATGCCGGCTGATGTTTCGTATTCGGTGGCCGATTATTTGTCCGTTTTAATATCAGGTGCGGTGTGGAATTAAACGCGACCGCAAGTAAAGTACAGTGCCTGCGCTGTGGGAGGTTTGTGCACATAATCTTGGAGTGGTATGCCCTCATGTGACAAAGTGAACATGCTTACCGAAGATTCACCTTCCCAGATTCAAACTGAGAGGAGTAAACATGTAACGAACGCGCAGTTGTCTTGGTTACTAGCCCTAAACTTTAGGGTAAAAAACACAAGGAAAAGTGCGAAGGTTGATTTTTTGGTTGATTTGATCGTTAGATCTGTGAGGAGGGAATTTTAAGAGGCAAATATTTGAAATAACGGTTTCAGGTTCAACGTGGCTTTTGCTGTAATTCAGTAACGTGCGCACTGGGTACATAAAGCGATGTACTGTACCTGTTACAGACTTGTTAAACCGGACAGCGGATACGCACACGGAAGCACACCGTTTGAGACGTCAGAAACGCATGAATTATCTGATAATGCGCCACACGCAGTTTAGTATCTCTCTGTAAATAACATGAATTATATGAGTCTTGATAACTCCTTGTCACGTAGGTTTGACAAAGTTACTGTCGTGATTACGATCGGACTCTTCAAAACTTTCGTGAGTTTGCATTTTGTGGAGAACATTGTAAAGCATCAGACAAGTTCTGAAGTGGTAACGTTTTACTCCGAGAGGAACATCCAGTATGGTTAAAAAGGGCGGAGGCGTCCTGGAAGGGAGTACAGAGCGATTGCCAAAAGGACAGAGTTTAGTACCTTTGCAAAATATCTTAGTTGTTGGATAATTGGGTTCTGGTTCACCACTAACACGATACAGAAAAACGCACTCGTGTCCCCTCGCCGCCCTCAAACGATAACTGACAATATCTAAGCAGCAAGAATCAAGGTCTGCGCCTGAAACAACCTCTGTTATCGTTGTTTTTGAGCTTTAAAGTGCTCGAACTCATCCCCACTCTATTCCTAATAGCTCTTAATCTTGACACGAATGTGATATGATTGTATGTGATGGATCATTTGGTAGACTTCCCCCGAGGAAATACTATGCATGACGATAGTCGAGACCGTGACATAATATTGATATGTGCGTCCGTTTCGTTCGGTTATGCTTCGCTTTCATCGATCTATTTTATGAACCAGTCAGTGTGTGGCATCAATGCAATCCGTGCGTACTCATATTAGAGGCAAATTAGGGAGCAGGTCTTCAAAGAGCAATGTGATCCAAAGTTGGCAAAATTTAATTTGGCCGATGAAAGTATTTCACCGGTACTAATCACAGTAATTGGCAGATCGTTGTATAACCTTTACAGTATATGACAATGATACATCTACCTTTTAACTTTAGAATGACACTTTTAATTACTCGTACCCTGTCCCATCGTAAGCCCGAGTTTCCCAACCTGGGGATAATCAATAATGTTACCAAATACCAAAAATTGTTTAACTTGTTACTTGTTTTGCACCTGGCCGGCTAAGATCAAACAGCTTTCAATTCAATATTGGAGGCGCTCTAGCCTGTGAAGTAACTTATTGCTCCTCGTAAAAAAATTCAGTACCACATAAGTGGCAAATTGGGAGTCTTGAATGTACTGACCAACTCCTGATCATTCGGCCTCGCAGCTGCTCAAAGCTTTCAAAACATTTAAATTTTGTAATCTTCTGCCCTCCACAATTGCATTGGATTATTTTTTAGGGTTTTATATTGGAATGCATTCTAACCTGCATTCCTCGGAGCCGTTGGGGTTATTGATGGTATTAGATTCATACCCCACTAATTAATGACCAGTTGTATAGCTGCTTGATATAAAAGCAGAATGTTGTAAAAAGCCATAAATTCACGGGCACCCTGCCGTCTGGTTGACGACAGCAGCGATGTTTCATCATAAAGCTGGTAAAAAAACAACAGCTCTATATGCCTATATAATGGGTGTTTATTTCTGGTTCGATTCAAGTCGACTATGGCTCAAAATGTACACAGTCGTGGGTTCAAATCCCGCCGAAGGAATTATGTTTCTCCACAGTCCGACAGAATGGTGACTCCTGGAGGCTTAGGGTACATTGCAAAGGGAACCTTTGCATAATTATGTCCACATAACACTGAGCGTCCACTGTATTTCATCTACCTGTGACTTGTATGTTATTTCACACATCTTTGCGGCCATGGAGAAGTTTATTCAGTCCTAGTGCTCACTTTCAATATCTAAATGTCATGAAGAATCTATTTCTTTCCGCTGTTGGGTGTATGGAACTTGATTTTCCGCAGTAAGTCAACCTTGTTATAACAATGTCGATAACGCGCAGATGAATGAATAGTGTGTTTTTCCTTTTATAAAGCCCTCGACACAGTTTTGAATTTCAACCGCTTAAATAAGTTTTATTTGTACTTTGCTATCCACTTGCTTTACAGTTGAATTTATCGTGGAGTGTTAAGGTATAAAAATAGAGTTGAATTCTGAACGCAAGTGCCCTACTTCGTGACTTCGTGACAAAAATCAGGGAGCTCAAATTTACCCAATCACGATGTGAATAGTGTCAACATTTAGAATTCTAATTTCAAACAGGGAATTTTGTTCGTCCGTCGAAGTCCCATATCTGTCTCAATCTTGTCTTTCAGTAAAGCGCGATTTATATAGCCCAGTTCAGTAAGAAGGCCGGCGTCAACAGTAAAAGATCAAAGTGTGCTCATTCCTGTGTCTTCATTTCAAGCATCTTATCTTGGTTTCTATTTCTCCTCAGGACACCTTAAGAATGCATGAGTTCGGTTCTCTTGAATCGCCGCCTGATAAGTTCTCGCATGAGATTCAATCAAACCGACACGATGATACGTACTGCCTTGCCTCGTTGGCGCGCGCGTAGGGGTGTCGTCACTGGCATTATCACACCAGAAATCTTTCCCGCCAAACTGCCAGCTGAAATCCGGCGTTGACACTAGCTAAGCTCCCGCGGAGTGATATTTGCTATCTTAATTGGAGTGGTTTACCTTTTCATACTCTGGTTGGGGAACTGAAATAAGTTAATAAAAACGAGTTCTGTCGATCAACCTTATACTACATCCGTGAAATAATCCATCATTAAACACTCAGGTTGATCATAGGAATGAACCGGGATTATCGATGATGAACGGTTTGCCTCATGTCAAACATAAATCAAGGCATTATACATCTGCGTGCTGATTCATTTATGAACGAGGTTGAGGGTATCATTGGTTTCTGTCAGCTTGTGTGTGTGGCCGATGGACTTGCGTGGGAACCAGAATCATTTCATTTATTTGTTACATTTTAGTTGAAGTTGAGAAGAGAAGTTTTCTTCTCGTTCGCGAATAGGAAGCTGACTATCCCAACTTTAAAGACATCAAATCACTTTAAGGGAGTATTCACTCCCCACGTTGAGATGGTGTTAAACAGTGGCTTCTCATGTATTGGCTTTCAACCCATTTACATTTACTGTGATCGACGAAAATCTATTGTCAGTTCACAACTACAAAATAATAAAAGCCTTTGGTAGAGCTCAGTGAAACCGTTTCTTGGGGTTTTGGGCATTTTAAGTCCCTGACTTATTTAAAGCAGTTATGAATGCCAAAACCGTCTTTAGATGCATGCAGATACACATTAAAAAGGGTGACATTTATATACCCAAATACACTCCAAGTTGGTTTGGCATTTGATATCTCAGATGCATCGTACCTATAAGCGATTGGCCGAGGTTTGTAGGAGTTGGAACAGGAAGTCCAGAAGGCTACATGATAAAAATAATCACGCACCTGCGGCTGTGCCAGAATTAGATCTATCATCTACTTTGGTTTCAGAAAATTGCTCATTACCGAAAATCTGTTCAATTTTAGTTGTGTATCCAATTAAATTTTAAATCAGTACCACACGTGAAGCGTCCCTTGACGACAAAGGAAGGTTAGATAACTCAGTGCTGAAACATCCGACGAAGGAAGTGAGTTTGTATTAAGACATCTTTGATTAGAACAAGTTGTGCGTGCTTGCCTGGTGGGCGAACGAGTCGCTAATGACTTCGACGGAATTCGCCGCTATTTTAGCCGGGAAATTCACCCATACTCACGGCTGATCTTTTGAAGACCGTGACCGTAACTCTCGCGGGATCAGTGCACAAAACCCCCTCCGTCTGCTGAAAATTATATTCCGGGTTAGGGTTCTGTTAATTTGGCTGTTAAATTGTTCTGGCTTCAGGGTGTGAGAGACATTACATTCACCCTCTGGGACTCGAATAGTTACTGAAGTTTTCGGGAGGAAGATTGCGAAGAGCGAAATTGATTCCTTAACTATTCGATTCTCTGACGATTTGCCTATTACTTATTTTGGTCCTGTCAAATTTTGCAGTACATCTGTTTGCTCCTTTATCGAGGAAAGGACACGGTGTAAACGATTAAACTGATACAAATTTTACCCAGCAAACTTGCGGACTAAATGTAACGTTGTCTGTTGTTACTGAGCCAAGACATCATGTGCCAGTCTCGAGATCTTCATGACATATTGACAGACTTTAAAAATGGCACGAAGTGCCAATGCTGCCAAGACTCATTTAAGACAAAATGTTGAAAGAGGGGGGCTTTGAAAAACCGGTGTCTCGAACCTTCATCTGTTCGGTGATGCTTTTTAACAAGAAGCGTTATGGCTGAAACTCGTGTTCCTATTTAAGAGAATTTAAGCAAAAATGCAGCTCAGGTTGGTGCAGTCAAAATATCGTGAGTCTTGCCGTTGTCTCATACTGCAAAATTCACTCCATGGGAATATCAACTTCTGTGTAATTTTTATGCAGCCATAAAATACTAACACCAGAACCTAAATTCCTTGCCTCTGGCCCTGCTCCACAAAAGATGTTGCAATCATGCACTTGTCCCATTGTTAATTGATATTATAAGAATCAATAGTGTAAATGAAATAAAATTGGACCGCACTGTAACAAGGACCACCGAAGTGACGAACAAAGAGCAATCGTCATCTTTACAAAATCCCTATTCTTCGGGAGGTCACACAGAGGAAGGAGACAGAGGAGATGTTTGTGAGCCGTCGCGAAGATTTCCCGACGGCGCAGTGTTTGCTTTTGAATCGGAGCGGGGCTAGGGGAGTGAATTATTGAGCAAGGCCATTCAGGGCTTGGCTTGCCCGCGGAATACGATAGCCTGGCCTGTTAACATACAACGTAACATCATCTGAGTAGTACGGCGACTATTGAGATGCGGCAGTCACTTCATGGTCGAGGATCATGTTGCTTCGCCCGCCGTACTCAACCCCCAACCCTTACTGTGAGATTCAATTCTCCCCATAACCAGAAAAGATCAGTTGTCGATCTAACCCCCGAACTTGTACATCACTACCGTTGAGATAAGTCGATTTCCCTCGTGTTGAATGAAAGCTGACTGCCTCGGAAATACTAGCCAATAGCTGTGCCCTGAGACAGAAACTATCAGAGAACTTAAAGTGGGAAACACTGAACATATCAGAGAAGGGTACTGTGAAGAACATATGAATGTTTGTGGAATTTTTACAATAAAATTTAAATGGGCAGTTCACCTTGAACTAATCCCATCCTTACGGAATAAAATGTTTCATTCAAAAGGCTTGACACGCATCTGGTTCCAACCAGATTCACATCGCACACTATTTTTATAAAGAGCAATTGGTTAAACGGTGAATGTTGCAAGTATACAGCGAAACGAGATGCAAAATTCAATTCTTGTTACTGGATAGATTAAAGAAACACGTTGACTTCAACTGGCCTTAATGCAGAAACCGCGCCTCTAATTTTGGAGGTTATGTTGCTCAGCTCACAAATAAATTGGGATTCTTCGACATTGGAATTTGACTGTTATCCTTATTCAATTCGACACAACATGACATGCACTCGACAAAAGGAAGTGATTTCGATACTTTGCAGGTGCTAAACACAAACTATATTTATAAGCACGGACATGAATGGTGAGCAAATGCCTATCACATGGTACAATTTCGTTTTTGCCAAAGCCACTGATGAGGGTTGGCTACAAACTTACCATGTCAAAGATGCCGTCCCATTGTGATGATGTTTGTACGCTTGAGTCGAGGCAAAATAATACATCTAATTTCAGTGAGTAATTTTCTGCTCCTTTTGCATTGAGCTAGAGAAGAATTAGAATTAACAAGACATATTCCGTTTTGTACTCCGAGCTAATTCGGAATACAAACAGGATTAATTTATCTTGGCAGTGTCGACGCACGAGCGCGTCCATGCGACAGTTTTTACTATTGCCCGTTTTGTAGTTGCATTCAAGCAGATGATAAAAAACACAAAGATTCAACTTGAATAGTTGAATGAATGATTACCCTGCTTGCTGAGGAAAATGAATGGATTGGAACAAATTAGACATCCTTCAGGATACTCCACCCAACTGTTTCCTAAATTCAATGTACGTTTGCGTAACAGATCAACCTTTGATAACTGCCGTGGGATCGTCGTGTCTCAACGTAAACCAAGAGTTGTCAAGGAAGTGGTATCTAAAATAATGGTGTAATTTGCTTTCGGTTGAAAGACTTGCTAACATGTAACATGCATATTGTTTGAATTATCAAAGTGTCTGATAGGCCGAGAAGGCACCAAAAATAAACTAGATCGATCGGTGGTCGGTGATGACATTTTAATCTTAATTGATTCGGTCAACAAAACATCAAAACATAGATGTGTAAAATTATTGCCAAATTTTGCAGGTATTTAGCTCAGTATTGATATGGAAGGTAATTGTTTGCACTTTGGGCAATTTCGCTCAATCGTCTTTCAAATTATATCGAATAACCCCCTCAACCTAACTAAAACTAAACACTTCCAGTTAAAACTTGTTGCTCAGTATTTTGGACCAGCTTTTTTTACAGTTTCTATTGCATTTCCTTTCTTGCCTCTCCTGGAGATCGTCACTGAGTTTTGTTTTGATACATGACCTCCCTAAAAAATTCCTCAACGTTTCAATAAGATTTCTGCAATTTCCGTCAACTGTTCGTGGCATGATCGAGCGAAAACCATTACAAGGTGACAACAGTACTATGAAAAGGAAAATTATACCTCTTGATGTCCCTGGGAAAATGAGCATTGGTGATATACTCCAAGACGGAAGCATGCCTCTTAAAATGCCTGAATACAACCTGGAAGACGCAGACGCCTCGGCTAAGCAAACCAAACCATTCCTGACCAAATTTAACGACAAAGCTCAGCCCTCACGACATTATACTCGTTAAATACAAGACATGCCTACTGGGTCGGGGCTACTAAACCCTTCAAGCCACTTAATCCAGGGCAGACACGAGTTGTCCCCAGCACTCTGGATGTTAATGTAAATCTCAAACGCACCAATAAATCTTCCACGATTACTGGACAATCTTTCCTAATGGTAGGTTTTTTGGTTGTATATGGTTTGCCCTCTCCACATTGCTCCCAAATACAGGTATTAGACTGTGTGCACCAAATTGACCTGATTTATCGTTAGTATTAACGGTAACAAATGTTGGAGCCGAAGTGTCCGGTAAGCTAATACCGTCTACTGTCGCCTGAAACAGCTTTATTAATGAATGGATTCATTTAATGGCGGGGGCATATTCCCCCCTCAAACACATGCGTCAATATTTCAGTACAAGTTTAAGGACGATTGTCGCCTTTTCCAACTTTACAATGGAGATCTGAACAGCTGACATTTACACTGAACATTTGCAAGAAATTTATGCGCATAAATGCACGCCCAAAATAACGTATTTCGTTGGTAGATGTGCCATAGACTTGTATTCCCAACTGAAATGGTTGAAATCCATTACAGATTTTTAAGCATCAACGAAATAAAACCCTTCCCTACTTTCATATTTGTCCGCCTTTTCATCAGTCACGTCAATCTTCTCAATCATATTTGAAGATGTGAATTTAAGACAACGGCTGAATGAGGATAAAATAAAACAAAGGCAGTTGCAAGGTAAAAGGTTTTTTTTTCATACAGTGTGAGAAAATAATGTTTTATCTAATTTCAGTTGAAATTGCAGTTCGTGTATAACCTCCAAGAAGGATTCTAAAAGATTTACTCTTTGGTTATGACATTCTATCGACGATCAGGAACCTAGCACCAGTCCGACACTGTTTAACGTTGATCATACTCTCAAGCATCAGGGAAGGTTGTTATGATTATTTTTTCTTTCAAAACTCATGTTAACAGCAAGATCGACTTACCATTCTCTGTTCATTGGTTTCGGCAGAAGGACTTGCGCTGTCCGCTCGCACCCATACATTGCCCAGCATTGCGCGGTTGTACCCGCCAAAAGGCGAATATGCTTCGCTGATCCCAAGCGGACCTGCCACAACGAAGACCGCTACGGCAAGAAGAGGGTAAAACTTCATCTTGGTAAATGTACAGCGAAATGATAAAAGAAAATAGTCAGGGAACCCCCAGTAGTCAACCCCAGTCAAGCCGGCAGATCTGTCCCCGATGAAAGGCGAGAGGATGAAGACGGGCTGGCTGGCACTACCCTGCTGCGAGAAATGGAGCGAGACCAAGTGACATGCAGCGTGTCAAGTGGCTACTTTTGAGTAAGTGGTATATTAGCCACTGCTCACAGTTTTTATTGAATCAATTTGCACTCCCCCGCACACGGCTGCGCGTCACCAGCAACGTTGCTATGTTGCCGCGCTGTGCCACTCTCCTCATTGGTCGCCGGATTTCCAACGTCACGCGCACACCACAGGTTACCTCACACCACGTGTTCTTTTCGGCGCATTTAGCTGTCCTTACACCATGTCTCATAAGTTTTGTTTTGTTTGTACGATTTGGCAATGGATTCTTGTGTCATACTGTTTGAAGAGATGAAAGGAAATATTATTTTAAACACATAGGCCTAATAAAGATGATGGGGTTTCTAATGACTGTGGAGCAGGCTACTGCATCGAAAGTAACAAACTTCCTAAAAGTAGCTTTGCCCTATAGGATCTAACCACATTGTGGAAGGCAATGCAGTTGTTTTGTAGGAAGCAACCCAAAACGCCAGAAATTGTGCTAATTTTGGAAACAACCTAAGAAGGCCTACTCACTTAGATTATCAGAGTCGACTGTAAGAAAGATAGGAAATGCGGGCAACCCTACTGGACTTGTCTGGGCGCGCTGTTGTATTAATTAACGCCAAACTGACGTCTTCACACAATTTCTTTAATCATGCATAAGTCACTTGTTGTTCACTTCGCCTTAAGTTTCTCCTAAGTGGTCTGGATGGGATCGGGGACTGCATAGGAAGGCAGGCGTACCTCTCTTTAATGGTGGAGGTGTTATAGGATTCGCCTTCAGGCGAACGCCTCTGCTCAACTGAGCGTGCGTAAATACTTGGATACATCTATCCTATTCCAAATACTAGTATTTTCACCTATGCGCATTTTAGAAAGCCGCGTCGTCACGGTTGCCTTTAAATCCCGCTACACAGAAATGGAGTTTTATATATGTTTACTTTCAGGGTTCTGTATTTTCAAAATGAGATATATCCATTTGAAAAACATACCGTTTTTCAACAATTACAAAAGATTGAACTTCTTTTTCACTATCTTGACTCATTAAATTTGTGTTTAGCTGTCTTATAGCTGTGGAAACCGACTGCAGGTAATTGAGAGAGAGTAGGGTTCTGAAAAATACCAAAAGCTCGCTTAAGCTTATCGCATTTGGGAGATAAAACTTTTCATAGAGGCCTACTATTTTATTCGATAAAATGAATTCGCTGGATTACATGACTCGAGTCCATTGACTTAGAACTAAGCTGAAGCTAAATTGATTTGAATGGAATATGTTGAAAAACGATTAATCAGAAACGGATGCATACGGTAAATTTACCGCAGATCCAGCTCACTCCTTTGGTCGCAGAGATGAGGAATTTAAAGTAGCTTTATTACAGACGAAAATGAAACAAAAACAACGGTGACGAAGGCTTTGACAAAAAAAACCGTCTGCTTGGACAACGACCCAATCTAGAGACAAAGGACAATCAGTGTGATTAAATATATGCTTGGGTGGGCATTGGTTTAAATCTGTGATACGCCTGAACGAACTAAGACGCCTGGTTCACACGACACAAGCTGAATCTCAGTGTCTAGGTCTAGGCCTTTTAGTCAACGCCACCTATACATACAGTGATACGTTGCCTTAACCTTTAAAAATCTATATTGGTCATGACACCCACAAGATCATACGGCCGGGATCGGTCGACTACATCTGCGGTCTTTTCGCAGAGTACCGGTACCCAACATAGCTTTGGTTATGAATGTTTAAAATTTCATATTCGTTGGAATCTTTATTCTGATGTCTCGGAACAAGTTTATTTGTAAAATGACGTGGCTATCGAATGCATACTGCATTAAGTCCTTCATCGAAATACTGTGGGTAATTGTTGATGTAATGTACCAAGCTTTTCTTTGTGTTTTGTACTGATTAGAATCCGGTTTTAGCATAGTCCTTGGCAAGCAGAATGGGGATGATCCGTTTTCAAATTTTAGTATAAGCCCCGAGTCATCTCTGTTTCTAAACTTGCTCTGCCAATGGTCTTAGCTTCTGGTGCGTGAAATTCAAACTCATGTGTTTTTTTTTCAACGAAAATAAAGACCTAAATTACTGAGATGGAAAATTCAATATACAAGACTATGTTCGGAATTCGCATGTGAAGTCCATAATCTGAGACATATTTGAAAAACAAAGGAAAGGCCAGGTCTGAGGGAGTAATTGCTTCAAAGCAAGCCGCGACGTCGTGAGTGCGCTCCACTTAAGCAGAATCTTCCGTGTGCCATTATGGATCAACGCGGCCAGATATTAATTTGACGCTCAAAGCTGTCAGCTTTAGAGTCGGAATTCCGAGTACCTGTGTGCCTCCCCTCCTCTCCTCTTTGGCTTGTGGAGGCAAACACTTGTGGCACACAGTCGAGGCTAATCAGCCCTGATACCAAACCAAACATGGCGAGTAGTTTATGTTTGATCTAGCATTCCCTTCTGTTGTCTTAAGCAATAAGTAAAAGGCTTAGGCCAGGCATTCCTGCACTCCACGGGTTAAATGACTTCGCAAGTTATACTTCAACGTGAAATGAAGAGTGACGTTCCTCTTGCCTCGCAATGGCATTAACAGAGTCTCTGCGACGGTTTTATCTTTTTCAGTTTTCCCGCGACTTAAGAAATAAATAAATCTAAAAAGCAATAGTTACATGCAAGTGACTACTACAAAGGACGTTTTATCCATCCGCTAAGTCAATAGAATCCCCAATTCCTATTATTTTGCGGCCAAACTGGGAGAGGAGAGGGCATGTCATACCTTTAGAGAAGTTATACAGACACGATGGAGTATTGTTTCTTTCTACCACTGAGTTTGTTATTTGTGGAAATAAAGAAGCAATGAATTCCAACACTGCTCTACTGCAGATCTACACTTGGTCCACTCTTTCTTCTTTCCGTATGTAAAAAAATTCTTAACACATACCAATGAATTGAATTTCAACTTTGGGGTGCTGTATCTCTTCTGGCAGAGTTGCAGAAGTTACTTATGGACGTAATAATTCCGAATGAATAACTTATTGAAGCGAAGAGGAAAGCTTATAAGAATTATTTACTATGATGAATAGTTCTCCCTAGGGATTCTGTTAACACTATAGCCACGAAATAACGTATTCTGTCAAAGAAGCATTTTTTATAAGCTAAAGGTCAAAGGAAGACTGAAGCTAGGTTAAGTACAGGTTGTGTTCCTTTGACATTCAGCAGATTACCAACACCTCATTTTATTGGACCTCGCAAAAACGCCTCGCTTCTGTTTCTAAAGAACTCGACCTCTTAGGAGAAGTTCAGCTATCACATTCGCTTTTGAACGCTTCTCGCTTGCTTAGTGTCCGAATAGTCATGTCTTTCATTCGCCCTGTCTTAAAAATAAAATGTTGTCCATTCAGGAGTGTTGCCGCGTGGGTTTGTATGAATACCTTTTGCGTCAATTATATTTACAAAGTTCATGTTCCACTGTTCCGTTAGACAGATGCTCTTGAGTGTAGTTTTATGAGTCAAACTGCACAAGGCAAACAGAACCTGGCCGTCCGTGTCATTCAAGGATCACAAGAGACATATTGGGTTTGTTATCCTTTCGATTCAGTAAGGATCTAGAAATACATGAGTAAGGAACGAAATAGTGATGTCGGTGCACAGTCGCGCCTACAATGATTGACAATGTGTATCGATGTTCAGCTTCTAAGCACGTCAACACTCCTCCGGAAGCATGAGATTGGCCTGAAAACTTCGCCTATATTGCCCGGAGGTTTTCGATTTAATTGAGTCTTTAATTGAACCTCACAACTTGCAAGGTTTTGGTTGGAATGAGATCCAAGGCATTTGTTTCTGAGTCCGTTCCTTGCCAGGGCGAAAAAAGAAGTCAAGAAAATTCTGGCGGGATGATTTCAAACGACCATAGGGAACGCATGGAAGGACAGTATAGCTAAAAAGTCGACAAATTTGACGTTAATTATTAGGACTTTTTTCTTGGCTCTACTTTTTGTTTGATGTATTAGAAATAATTATGTCATTTAAAGGCTTAAATTGGTATATAAAAGAAACTTGACAGATGTGTATTTTCATCAATTAATTTGTTGTTTCCTTGGGTTTCACTCTATTCGAAACATTGATATCACTTCAACGTCTAAACTATATATTACCACTTTAACACTCACTGATTTCATCTCCCCACAAATTGCATTCTTTCTTGTTCCTTAAAAATTTTCTTGAAAGGAAAGCTAACATTCTTCTCTTGTTCATTTTCTCAGTACAAGCATGGTCACCACTCGTTAACATAATTTCCACTAATGTAGATACCGTACATAGGAGTCGCTTTTGAAGCCCCAAAGCCATCCGTAAAGGCGTGCACTGTTTTCTTCCTCCGTCTTTGTCCATCTTGTCATTTCTTTCTACCGCATAAATATTCACCGTGGGATTCCTTCAGTCATTGTCAGTTCAGACTATTTGTTTTTGATATTCCTAGGACGGTTTGGCTTTTGTCCCTTGATTGTTCTGCATCGTTGAAGAGATGGCACAGTCCACACAGGTAGGGCTTACTTGCTTCTATACACATCTTTTTTTCTCCTGAAATTTCCATTTAGCAGAGTCATATACCACGAGAAAACATAAAGTGTTCAGTCAAACGTTTGATTTAATATGTTTCATGGGTTTTTGTGTAGTATCCTCGAGTGGATTTTTTTTACATCCAGCAAATATGCTCGACGAGTTATTCGTTTACGTCGTAGAATAATGTCATGCGAGTATAGGGTATATATTGTTGTTGCATGCATCTAGATTTGCCCATTAGCAGGAGAAATCTTACCAATTTCAACAACCGGCTTGGGATTTTTTTTTAGTACAAACTTATCTAGTCATTTTCTCTTAGCTAAAATAAGACAAGCTTGTCTTCAGATTTTGGGGATTTTTTGATTTTATTCCCGGGAAAACGTTAATTGAAATGGATTTTTTTTATACTGAATACTGAAGGTCTAGGCATTCACGAGTAGCATCTTATCGATTTTGTGACGCTTCCTATCGACTGTCCTGCCGCATGCCGCTCAGTCTTCAAAGGCCTTCGCTTGGAAATTTGACGCCCTGAAAAATTGTGTTACGTTCTTAAAACAGGGTCAAGAAGGTGTCTCAAGTGTGAAAGTGACAACAGGTGAAGGTACAACACAAGAAGTGCCAAAAACGGTCATTTTAAATCTTTCGTCGTGCATGTCATTTGCATATAGGCCTAAATTGAATTTGTTTACGAAAATAAACATTTAAGTGAAACATGAAACAGATGCCATGTCGCCACTTTATTGAGAATCTGAAGTAATGAAGTTAACAAGATATTACATTCAAAGCTTTTTATTCCCCCCCCCCCAAAAAAAATTAATTACCATGGAACATGTTGAGAGAATATGAATACATATACATGTGGTACATATTTAGTACATCTGAAGTTGATCGCTCGATTTAATACTGTCAAAGTCATCACTTTTTCGACATATTTTGATAGTCTCGAAATTCGACAGTCTTGTATGTCCATGGCTTAACACAGCGTAATGATACAAACAGCTCGGTGTCTGTTGTCTGATATTCACAGAGAAATGACTTAAGTTTCGATTTCTTGATAACATGCCTCTCCAGATTGAGGCGCCCTGTAAGTCCTCGGAATCGCTCGAATTTCTTTTTAAAAATGTTTGACAAGCTATCGCTACCGGCGAATCGCTTCATTTTTTCATCGTCGACAGGAACTTAGGATTTGGAGCAGAATTGACTTGAAATCCCTGCGTAATAACCTGCGACAGGTCCGGCAACGCCTGATATCTATTTCTGCGTCTTCACTTTTTTGCCAGGCCATTACATTTGCAGAACTTGGCCACGGGCGATTCATGAACTCAAAGTGGGACGGTGATGTGCCAGACCTAAAGAAAGCGTTAATTTCCTTGTAGTCAATGAATAATGCATGCTACAAACGTGGAAGCATTTTGGCCTGCATGAGTCCATGTGGAAAGTTGATACTAGTACAATAACTATTCAAGCATAATTTTCATTTAAACTAATTCAATGACAAGTTTTTGATTACAGTCGAGAGCTAAACTTAAGATCATTAGACCTATGGTATTCTATGCAGGCTTGCATTTTATCTGGATCAAGCGCGCTGGATTAAATCGCAGTTTAATTTGTGGGATTAATTTTTACCACTAACGTCGTAAAGGGACTGCGTAACTTCGTGTGTGAAATTGACAGTGCTACTTGTTCTCTTGACTGTAGTGTAGATATCCAACGTGGTTAGCTACAAAACTGGCAAGTGTTATAATGCTCATCTTTCAGTGATGCAGTTTCGTAAGTCGTTCCTCACCACAAGTGTTTCCCATGACTGTGTAGTGATGCAGTCTTTTCCCCGGTCTCTTTTTAGCTCATTGGCAAGGCCTGTAGTTTCCTAGAGCGACCTTAAGTGACCGACTGAAAAGTTGTTTTGCCGTTTGCGCTGCGGCGTGTTTCAGCCCGGACCGGTAGCCATTGCTTGCTGCCCGATCGATCAAGCAGGCCATTGAATGACGCATTCCTGCACCAGTTTGGGTGCAATGTTTACCTTCTCTGGATGTGACAAGACTAAAGTCATTCGATAACAAACCATACCCAAAAAGGGAAGCAGCTTAATTAGCATGCCCAAACTGTGTCACGTCCTGTGTGAAACCTGCCTAAATGAAGCATGCCGAACGGGTTGAAACACTTGTGTATATGGAATGTTTTGGATTATTCGATAATTTGCAATGTACATCCATCTTGCAGATGTCAAAAGTATATTCCTCGTTACAAATCATTGTGACAAACCACAAAGTTGCTCCAAACTTGGGAAAGGCGAACCTTATATTGGGTTTTGCATCTCATCACACTTAGAGTCTGTATTGATGTTCTTTGGACTTTTTTCTCTAAAAGAAAGTCCGTTGTTTGTGGATTCAGCTCGGTAGATGTCGCATCAGAACTGCAGCATTTTCGGTAAGTTTTGTCGTTACCTATATAATAAAGGCGTTTCAAGCAGTAGTTTTTTCTTTCTTCGAACCCAAAGTTCATCACTATCTTTCACGCAGAATTCGATATCAGGATTGGGCTACACACCGGATCCATCTTGAAACCACCTCATTCCAGTGACTGTTAAGCTATTCGTGGGAGTAGTAAATTTCGGCGCCCAAACGTATCAACGCCCACAGACAATAGGCTGCTCCGCCGTAGATGCAACTTGGCGTGAACTGTACAAATTTGTCCTGTCTATGCCAGACGGCATCATGTCTATTGACTTTTCCTAATTGGACCGATTAGCTTTGTGTCTTCTGCATGGACTGTGTATAGGTACATACATGCTGCTAATCTCAGTACACACTGAAACGGGTCTGGCTGTCATGTACAGCCGATACATCAGTCGTTGATATAGCCCAACGAACAAAAATGAACAGCCTAAGTAATCCACTCGCGTTATATGTCACGACAAGTGCATGTACTTCACTGGAAGACTAAACCAGTATGTTTTTTACCTTGACCGTGAAGTACACCAAAGTCTCTCGTATTACAGCTGGTACACAACGTTGTTTTAAAGATGTTTCAACATGGAAATGATGTCACGATGTCATTTCAGTCAATAGTCAACGTAGAAACAACGTCATGTTGCCACTTGAACCCGTCAGTGTTGGCAACAGTGTAAATCTGTTGTAAATAACCAACATGGCAGGTGTTTTGTTTCGTGTCTAAAACGTATTTCATCACAGAATTTAACTACAGGCCTTCAATGTCTGTTATTATTGTGTAATGAAAAATATACACTAAGGTCGCATTCATGTATAACTTTATTGTTCAAGTTTCATGTCCTCATTAATTATATATGCATTTCAATAGATAAATAAATGGCGTCATAGAGTATAAGCTATATTAAATTCCCGATTAAAATTCTGCGTCATTCTAGCCGACTCGACGGAAACACCATACGCGATATAAATACTGAAGTGTTGAATTTGGTGCTTACTTATATGCGGTCATTGACTAATGTTTTTAGCGTATGGCATGCATCTTGGAGCAATTCTCTTCAATGTGAGTTGTTATTCTTAGTAATCCTAATTTCACGGTTGGTGGAGTGGCGAGTCAAGATTATGCCGGGACTTGTGAAGGAGCCAAGGCATCCTGGCCTTGCCGAGGCTCGTTCTTATACCACGCCAAAATACTTTCCACGACACGACCCTTGATGCGCTGGAGACAGATTTCCTTTTTTACTACTCTAATGTAAATTACTCGGGTTGGGTGTTTTACCTGTCTAACGAGGCTTCATCCAAAATTCCTCCACAATTTTAATGAGCATAATTCTACTCTGTCGGGGAAATGTTGTCAAAACGTGTATACCATTTGTGAAAACTATGTACGGCATAAAGTCTAAAGGATTGCAAAAAGGGGGGGTCACTTGCCCAAAACTGTGGCAAAGAGAGCCGAAGAATTTGATAGAACTCGACGGGCAATGGCGACAAATTCAGTGAGGAAATCCACGTTACAGGAGGTGAACGAAATGACTTTCGTAGTCAATGTGATTAACACCAGCAGAGTCAATTGGTGAATCATAGAGGACCGTGAATTGGTACATGTATATCTGATGGTAACATTAACTATGGATGGGTAGCGCGGATAAATACTAAAATGCAATACCGAAGATGCGACTGTGATATCCTCACAGAGTTAAAGTTTGCACTATTCTGAAGCCATATGCCAAATGCCATTTAAATGCAAATCGTTTAAATCATAGGGCGACAGGGCTCTTCAAATAATCAAACCCATCTCCTAACACTAGTGGTAACCATGAGACAATGGTCTTTCTGGTTTCTTGTAATATAAAGCGTCGAATGTCGGAAGAAAAATATCATCCCTCACAATAATTAAGGAAAATTTGGAAGACTTTATCGTCAAAGAATGCAGCTAAAGACATAGTTCAGAGATAATTTTGTCCTTTTTCTTTTGGAGTTTATCTTCAATTTACCTTTTGAAATTGTGTATTTTTGTTACCCTTAAAGTATGTAATTCCTCAAAACCTAAATTTGAAATTTTAGTGGAGGCTTAGCTTAATTTTCCTTTTTCTGAGCAATATGTTGCCATAATATTTACATATATATTCAAAAGCTTACATTCGAATTCCTCTCAATGTTCAGAACAAATTAACAAAATTTATAATTTATATGGCTTTTATACCATTAGCCTCGCCAATGAACTGTGAAGGATTGTAGGTTGTTGCGATGAAGCGACTAGCGTGTTAATGGAACTGGGAGCGGGATAAGAGAGGTACGCTCGGGTACCCCCTGTACCTGCAGTATATTTCCTTGATCATTCATCGTTTCTGAAATTCGCTGAGCCTTAGGCATGGCTTATACGCTGAATCCTGCAGCGACTTCACAGAGTAATTGCCTTCAATTATAGATGTTTTTGTTGTTCAGACAGACGGGTGTTTTTTGCCTTTTTAATTAAAAACGCAAAGATGTTCCCCCTATGCCTTGCACATGTAGCACGTGTATTTTTTCGTCTACGTTTCTGTATAGTCCGTAGAATACAGCACAGTGCAAAATAATTGAAATCATAAGCCAGTGGGGACCAAATTAAAGAGATCCACCCAAACTTTATGCAGATTACGTGCTACGTAATCGCATTACCCTCTTCCCGATTCATTTCCTGATTCACCTAAATGACTAAAAATTGCCTGATTTGTGGCAAATTGGGACGGTCCTGTTCGTTGATTAAACGAACACGCATTGGTCGAGACTTGTGCATGTGCAGCGCAGGAGAGGAATTAAAGAAGCAGATAAAAAAAATGGGAGAGTGAGCAGAGCTGGGGCGAGATTGAGCTTGGTATCAGGTTGCAATGAGAGCTACCATGACTCCGGTAGATTGTGACAAAACATCGCCGCGAAAAGTTCAGGCATACGCACCAGTGGGACCGGCACTTTCCGCGGACGAGTCGACAAATTTGGATTAATAACGAAGCCTCAAGTTGATTACCATTGTCTACAGTTGCAGGCTCCGTGGCCAAGCCGAGATTAGGGTCAGTTGATGAGATTCTAACGTGACGTCAACAATGGCAAATCGACAGGTAGTCCTTACTGAGCGACAAAATGTTGGCGACGCACACCTCCTGAATCATGGTATACGTGACGTTACGTGGTGGTCAAACGTTCACTTTTCTCTTATTTCGACGCCCCAGGATAAATCTCGACACTAAGTGTCTTTAAAATTGTGAATGGTATTGAAAGATTCGCAAACGGGGCCGCATCCGTTTTCCTGTTTTCTTGGAAAGATGTATTTGCTGAATGCTGCTTTATTGTATAATTGCTATTACATATATTTGTAGAGTATTAAGGTATATTTGTATATGTATATATATTATATCGTTTACACATTTCCAACTTTCAATATTTAGACGAGAATATCCAGTTTGATTTCATTAAAACTGCAATAGTTTTATTTCTGATTGACCACGACCAGGCAGTTTCAACATATAATGCCTCTTTGTGATTTAATGTAAGCGGAAGATGCTATATAGGAACAAAAACAGAGAAGCTTTTGAAGTCATCTCATACTAGAGATCTCCTTCCCCCTATCAGACTTGAGACTCTTTCTAACTGTCTTCGAAATTCTCATAATTTTTCTAAATTGCATACCAGGACAACTTGGTTTTAAAAATTTTAATTTATTAAAACATGTAGATTGTAATTATTTACACGCTCGTTAAATATCGTGCTTCGTCTCTCGTGTTTCGTTTATTTTACATGTACTTATTTCCCTTAAGCTTGGTGTACTTTTTAAATTTTGTCGTTGTTAAAGTTCATCGGTTTAATGTGCACTGTCTTGAAATTGATTGTAAATGTTTCAATTTTTTTGTAAATACTTTAGTAACTTTTCGTTAATACGATGTAATGTGTTGTAAATTTTTACTGTAATTTGGCCTTTGGCCACGAGTGTAAAAATAAATAAACCAAATAAATTTTTTCGACAGGTTTAAACAATTATCCTGTAAATACTTGTGATCATTTTACGCACAGGCATACTTGTAAAAAAGACCTCTTCAGTAGAATTTTTCGACTCAGTGTAGAGCCGTGGATTTCAGGAAGGTGATACTGTAAAACATAAAAGAGATTTGAAAACCTTAGATTGAATCCACTGTCTCTAATATTACATGTGTCTTCTGGTTAAATGTGTTTTTTTATTTTCCATCGGTTGGCAGTTGCGGATTTTAGATGAGCAATGAACTGGTCACAATGCTATTTTTATATTTTACTTATGCAGTGAGTTCAGAGGTATTGTAAGATTAAATTACAGAATGCAATTTGCCATTACGGTGGTGAAAAATGTAGGTGTGTTTTTAGGCAGTGCGTTGGAGTGTTTTGACGGGCACTACCCTTTGATAGGTTTGGTGTTGTACCAAGCTAAGCTTTCTGTAACACGATCCCTAACTCCCTGATTGTTGTTCCTCCGTTTCTCCTAATCTTCACGTTGATTGTTACCGTCTTGCTTCTCTCGTCTTGATCTTTCCTCCGTATCGTCGTTTAGAAGTGTTTGTCCAACCTTGCAGTACCGTGGATGAGCCTGACGATCATTGCAGCTCTACATGTACTTGAATGAAGTTTTGGTATGATACCTTTGTTGTGCATAAAGTAGCCTGCAAGACTCATGGAAGGTGCAAAACGATTTGATTTGAAACCTAGGAGTATTGTATACACCGAAATACTGAAGTAGAAGTGTCTGTAGAGATTCTGAACAGTAATTTGGAGCTTAAGCTACCCTTCTATAGAAACTGTAATGTCAAATAACGATCTCTGGTATCAATATGATCATTCACTCTCCACTAAGTAATCATCAAAAATCCGTAAGACAGAACCAAAATATTAGCAGGATATTTCACATTGAAAACATTAACGTGCTTCAGTAAATCAACAATTAAATGCCTCCACATATACCTTGTTTAGACTTTTTCAACTTAAACGTTTTTCTCTTCAACTTATCTCTGGAAAAGAGCTGGTGAGTATTCAGTCAAATCTGTCTTTTCGTCACGTGATCATCAAGTTTATGAAAAAAGGTCTTGAAAACAGAAACAGCGCCCACGTATTTCTTTCCATAGGACTTTCTTGTCCTGTATAGGACTCTACATATCAACCTGCTCCTTCGGATGCAGAAATTAGAGTAATCTAACCCTTGAGGGTTGTGACGTAGACGGAGCGTCTCCTCGGTCCTTGATTGGTCGCGAAGCAATGGACTTCAGTGACGGTAAACAACCTCCAAGACACCATCAATCCATCGATGAATGCGCCTGTAGCACCGCAAGCATCATTTTATATTGCAGAATCATAAAATAAGCAGTAACAGTTGGCATATGTGCTAAGTAAAAATCGACAGGGAACCAGTCAGAGTTTCTGTCTATTACACGTCACTGAACTGGTAACCAACGTTATGGATGCTTTAAGAAATTCTGTGCACTTAGCAGCTTCGTGAAATGAACCTCAAACCGTCTGTCTACGCTAGTCTAATTTAAGACCAAACGGTAACTTGCTGACAACGCTGACGTAGAGAGCCATATCAATCAGTCTGCATACACGTCTTTGGCATAATTCGGTCTTCCATAGTTTGAATTCCTTAAATATTACTTTCTTGCAAGCTCGTGGTCTGTCTTGCAGTGGGCTTAGACTGAATTGGTTCGATGCACGATGCGTCGGATAGAGATATGTCTACCAAATGTACCCTTTGAAGTACTTGAGGCAAACAACTACGTATGAGGAGCGAAATAAATTTCAATTTTGGTTTTGAATTGCCCCCATCCACACCCCTAGCAATTGGATGACCCTTTTAGAGCAGCTGTCGCATCTCAGCTTACATTCATTGTGTATAATGCATGCCGCCTTTCTTTTGGAACGAGTGGTTTATATTTATGGGCAGTTTTTTCAAAGAAAACGAAGATAACTTTGTAATTGTAATTTCCTTTCCTCGTCTGTTTGCAGAGGGAGAGTGAATTCATACAAAGAGCTAATACATACTACGTAGCGTGAGATAGAACTGGGCATCCACTAACCTTCCATCAACACCTGAAGAATCGTGTCAACCACAAATGTTCCGACGAGAGAGGGCGGTCTACTAATTTGATATTGGTGTGCAATATTGCGTGTTTCGACGAATGTACGTGTAAGTTGGTGCTAGCAACACAAGGAATGTTTATGTTGTCTCGTATTGATGCATTCAGACTTCAAGTCTTTGTAATTTACATCTCCTAACCACTGTGACCTTAACCGCGAGCTAGGTAACTGGACGTTAATGCCACATTCAGAAATATGAGGAGAAATATCGTGAATATTTTTCGCCCGATTTAATACTCCATATAACTTCAATTGGTTCTCATGTGAATATTAAACTTTAAGTTGATTGTAAGGCAAACAACTTGGATTACAATGTATTTCGGACAATGTGCTAGTGTTATGGATACATGGGGCTTCTCAATTACGGCTGCATCATTAGAACTATGTTCAGATAAAGTTTATAAAGCCTATACAGTAACATCAGATCCGGCAGGAACCAGTTGAAACGGCAATATTTATTGGTCGGACCCTAACATTTGAGAATCATAGCAGAAATGATCGTCAGCGACGCGCCATTCACAAGCAAGACAGGACGCATCCATGCATAGACACAACACTCAGATAAGCAAACAAGACTATCCGAGATGTCGTTTGATTCAATCGTGAAATATCTGCGATATGTCCACTCGACAAGATTTAACATGTGTTCATCTGATGTACACTGAAGAAGCTTCAGGAGACAACAGTACTGTCAGACAGATTGCTCAATGATCAACTCAGGGTACATCTGGAATTTCCTCTGTAAATTATGCGTCTGCGTAGCATGATCTGCGACACTTAATTGGCAGCACTAAACACAAGAAATCCGCTAAAGGTGGTGTAGTGGAATTGATCGCTATAGACAGCATAGTTTGCACTGGCGGGCATACGGAGCCACACACTGTCGCCGGCAGACAACCTCAGAATCTGAAGAGGAGAAATGAAGGAATTCGAAATTGAGTTCCCACGAGACGATTAAAATAAGCTTGATGTGCAAAATCACCGCCGAAAATGTAGTTATATTGTTTACTGCATGACGAGATTTGTTCATCCGGTTTCAGCAAACAGTTGAACATTGCCGAGCTTAGCTCCTGCCTTTAGCAACTGAGTGTAATTTATTTATTGACTGAGACAGCGGGTGACTATATTACCGTGCTCTGAGTACTGCTGATACTTCGCATGGCTTCGTCGGTGTTGGTTGCCACCTGTAACTCGTTATTTTTCATCAGAGCTATACCTAAAATACGGTTGCTGTAAGTGCGTAGCCTGTCAAGAAGGGGAACACACAAGAATTTCATTTATGCGTAAAAGTAGATGAATTCGTTTCTGCTTTGCTGTTTCATTATTTTTTCTCAGCGAAAATTCTTTACTATTGTGTGTTGCCTTCAAGGCAGTATCAGCTAGCAAGAAATACGTTTGCCCTGTTTTTATGGTAATTAAAAAAGAACGATATCTTTCTTCAGACATATTGAAAGCCTATACAGAAGCCCAGGGTCACAACTTCAGAGCGCCCTCTTTTTTCCCACTGGAGACAAAGTAAGCCCAAATGAACTCACGTATATGAGAAAAAGTAGAATCCAGGGATCCGGCAAACGAAGGAGTTGTTGTTGAAGTTGAAATCACCTCCCTTGTTGGAAATGTTGACATCAAAGTTTAGGGATTGCATCTGACTTGATGACCCGTGCTGTGAATGGGTAGAAGAGACGGAGAAGGCTGACTTCCGAGTGTCTGAGAGAAAATGATTTGGAATAAACAATCAATCGACACTCGGATTTGATTGGAATGGAAAATAACGTGTCTCTATTCCTTATAATATCCATACCAATTTGATAGCATTGATGTTAATGTTATTCTGAGACTGGTGAACTGATGTCAGCCGAGGGCGCAATGGATGTACTTGTCATTCGCAGGTCAGTGGCCAAACAATGTGGGACCAGGACCTCTCAAACTCTCGAGGTTACATGATGAAACATCTAATTGATGGAGACATCGCTGATTCCCAGCAAATGCAAAAGGAAAGACTTATTTGTCGTTAATTACAACCTCAGTGGTTGCAGCTGAAGATTACAGCAGAATAAATAACATCATACTTTTGTTAAAGGTTTTCAGTGGTTCTGGTAGGGTTTCTCCAAGTTTTTTCCCCGGAATTATTTTTATAACATCTATTAGACAATGAGGGTTTCTCCAAGTCGTCTTTGATGAGTGATCGTTTGGAGTACATTTTGGAGTCGGTTTACATGAAGTGTATAGATGAATTAAACCGAAGGCTGTTATACATAATTAGCTCTACGAACTGCGTGTACGAGGTTGATTTTTAATTGAAGTGCAGGAATTTTTCTGACACTCGTACATGCAATAGCTGCAGTGCACTATGAGGTGTTTAACAACATGAGTTCACATAATGAAAAAATGACCCATGCATAATAATATCGTAGATAATACGAAAACTGTTTAAATTCAAGTGTGAAGGAAATTCAGATTATTCAAGTAGACCTGCTAATAATCGCCAGCTGGTGTTTTAACACGACTCTGGATCACGTTGTGACCGCCATTCAAAATCAACTAACTGGGGAATTGAATTTAATTGTAGGACTAAGCATGTTCATCATCTTACCAGCTGTTCTGGCCCGTTCTGCCTCTTCAAGGAACCGATCCTCCTCATCAACACCCAGCATCCCCTTGACAGCATTCACGGTCTCATCGTCTGCATTCTCTCTTTGTCTCACTTGAGTGGACAGGGTAATTCGCTTGCTTAATTCCTCCAACTTCTTCCTCAGCTCAGCGTTCTCGTTGCTCAGCTGTTGTAAAGCCAGACCGACCATTCCCAAATCTGGGACCGAGTCCCCATCATCATCGGCCCGGCTGAACTCTGTTACTCGGTCGGGTCGTAGAGCAGCCAGTTCTGCTGCCCTGTTACTCAAGTAATCCCGGAGTACTTCTATTCGCTCCCTCGTATTTCGCTCTTCTGGAGTCACGGTCTCTTCTGGTGCTGCTCTCTTCGAGAAATCCGGAAATAGGTACGTTAGACCTCTCTCTAACTGTTCCACAAGTTGTCGCAACTCTTTTTCTCCGTTTTTTGGCGGCTTGGGGGACCCGACTAGGACAGCGAGCTCCAACTCGCGGTTTCGCTGATCGAGTTCCTGGATTCGCCCCTCAAGTCCTGACACCGTGTTCTCCAGCGCGTTCAGGCGGCGTGCTACGGGACTACTCCCCACAGATTCGCCGCTCTGGCCCCCACGGTGCCTCACGTCAACTCGCCGATCCGTGACAGTGGCTGCATCGGCGCACCCAGTCAACCGAACTGTCGGTAAAACCGCGACTAAAACCCAGCACCAGAAAAACGAGCATGTCAACACCGCCATGATGAAGGCTTTTCTATTGTAACCCTTCGACCAATGAATAATGTCACCTGTGTACTGTCGGTATTTGATGCAGTCTTCCGTGACAAGACTTGGGAAAGGCAACATATGTGAACGGTTATCAATAGAGTCAATATTTTCACCAATCATAATTATCTGATTCTAAATGAATATGCGATAAGTTATTGAAAGAATAAGAGGCCACTCGAAAATCTCTTTGACAACCAAGCTCGAGCTCTGAAGTGACACGGGCAGGGACTCAAAAAGCTAACTGTCCAACATTTTCAATTTTCCAAGGCAATCGATGTTGTGTACAGCTTTATAGGCCTATACCCCGCTGTTTCGACTTTGTTCTTTTATTCCCCGGCAAACGAAGCTAAACGTCCGTTACTATACCTGTGTGGGTCGCATATTTTCAATAATGTAAAAGGTTACGGATCAAATAAGGCAAATGTAATCCAGTCTGGCATTTGCCAACTCGGGACCTAGATAACATAAACTCAGACGTCATGGGGTGCACTGAGTTAACTAATCAAGTTGACATTTTTGAGCGAACTACTGCTAGGACCGGAATGTTTCTTGAAATTCTTGCCCGATTTCATTAGTTTCAATAAAACAACAAGGTGTTGCATTATTATGCTTGCAAAATGCCCCTCATTGTGGATACTCAGATGTGTCCGTCTATCTTGCTGGAATTCAGTCCACACGGGTAAGCCCTGGCTTGTACCTTCATTGTACCGATTTTTTTTATACCGATTCATGGTAATTATCATGAAGTAAATTATGCTGGTAGTGCATAACTCGCGGTAAATAGGGTAGTTTACACACTCCTCTTTAAGAATTACCGGGGATTCGACCATCGATCCCAGTCTCGCTCTTGTACTGAACGCATACAAAAAAGAACAAACAGACACCCCCAAGAAACAAACGAATAAACAAACGGGCCGAGGGGATGTCCTCTGATCACCCCCTCCCCCGAGAAGTGACAGACTACAGTAGTGAATATGTGAGCACACGCTGGGAGGGTGCATGTAGTCAACGCTGAATATCACCGTTGCTAAGAAGACGAAGTATCTCCTTCAAATTCAAAGCTATGTGGAAGAATTCGTATAGCTTCCATCAGAAAGCCGGCAAATCTCGTGGAAGAGCAGACTTGAATGCAGGTCAACCATTGTGGAGTTGTTCGACTGAAAGAGCCCTAGGTGTACGCAATGTCGGAAAGGACCCCCCCGCCTTGCGATACGAAATTATGAATGTGTCATTTTTCTGCACAACCGCAGACTGCCCATGTGTCTTTTCGGTGAGTGACCTAGCTTAGTTTGAACCCGATCCCAAAATTAAAAAAAATGACAACAATCATTGAAGCACGTACATACATAGTGTCCTTTGCCCCGTGAATTCCGGAGCAGATGTACTTTTACTTAATAGGAAAAAAGAAAGTTAGCAGATGTTCATGGTCTGAAAACAGCAACCCACAAGACCAGGATATCAGCCCATTCCTTGAAATATGAGACATATGCGCCCACTCGCCTGTGATTTGTAGTAAGACAGGAACATCCGATACAAAAGCAATGTCTCGTGGGTTTCAAAAGCCGCAGTTTATTGTGACAACTTATATTATTAATTGATTTGTGGGACGTATTTAACCACGGAGTTAGGCTCCACCGTGGTCTAGTAAGTTCGAAGTAGTGTTTTGCGCGAAGCAATATCACGCAAATTTCAATCGTTGTGCTCAGTTAAATCTTACAATGCTCCAAATTGTCAGTGTTATGAAATTTATGAATTGGTGAACCCAATGGACCATTTTCTCGCCGTTTCACATGATCTCTCATGAGGAAAATACATAATATAAGATAATAAAAACACTACTGGAATTTGGGACGCGTCAGGCGCCGGAATGCTTGATCAAATGAGTTCACAGACTGAAGGCGTGTATTTGCCATAAATGTAATTAGGTGGTTGTCAGGACCGTCTGCCATACAGGTGCAAGGCCACCTGATTGATTCATAGATGATTGAAGTCCTGGTCGAAGTCGCCTGCGGGTTGTAATTTGGCCAATTAGTGTTTGACACATCACGGTCACATACACAAGAGGGCAACAGTTTCAATGATTTGGCATGACTCACTGGTTTAGCATCCGCGAGAAAATTAATGTGAAAACCTCAAAGGCCTTGGTATACAAATTACAAAGAGTTTATTATGAGACGTAGACCCGACATAGACTCAACGTGCCAGATAAACGTGTAAGGGAAATCTTTGTCGGATCGTCAATCGTCAAAGGCCATCAATCACCTTTTTTGTTTATATAAATTTGCAATTTTCCTAGGTCAATATTCGTTTGTTTTTGTTTGTTTTTCTTGCTTTATTAGGCATGGAGTGGACTAATTTGAAGGAAGTAAAATAAGAGAAATGAAGGCGATGAAGCAAGACTATTCATATCCTGTGATAAAGATGACTTCGTGGTATAACACCCTAATTCTAGGACCATATGTTTGTCGCATCTAACTGCACGCGTGGACTCAAGCCCACCAGACATGTTTTTTTTTCAGAAATTTCAGTCGTACGTTATTGCATTTATAGACCGTGCACTGGCCACACTTCTTTTTTGAGCATCAATCAGCTCCTTTACTGTCAAGTCTTGATAAAACGGATGGAGGGAAGCATATGAGTCAATAAATCTGAGATTGGATGGTAAAATGGGGAAATTTCTCTATATTGGCAACACCACTCATGGTCTTAGTTAATTGATAATTCCGATGATTTCCAGAAAGTGTGTGCAGCGTACATCTTTTACTGGGGAAATGGATTTCAAGTAGAAAGAAACAAGTTGGCCCAATACGTCCTCTAGTTAGTGAATCATCAAAATCTCGACACTTTCCAAGAGTGTAATTTACTTCCGGCTTGCCTTTTTATATCCATGGACCATCCGTGATACGTCGCATTCGGTAATCGAATCCATGATCTTTGCGCATTGAACACCACGTGTACACAAAGAGAGTGTTCCGTCACGCTATCTACAGGAAAAAAACAAAGGGTCAGCGAACGATCTTGACTCGGAGCCTCCAGTCAGTGGACTCTCCTTGGAGACATTTGGTAGCCCTGAAAAGAACCGTGGAGAAATATCTCCCGCATGGTTGTAAAACTGAGTGGTGCATCATTTCTTGAAAGTTATGAAATCCACAGGAAATTTTGAATTGAAGGTCCCCTCAAAGCTGCGATGAAAGCGATAGATGAAAGTTAACATGACGCATTGACATGGTGGCAAATGTGCAAGATGCAATGATAAGTAGGCCTACATTTGACTACAGGTAGTAAAGTTCTACACAGCCATGCACTGGGTGCGGGGTTAGAGTTGATGTGGAAACATGCCCGGCTGTCGTTCGAGGTGTTGGTTGCAGACTATGGGTCACTGGTTGAATGCTCATACAAGAGGTAAAGGTTGATAAAGATAAATGATCTTCTGACCTAAGACAAACGGTTCTCGTGAATGCCTAGCATCATTGTAAGCGCATAGTCTCAGCTCGAAGGATAGGATTGCAGGGAGTTATTCCTCCATCAACAGAAGTTATTTTGACTTATTTACATTTCATCCTGTTGACCAGTAATTCTACTCTTGTCAGCGAGAATTCCCTTCCTGTATTGTTTCTGCTGTCTTCTTTTTCAGGAAGAACCAGAGAATAAAATACAAAAGTGGAAGCATTTCTGGAGTGTTCTTTTGGAACTTGACTCCACAAACAGGTGGGACCATGGAGACCCACCTGCCCCTCATGTAGTGACGTTTTGCCCTCGTTAGTGACGTCATTGACACCCGACCCGTATTAGCCTTAAGGTTGCATCGAAACGCGTACATCGTATTTTGCTTGCAGGAAATACCAGATCGTTTCATTAAGTTTACTGGTGGTGGAAATTCTCAATCATCAACATTACTTTCCATAAAAGCATTTAATTGAGCGTTTGAAAAAGGCGCCAGTCTTTTCGGAATATTCCAAGTTAGATAGGGAATAAACAACTAAGGGTTCGAGATTTTGTATTCTTGAATAAGCAACGGGTTCTTAGAATCTCCCCTTGTTGACAGAATGAAAGAGTCCGCCGTACCACCTGTTACCGCGATGTTTACCGTGTCAAAAACCCTGGCAACCCAGCTCACGGAGACTATAAATTCCCCTGTCGGGGACTAGCTGACCTCAGAGGTGACGTGCAGTATACCGATCACTACTCAACATGTTCATCGTTTAGCTTGACCCAGCTCTGAAAATTGCACCGAACCCCTTCTGACGAGAACATCCCTAGATTCTCTGCTGAAGTTTACCCCCAGCGTTTGATGAGATAAATAAACAGTCAAGCCGAAATTCTGGGCAAACTGCGCAACTATAACTTGCCCTGATCAACCTTGTGCTTTGTGTGCAGTATCTGCGGACAGAGACGTGCGAGCTAAACCTACAACTTTTAAGTGGTAAGTTCTGTTCCTTGGATCTTTCGTCTTGAAATGGCCTCATTTGCCGTAAAGTGACTGCTCCGAGATCTTCAGAATGTTGCTGAATATCAGGTATTATACAAGCATGACAAGGAGCACGTATTATGACTGAACAATCATAGATTGATCGTTCACTTTTCTCTCCATGATAAGCTGTCCATCCAAGGCTGCTTATACCCGACGTTACATCATTACCATTTTCTCTCATTTTTATGTTGGCCATTTGGACGGTTTAAACATGATTACCACGTCCAATGGCTTTCATTATTAGTCCACCAACAACGGGCAAAGGATTGAAGACTGGTAGAGGTTAACATGTTTGGAGAAATATGCAGTTACTTCTTGTAGGTGTGAACAAGGACTAGACCTGTAGACTATGTAAAACTAAAATGCAAAATCCAGCTTTTAAATTATACATTCGGAGTACGATGTAGGTACTTCTTGCTTCAGTACTTGGTAGTAGCATGGATGATGGAGGAACAGCACCTCCATGGTAGTAGTGACTAGTAGTCTAGTTTGCAGTCTTGATCATCATGGTATGAGATGAACCGTACTCGATCGCTGGGAGTCTGCTATTGCATCCTGAATATTTTGACCGCCGCGCCGGCCGGTTGACAATCAAACCAGTCACACTGGTTATCGCTTTGTCCATGCATGGAGGAAGGACACAATTGTTTCCTTCCACTGTGGTCCATGTAGGAAAGAATTGGATGCTTTGCTAAATTCACATCTATGCCTATATCCACTTGTTACCTCAACACTGGTCATGGATTACCCTGTGAAAAAAAATCCATTTTAGCATGCTTGTTCCGGAAATCACCATGACTTTGCCTTGATCTTTTCATGTTTTCTTTCGGTGTCCCTGAAAGCTTATTCCAAGTCCGGTTTTGACTGCGATCATTTATTGAGTGTCATCCTTTATTCATGTCCTAATTGTGTGGGATTAAATGTATGCTAATTTGCTGGGAGGGATACAGCCGAACTGACGTCAGAAAACTACCCCGAAGGTCTCTCTGCAAGCAATATTATACATTAATTCTTATAACTCGGTCCGCCTGATTAAATGAAATTCATTTGTGTCATCTTGCACCAGCACAACTTTATCTCAGATCCAAAACGATGACTTCCTCTGTCCGTCAAGTCGTCTTTGCCTGCCTTCTGTTGGCCGTAATTGCACACACCGATGCCCGAAGGCGTCGACCGTTTATTCCTGGCAAGACAGAGCCAAAGGTTACCGACGCACCCGTGGCCGTTGAAGAGTTTCAAGACACTCGTGAACAGGATGACAGGAACAGGGTGCTGGTTGATATGGAGCGCCGCATGGCCAATATAGAAGAGAGCACATCGATAATGAAAAGAGAGGTAAGGGTCCGTCCATAAAGTATGCACTCACGAAGGGGGAGCGGGGTTGGTGCCGGTGCGTACACCATGCGTACAGAGGGGAGGAGGGTTCAAGCCAGTGCGTATCGTACGCAAACCGAAAAGTTGCCTTAAATGAATCTTCATCATACAATACACTATCATACAAATAAATGTACTACAATCAGCTTTTGTTCGTCGAAGAACCATTCAAACACAGTATTGGCCACCGTCCACCCCATCATTTATCCTCCCTTGCCAACGCCCATTATTAGTCAACCGGAACATTACCCGTGACACAATGATCGGCAGCGTCTTCTGGAATTGTGGAATGTGCATGCGTAGAGTGGGACGGAGGCACTGCGTACGCCATGCGTACAGGGGTAGGAGTGGTCTGGAAAGTCGGCATTTCTTGCGTACGCACATGTACTTAATGAACGACCCCTCAGCATGCTGTACGAGGTTGTCCAATACACTCACGAATCTATAGAACGCCAAGCATATAAATTATCGATTAACGAATTTTGGCAAAACTTTACAAAAGTAATGTTTCCTGCGTCACGTGCGTCATTTTCACTCTGTGGTAAAAAAATCATGAAAATGACACCAGAAAAATGGTCCTGCCCTTAGCCATTTTCCTGAAAATATGCTCATATCCCGGATTTGAATCATTTTCACCTTAAATAAGCATATTAGTATTTTTGCGTAGACTCGACCCCTTGTTAAACCATGTTTCCACTTCCAGCAATATTTCTTTTTGATTTCTTTGTGGCTTCAGATGCTGGAGACCAAATCGGAGAACACCAGACTCAAGGAAGAGATCCAGAGAATGAGCGGTCTCATGGAGGAGTTAGACGCGGCCAATGGGCGAGTAGGCGAACTCGAGTGGATGCTCAGCAAATTTGAGAACTTCTTCGGCGTGCTGTACATAGAGCACCCGGACTTCTTCGCCCGGGAGATGACGGTGGATAAACGGCTGTCGGCGCTTAACGAATACATCGGCAATCGGGAAGCTGAGCTGATGGCGTTGCGGCCCAACCCGCCAGTGGTGACGGCTGATCCGGCAGAGAACCCGGTCGACGAAGAGCTGATGGGTGTGGTGATTGAGGAGCTCAGTTCAGAGAACGCCAAACTAAAGAGGCGACTGGACGATATGGAGACCAGAATGGTGTCCGTACCGGGAAATTTACCGGATGGCAGCCGCGGTGGCCCAGCAGTCACCCAGCCAGATGAGGAGACCCGGGACAGGCTGACGCGATTGGAACGGTTAATGGCGCTTCATTTTGCACCACAGCTGGACGAAGAATATCCTGGTCAGAATCCCGACTCCGACGCAGGAGGCAAGCGGCTCGTATCAGGTGGTAGCACAACGCAGCGAGTACCCCTTAGCGAGTCAGACACGGAGATATTGAAGGAAGAGCTGGATAGCATCCGTTCGATATCAAGTAAGAAGTCAATCGATTAATCCTAATGATCGCTGTTCATTCCCCAGGATTGCTGATTTTTCGTTGTTAAAAATTTTGGGAATGAAGCAACATTTCTGGTAAATTACCGGTAATAGTCATAATAAGAAACTGGGACTGAATTTATGACGGTTGAAAACCTGTACATGTACTACAAGAAAACAGACACCGATTTTGCTTGACTTTAAATAATAATAAAGATAGACGTTTTTAAATAAGTTTTTATTGGGTATAGTTATGACAGTCTTTCTCATCTTCCAGGTACCAGGAAGAGTGTGTTCTCAGCTGCTGCTACCCGACATGTGAACGGCGAAGCCCTTGTCCATAAACCTGTCTTTTTCGATCACGTTTTCTCAAACAAGGGAAACCACTTCAAGGAACACAACAGCACTTTCATCTGTGGTATCACTGGTTACTACTTCATCACCTTTACGTAAGCATAGGCCTACATGTACAGATCCTCCCTCCAGTTACTGTTTTCCCTGATTTTATCAAAAGCTACAACGCCAGTTAGTCCTTAATTGGGAAGCGCGATTTGTTGGGGAGATGGGATTCCATTTTTTGTCCCGTCAACTTAATTTTTTCGTGCCAGTTTTCAGCAGATTTTTATCCTGAGTTGAATCAATTGAAAAGCCGTGTTGGTTCTCAATTTCCAAACCTCTTGGCCTGTCTCATTAGTTCCTTTCGAACCAGAAAATCCAACATCTGATTTTTGTCAACAGAGCTAAGTTCTCTCCCCATCTTTCCCCAATACAGTGTTCGTTCCTATGACAACCGGCACCTTGGCATCAATATGCTCTTGAATGGCGACCGAGTGACGTCAGTGAGTGGTGAGAAAGATCAAGAGAGAAACCAGATGATGACGCAATCCGTAGTGCTTCATCTGTCTCCAGGTGACAAGATATGGTTGACTGTATCTCCAGCTACCACCTATGCAATCTACAGCGACCCTGGGGGCAAGTACTGCACGTTCAGCGGGTTCTTACTCTTCAAGGGGTCCTAGGACGCAAGAGGGCTGTAGACTTCATAGCAACTCTATACCATGGGAACTTTAAAATTTGGTCACAAGATGGCTGAGTAACTTGACACGGGCATACATTTTTTGTCCGATGTTTGATGCCGCACGTCTTTACATGCACCTTTGAGCACTGTAAGTGTCCTTAATGCTCGAAGAGCACCCGGATGTGGGTTAAACACAACAACACACTTGTTAATGAATATATATATATATACTTTGAAAGTTTAACCCTCTTCAAAGATGACGTCATGACACAACAGGTAGACTAAACATGGCGGCTTGTGGGAGCTTTCTTTGAGTCGGGAAGCTACTTGCTGTATCTCCGCTCTTGTTGCTGTGTCGTCGTGTTGTTTTGTTATCTTCAGCAAATTTGTCAGAAACTGCTGTTTATTCCGTAATGAAGCTCATCACGTGACACATTCGTTACATCATATGCAAGTTTATCAATTACATATATATTCATGACTGATAAATTTCTAAAGTGTAATGATATTTCAACTTTTCTTTTACAAGAACATTTTGATTTGATTTGGTACCTTTATTGTCCATACGGAAATTTGTCTTGCGTTGGATTTTAAACACAAAACATAACAACAATATTTTCCCACAACAAAATACTTCCCATCAACCCTATCCACCAAAACACATTATAAACTGTACTCAAAACATGATTCAAAACTACTGGGTTTTACAAATAGAACAACAATTAATTTTCGCCGAAAAGTCACAACTGTACTGAATTAATTTACCCCCGTCGAAAGACTGTGCAGCAAGTGTTCATCTGGTAACTTCACTGTTGAAGGAATGAATTGAATCCGGTACAAATGACTGTCTATAACGAGCTTTGTTGCTAAGGGGAACACACACGTGCAGTCCTGATTTGTTGATACTGTAATTATTAAATAAAGGATGAGATGGGTCTTGCGTAATACTGTTTACCTTGGACAGGGTTCTATCAATGTACAGACTTTCAAGGGTGGGTAATTCCAAGCCAATAATTTTTGAGCTGTTTTCCGAGGCCGATTTATTTTATCCCTGTTTTGCTTCAAATACAAATCAAATTAAATAGGAGTATAGACTAAATAAATGACTTTTCCATAAAACCAAAAGTGTGTTGTCCAAATGAAGTTTCTTCAGTGGTCGGATGAAAACATGCGTTGATTTACTTTCTTTTGTACAACAACTGTGTTACTTGACCAATCAAGATTACTGGTAATTTTGGTGCCCTCAGGTACTTGTATTCTGAAACCTGCTCATCTACACTTCCATGAATGGTCACAGGTGCATCATCATTTCCTTTTTTCCCCTAAAGTTCATAATCGTTTCTTTTGTTTTAATGACATTCAATTGCAAAAAATGTGTGTCGCACCAATCTACAAACTCATCAACGACTGAAAAGTAACGTTTTGCATTTGTCTCCTCCGAAAGATAACCTGAAATCACTATGTTGTCAGCATATACATGTATATGGACCTAAGGTCATAGATCAAGCTTTGTATTTAGTCGAACGTGTACTCGATGAGCTATGACCTCAGTTCGCTCTAGAAAATGTCCACTTTGCCATCTTTTCTGCTTTTTGAATAGCTGGATACTTTATTGACTAATAAAAGTCCCTGTTTCGCTACACCTATTTTGATGTGTATTCTTCCATTGTTATGAAATGTATTATGATGCTGTGCTTGGAGGAAGTACACAGGCCCTACATGTACATGCACGTAGCTTTGGTCATCAAGATGTGATTACAGAGCAATAGATGTTTACCATTTGCCGAACGATACCACATGCTGATTTCGTAATGAACGCGCTGATTAGATTAACCCGCTGACCTTTTCATGGATCTCATGCTGTTATTATCGGTTTGAGCGAGAGACCTTGAGACCAGAAGAAAAAACAGCAGGCATTGGACTATTTTGAGAGTCTTTGTGAATCATAACGTCAGATCCTGGTAAATTGTATCCATCTCCGGGTTAAAATAAATAGGATGGTAATACAGGTCAGTGATTGCAGGGAGCGTTTGGGAATTAGTTCTCATCACCAAGTTATCGGAACTTATGCAGTGTACTGTTGGCCTAAAAACCTACAGGCCTACCAATACTATATGTTTCATATAAACCTTTTCAATGAGCGATTTAACCCAGATTCTTAAAGCCTTCCACGACGTTATAGCTGTAACAACAAACCTCCGTTAGTGCTTTTACAAACATTGTTTCCACAAGCCAGTTTGAAGTCGACTCTCTCTCTCTGGAAAGTCTATTGAACTTCCCACACACACGTTCGATCCCGGGACACGGGGATCACTGGGAGAGGTTTTAATTAAGCCTGCTCCAGTCAAATTTGAAGTGTTTATCTTTAGCTTTGATAGCAAGCAAGTTTCCTCATTTTGAAGGGGGGTGCCACATGAAATTAGTAGCCGCCGGACCGTCACGCAAAACGAGTGCACTGTACTAGCTAGTAGTCTAACTGATTCCCTAGCCCGACACCTACTTGACGTACTTTTATTTTGCCGAAAGACCAAGATTTTGCAGACAAAACTAACCAATGGGGGTGACACCCCAGACACCCCCCCCTCCCAGCGACGCCCGAGACCCTCACGATTTGTTGAACGACGTTCAATGACACTGTGTCCTGATCCTGTGTGTGGTTACGCGTTTTCCTTCCTCTTTTCCCGGGGTTTACCTTTAACTGAAGTTATTGTCGCGTGTCAAATCTAGTTCCCCGAGATGCGATAGACTTCAAGTTTAGTCGCCATGACCTTGACTTCCAGGAGACAGAAAAAGATATGAGAGTGACCTCATGACCTAAGCTGTTAATCATGTGGCCATTTGACCAAGAACCCTGGGCAGATAATAATTCCTTGGTCTTGTGATTACTTATAGTAGCGGTATTGTATACACTTACGCGGTGGTGTTTACATTAGACCATAAACAGTTACCACAGCTGGTGGTCACTCTACCTCAACTCAAAACTAATTGGTCCCACGGTGGTCCCACAGACCATGCAGACACTGAGAAATCCTTTCTTGCTGTTACGTACCAGCCAGGACTTGAACTGGTACGCTTCCACGAAGTTACTTCTTGCCTGCTGTGTACAGACCGGAGCATTAGTGTAAACACGTCGGACGGTCTGACTTCGACGCATTGTGATTCGTAATCGATTGTTCCCAATTTCCATCGATCGATCGACTGATCCTAGTCCCATTATTGGTTGCAGCAGAGCTAACCTGTCTTCCCATGAAAGAACGCTTTTGCGTTGTATAAGATTACCTCAGTATCGGCCTCACAGCTCTGCAGTATTAGGTCTCCTGATCGCAACTTGGCTTTGTTCAGGTCGACAGTACTTCCAACTTCTCCAACGAACCAACAGCGACCTTGGCCAATAAGTCAGGTAAACGACGTATTTGTTTTATTATATGTCAGAATTGTGTTCGAATTATAAGTTTTCTAAAAATCCTAATACCTGAGGGAGAATTTGGTTCAAAAGATGTTCGGAGGAAACTGGTCCAAGTACAGTTTACACTTACACAGCCGCTGTGTATACGTCCTTGTGGTATTTTTAAATTCTTGTGTGTTATGTGAAGTAGTGCTTAGTTTTTATTTTGATTGTTGGGTTTCCTGTAGGCCACTGTCTAATAGCTTGCTCGTCCTGAAATAAAGACTCCAGAAAATGTCTGTCTGTATGCACGACCGGAGAGACAAAAGGTTGAATTTAGACCAAACTCAGACCACTGTCCAGATCTCAGTATCGTTTCCGCCTTGAGCCGCGTCTTATGTTCGTAAATCTTTCCCAGTTGTTTGTTATTGGAATTAAAATGAAAGTGCATGTACAAGTGCATGTACCCCAAAACCTTCAGTACACAGTCCTGGGTTTTCGTGTTTGAAAGCCAGAGCTTCTCATCTTATTAGGAAATCAAATGAACCCATCTTAATGACGCTGAGGGCAGAAGCCGGAGATGGAGTCCATGCAGGTTTAGCCAGGGTTTGTGGGGAACCCCCTTCCAACCAGCCTGAGCAAGACAAGATGTTTTTCAATAAGAAAACTTTCAAGGTTTACTTGCACGGTTTGGGTATGATTTCCTGGATAACGGGCTTCTGTGAATGCACTGATTGGAGTGCCACCTGTTTAATTTGATCATGACACCGGCTTAGGTTGAGTCTAACAGGATGCGTGTGGTATTTGCAATTTATGTTATGGAATGTGTTTATCTTCTGAAACTACCTTGCCAAGGTGCTCTGAACCCGACGTTTCGGAGCAGTTACATGTATTTATTCTCCCCATATGTTTGCAGATTTAAGTTAAGAGACCACCAAAAGAATTAAAGTTCTAGCGGATGCATTCCTGTTTCGCTACCGCGGGATTACCCCCTTCGTTGCACCCAGATGCCTTAGCTTGTATTGATTCTCGGAAATATTACTTTTCAAAGATTCTGGGACAATCAATGGGTCTTTTTTCCAGACTTGGAATGTATTAAGGATCTGGGCTTGACAAAATTAAAAGAGGTTCTCATTTACTGAAGGAGCTTTGCTTCAGCAGGTCAACTTATGCCTGTATAGAACTACAGCACCAGCAAAAGTTTTGTTCCTAATTTATTTAAAGGCAGACAACGTGAAACAATCATGGCGGTGTCTCAGAATAAACTAAGCTACAAGCGTCTCTTCTTCATTGTGATCGTATTGAGAGCCGTGCTAGCCAAGCCATCACGTCACACCCACGGGGAAGCATGGCCCGTTTCGGGAGTGGTACCGGTTCCCCCCGTGTCAGGCCATCACAGTGCTCTGCCGCATCGCCCGTGGTCACAAGGAAGGCCTTTGGCCACCCACAGATGCACCTGTGATGAGACGAGATTGTCCCAGACAGAGCAGGGCATAGCTGATCTGATCAGAAGAATGGAAGAGCTGGAAACGCAAAGTAATGAGGAGAGTGCAACCCTACTGACGCTGGAGGATTCGAACCACCGACTTCAGACACAGGTAAGACAATTCAATATACACAGCATCATAGAATCTTGAATTGTATTCTTCTGTATCTTAACGGGCTGATCCGCTACGCGTATTTTTCGGTTCTACAATGTTCTATTCACATTGGTCTGTTTGATGCCAACTTCGGTTAGACGCCTCTAATAAAGTGGATTTTGGTGGATAAAATAATACACGTACTCGCTTTAAAACTCATGAGACACTTGAGTTGCAAGCTCGGAGTTTTTTTGGGGGGGTGGAGCGGGGAGTTATATAATCTTGGAGCACTGATCATAACGTCAGACCACAACACAATTCCCATGGTCAGGCCAACTCGGGCGTACTGTCTGTTTTCCACTCAGATCTCAAGGGTTGTGGGTGAAAACCAGAGGTTGACACGGTTGAACCGGTCACTTCAAACCAAATCTGACGCTATGACCGAAGAGAACCTGCAGCTACGCGCCCAGAACGAACGTTTGCGTAACAAGCAAGACCAACCTCAACCTGTCGTCGATCGTCTCGTCGAGCAAGTCCACGACGACCCGGTACAACGCCAACGATCCTCATTACAGAACCTGAATGACATCATGGGTAATCGAGAGGCTGAACTGATTGAGATGGGTGTATTTCCACAAATGGAACCAGCAACGCCCGAAGGACCACCGATAATTCGCCCGGACCGCCGAAGAGGCAGCACTTTCTCTACTATGGCAGGTTCGGCATCGATGCTACCCGACTCAGAACAAATTGCGACTTCGTTGTTGGCTTTGAATCAGGAAAATGACAACTTGAAGAGAAGGGTAGGTTAAATTTAACTTGGAAATAAATCATATTAAGAGGTGTTGATGGTAAAATGACAAAACTAAGAACAAGTCCAATGCACTTGAGACTAGTTCAGTTTTTGATATTGTTAGCTCTCTATTTTTGCTCAGTGGTCGGTGTCGTCATTGTTGCGTATCACGTTGTTGGTAAGTGTTACTTTGTGCTTTGTTGCTGTTTGTTTACAGGCGAAGTGTCAGTATTAATTTGAAAGATTTTTATTTGTACAAAATCACAGATTGGACAGCTAGAAGAAAGACTAAATCAGCAAGGGAGACAGCCAGATCTGATGGGGCCCGCCCCTGGTATGCTATGGCCTCAGGTCCGCCCAACATCCCCCTCTGGCCAATCATCCAGCGAACTCGCGGAGAAGATCTCCCAGGTAGAGCGTCTCGTCCTCGTTGCCCTTCACCACAACCCGACCGGACCGTCAGCTGGCCATATCATGCCCCAGCCAAACATGGAAGAATATCCAGGACATCAGAGCAGGCCGGAGGGACCACTGACAAATGATGACCAGGAACGAGGCAGCGCAAGCCAGCCCACGCAAACGTTTAGCGTTCCAGCAACAGATAGTGTTCTGAGTGATGATGACCTAGAAGCCATGGCGGATGTAGTAGACAGAGTGCGAAACAAAAGTAAGGATTTTAAACTTCATGCATTACCTAGGTATCCGTCTAAGTTGTTTTTAGTGTCAATTCAATTCGTCATAAGAGCATAAGGAGAAAGGAGTGGCCATATTTAGGCCCTAATCAGGTTGGCGACAAGAGCCCTCGTTCTTATAGCGCCCTCATTACAAACCAGCTCTTGGAAGGATGTCTTCCCAAGATTTCCAGGTTCGATTCTAAATTCTTTCCTTTTAATCAACCCCTCTTTTTCTTCACCATGCACCACCATCAGGTCCAGCCAAGAGTGCCTTTTCTGTTGCCAGTACCGGTGTCACAGTCGGCGCAACTGATGATCCACGTGCCATCGAGTTCGACCACGAGTACGTGAACAAAGGCGGGGACTTCAAGAGGCGAAGGAGTCGCTTTGTTTGCGAGAACCCTGGTTTTTACTACGTTACATTCACGTGAGGAACGCATGTTTTACTGTGGTCTGGAGGGAATATATGTGTATGTGGCATGTGCTTGGATCAGAAAAATACACGCTGTTCTGTAACGAACGTTTTGAGACCAACCAAGCATTATTCCCGTTCACAAATTCCCTCTAAGCTCAACAATGTTACTTTTTTCAAATACATGTACAACTTTAGTCATGTTATGGCATTTTCCACCTGCGGGCTGGTGCTTTCTCAACCGTTTAACACCGTCCACGTGACAGGCTTTCCGTTAGGAATAGCTAATCTATCTTCGGTGAGCATGAATCTGAAATACATGTAATTATTACTGGGATGGGGGAAACAATTTAATGAAGTTGTCGTTACCTCTGTCCTACGCCTTTTTTGGCGTTAATTTCTCTCCAGGCTCCGTTCCTATGATAACAAGTACCTTGGCGTATCACTTATGAAGAACGAGGAACTCCAGACGGCAGTGTACGCCGACTCCAGCGAGCGTAACGTGATGCAATCCCAGGCCGTCATTCTTCACCTTGAGCCGGGAGATGAGCTGTGGCTTAGACACGCCCCGTCCGAGCACTTTGCCGTACATTCTGGGGAACATCGCTTCGTCACTTTTAGTGGGTACTTGATCTACAGAGGATACTAACCCTTTAACCAGGGTTGATGAAGAAGATCAAAAAGGCAAGGTTCTAAGGACTGATTTGATATTTTATGGTTCTTAATTTTGGCTTTAAAATGACGGCAAATATATCTACAAATATTCATCTGCCTGTTATCATTATTGCAATCAATAAAGTATAATTCATGATGTATTTTCAGTTTTTACTTTCACAGATTTCAGTTGCACCTTTTCACTTTTATATAAAGATAACGTGCGGTTTAATTTTTTTTGTCTGACTGACGTGGAGCAAAGTTCCAGGTTATGTGCTTCGAGAGATTTGGACACTTCAAGTTGTAGCGAGGACAGAGCAAGGCAACAGAGGATATTGACCTTGTGTAAACTATTTTTTCCAGACACAAAGTGTAAATATCACCCCATCATTATAAATGCAAAGTGTAATTGTGTAATTGTCAGAAATTTTACTACCTGGTCCTTTTTTTCACCCTCCCGTAATGTGTCACAGCAGAGGGCGCGTCCCTTGCTTAGCTGAAGGGGGCAACTGTGGTTCTAGTGATTTCAGAAGTAGTTATTACATGCAACCTCTCCATTAGAGAAAGTTCAGTGAATTGTTTTAACGAAACAAAACTACATGCGGCAGAAAGAGGGAAAATCACCGTTTTTACCAGTTTACTTTATTTCTTGTTACATGACATAAGCAAACAAGTTAACATGAACCTGCTGTGAAAAAATCCAAGCTCAAATATGATTTTGAAATCTCATCACAATTATTATAATGTACTTGTCAATTTTAGGCTGTTCTGCAAGGGGAATGGTAATTTGGCATATCATTTTCTGGAACTGCGATCACGTATTCGTGGGCATGGGCGAGTAATTTTATCCTATGCTGTTCCAAAAATTTGACAGGGACACTTTCTTTTCAAACTCACAAGATGGCACTGTTGCTTTCTTGTAACGTGGGGCGCGATTTATTAATTAATAAACGTATCATCAGAAAAACAAAGGGGCAATGTCTAAAACTCCAAATCAATCAATAAATATGGGCAAATATGTGGCTTCAATCTGATCACACAATTACAATTACTGAAGTTTAAAAAAACACAAAGTCGTTTCCGTTTCCTTTCTGGCTGATAACAGTTCCACTGGAGTGTTTATCAACACACTTCAGTAGACCTACTTATTAGAATAACCGAAATCTGTCAACCAGTAAAATACGGCATTACTGATGATTGTTATAAACTCAGATGAGGTCAACTGAAATTATCAACAAACTGCCACTCAAAGATTAAAGAGAACAACTCAATCCAAACGCAGATGTGACTATCCTTAGGATAATTCCGGTGACCTCTGACATCTACAATCTACACACAGCAAGGTGCAGATGAAGTTTATACTTCCCTTCCATCCTATAGCACCATCTATTTATGCAGCAGGTGATAAGAAACACTGCCAAAAACTAAGGGAAGAATGTTAACATCCCCAACCACACCAATATTCATGTACATCAGCAGGCCCCTTATTTACTGGACATTTCAGAGTCCAAGAGATAACCAAACTAGAGATGCAGTACAGAATGAGCTAGTTGAGTCTTTCAACAGCGTATGCCCAAAATGAAGCATGCTGAGGTCATTTGGACGTGCGTGTGTGGTCTGACCTATCAGCGCGGCCGTAAGCGCATGTTTCGTTCCCAAATGACCTTGCCTCTTTTTTTGTTATTGCGAACTGGCTCGCTGTGTCAGTAGGAAAAGGAAGGCAAACATTGTACAGTATCATCATCCAACACTATCATTATACACCAACAATCATTAATATAATACTTATTCGCGATGCCTCGTGATGCCACGCACTTCGGCACACTAAACATAAAATTTCAAATTCTGTTGCACATCCAATTCCAGATATAGTAGAGACTGTCATCAGCTGTCATCCAATCATATATTTTACACATTTCTCACAAATTCTACCTGCATTGACTGATTTCGTATACAAAAATAGCTATGCTACTCTACAAGGAATATACACAGAAGTTATTCTACAGCTCGGAAGCATATGTGGAAAGGCAACAGTGTACAAGTTACAACTCTACATATTAAAGAGGGTATGCATATTCATTATGGATATATTTGAATATTCATTATGGATATCAATCAGCCATAGTCATTAATGGTTTTTAGTCATGTGGTAGCCATATTTTGCATCTTACAAAAGTTACAGCTTTCAAGGTTTATGAACACTTCTGCAAAAGCAGTGAAAGAAGGCGCTATTTCAAGTCTGAGAGTTTTAACACAGAATATTCCTTCAAAAACATGCACACACACCGACTGGAAAGACTTGTTTCACTGACTACATGCATCTAAAATAAGCTTACAGTTACTGCTTTTATTACTGGTAACCAAAAGCAAAATACATGTACTGCAGTGTAATGCAGGGAGCCATGACAACGCGCAGTCACAGTCCCGACAATGCGAATTCAGGAACAGGATTAAGTCTTGTCACGTACAGTTTAGCCAGCCCTCCATGCATATCAATAACCTCTAGATTGCTTTATATCCTTGGCTTAGCACAAGGTGTAATAGCCACACAAAATTAACACACGCAGTTAATGATAAAATACAAACAGGTATCTTCAATCATGTAGCAATGAACTAGTTCACTAAACTCTGCCTTAGTTGAGAACAAAATTTCAAACAAAAAATGTTAAATTTTTATGACCCACTCAGCGGATATCCTGTGGTTTCTTATATTGCTAAAAGAAATCTTCAAGGGAAGCTGTTTATTTGTCAGAGTTATTTTCTGCAACTAACACATGCAGCAAGCGATAAAATGTGACGTTAGATTAAAACAAGGAAATCAAGAAATTTGAGACACTCATTTTCTTGAAGGTAGACTAAGTTCTTTTCAAGTACTTTTGTTTCAACATAAAAATGCAAACAAAATAGAAAATCTACATGATTGCAGCAAGTTCTATAATCATTTGTTTTACCAATCAATTTTTGTCTAAAAACATACAAACATTTAACACAAGAGCAACTGTGAAGCACACACAAACGCAGAAACAAAACCAAAACACTGAAAGCAGCGTCTGCTTACTGTTTGGAACTTTAATCTTCTCTACAAGGTGAAAGAATTTTACCAAACTACCATACTGCAGATGGAAGAAAGATTGCCTCAAGGTAAAATGTTTCACAGTTTACTTCATAAGGCAGGTATTAGTTCACCTGATTTGTGAGTAGAATTTCAAGATAGCATCTGTGATAAGTTTTTGAGACCCAAGCAAACGCATTATGAGATTTGATTCGAGTGGAACTTGAATTCGCATGGAAATCAGGCTTTGAAATCACATGGAAATCAAATACATCAAATTAAATCATTACTTGTCAGATTCGGAAAGAAATTTCGCTAATTGCCAAAAGCACCTGCCGATAGCACAAAGTAAGTTCGGTCAGTATGGCATACTACTGTACTTTCTGTTTATTATTTCAACAGAATGATAACAATCTCATGGACTTACATGATAATTTAGCTGAGCCACTGAAGGGTTTACTTACTACCAGGGGTATACGTTCACAAACCTCACATGAAATTTGGCAGCCTGTTGCTGGCTTCTGTTTTTTACTTGGGAGGGGAAATTAATAAGTGTCTTCATTTGCTACACAGCACAGTTGATTATTTACGGTATTATCAGGAAGTTTGTTATGGCTTGTTATTATAATTTGGCTATCTTAGCACTGATTTCTGGACTCAGATTCAAATTTGGGATTTCAGAGCACCATTTCAGAGACCACATTCCACAACAAACCCAAACCATCACAATGCATTGTTTGTGAGTTTCAGTTTTTCTTTTTTGGGGCATGGGTTTTTTATTTCTTGGGCACCTTTGGTTTAGCTCCAGTCTTCTCCACCTCAGCCATGTGCTTGGCAATGTTATCAAAGCTGTCTTTGCCCAGGTAATCAATCTGTCCCTTCTCCCAGTCCTGCTGGCGAGAGGCCTCGGATGAAGACCCTTCCCCTGTGGGACTACCCAAGGGACTTACCTCAAGACGAAGTTTGCCAAACTTACCGGACAAGTCAATTCCCTGCAACAGAAAAATCAAGCAATCAATACACCCTAAAACCTTCCTCCAAGGTAAGAAGTTGCTGATAAACATCCATTCCTGTTAATAACGACCCAAGAATAAGCTAGGCTGTTGTTCCTTATAGCTGAACAAAAGAAATGGGTAACCCACCTCTGCCATCCCCTGAATATCACACCGCTAGCCTACCAACTCCCCACTCAGGTTAGTCTGATGTGGTAATACCTTATATATCTTTCCACATATCTTTGCTGATTCAGATCCAATCTAGGCTGCCCAGACTGACAAGTGAACCACCTTTCTTTACTCGCTATCTGATCATGTGCGTTTCCCAAGAATATTTACCAAGGCTTTTCCGAGCAAAATCTACGGACTGATTTCCAAACCTGGTACTCTTTTCACGTGAGTGCATTGGAAGCTTCACAGTCAATAACTAACCACACAACAGCAGCTGCCGCAGGCTTCAAGTGCACTTGTCAGAATCACAATGTTAATGAACTCACCTGTTCCTCTTCGATATTGGGCCTGATCTTAGTAAGGAAGATATCCCACCATTTCCTCACATACTCGATATCATGTCCACTGTCCCCACTCTCGGGTGGTGCTAGCCAGTTGGTGCTTGGATAGTAGACGTACAACCATGGCTTGGCCGTGCCGATAAAGTGAACTATTCGAATCTCTTTGCCAAATCTGCAAGGAAGAGTATTACATAAAGCTGAGATATTGATGCACTAAAATGCAGGCTCTGGTAGGCCTGAGGGGGTGAATATGCCGCGTCAAGCATGGAATTACACATCCTGTCAACCAAGGTCACATACCCTGCTGTGAAACTATTTACAACAGAATGAAGACAAAAGTACATCACAGAGTGATGTTGAGGGATGGGGAGAAATCCACAAAGTATTTAGCAGGGGATCGTAACAATTACTCATTGACTCTTGAGCGCTTTAAACAGAAAAGGTTTAATATCTCTCCTATGGGTATGAATTGTAAATCCTGCACTTCCTTTATGTAAAGAGTCAAAACCTGTACGACGAAAACAAACCCCAAATTTGAGGATCAAAATTCTGAAATCTGGAAAATCTCAAGAATTCACACCCCATTTGCATTAAATTAGATTTGTGCCTATGTTTTGTCTGCTACAGAGACAATCTGAGTACTAAGCACCTGCAGTGGTTACAGGCTATACAACCCCAAACTCCAGCTTATTCATGGTTTGCCATTAACTTTGGCTGGGTATCCATCCAGGATATCGGTGACTATGTTGAAGATGACTAAACACTGATGCATGTGGCCTGTCTGATTGAGGAGTCAGTCACCCCAACCCAAGACAAGATCAAGAAAAGCTGTGGCGGAATGAAAGATGACTCTGCTGACCCACTGCCTCCCAGCTGATCAATGATGAGGGCAAGGTGCCATTTGACATACCTTTCTAATGCAGGTCTGTAGGTGTAGCTGATTGCAGATGTCATGTTATATACAAAGGGCAGATGGTACTTGATGTCTAGCGTGGCCCAATTACTGAAGTAAGTGTTTAGCAAGCCTTGATCGCCACCTGTCCATGTGATGAGACAAATTACATGAAGGAACACCACGGCAGTAAAATGTCAGCCTCTGTCAACATGTCAATTCTAAAATGCTTTGAGAAGAACATGATGCATCTTATCCTGCTACCAGATAATGCAAGTTTGAATACCAAGCTTTCCTGCTTGCTTTGAAATAGCTGGTGAAAAACATGCACACAGTCTGCAGATATCCACAAACCTTCTAAATTTTGTAGAAAGACCTTTAAGGTACACATAAGTGAACCTTTCATATTACATGTATAATGAGAAAAGGTTGAGCAAGGCTATAAACATCGATGTTCGGGACATGCTGAGATATCTGACTTCCTCAAATGATCCACCCAGAAAGAAACTGCAAATGTCATTTCCTGAATTCCTCTAATCTTTTTGTACACAAAAAAACAACCTCTGTTTCCTTTGATATTTTTCAGCGGTTTCCTAATGTTGAAGTCAATTCCTAAACTAGGTACAGGAGGGTCCCTGGATTTTGGAGTTTTCCTTATTCACAAGATTATTTCCATGTCAGGCTGTGATAGAGGAACATGTACCTATCGCATGTACCCTAAATTCACCCCACAGCGGCCATGGTCAGCACATTGGGTGATTTTTAATGCACTTTAGCTATTTAGAAACTGAACTTGACCTCTGCTTGTATTTTTCCAAAGGCCCGAGTCAGTCAACTGGTTAAGCAACTCGGCCCATACTTCATATTAAAGAGAGCTTTGACAAAAAAGTAATCATTTGCGTACACAGACGAGTAAAGTACCCACTGCATTTCAAATTAAAAAAAGAAAGAAAGAAAACCCTGATATTCTGTAACACCGCACAAACTTTGATCTCCATTGATCTTGATTGAATTCTAGCAGACTTAAAGTACATCAAAGTTATCAACTTGTTGGACTTACCATCAAAACTACCCTGTGTTACTGCGCACTGTAGTAAGCCTTGGTACGTCTCTTCCGAAGGGCAGAAGACAAAGACACCGGAGTTGAAGATGTCTGGCCAGCCAACATCTGGGGCGGCTGAAAACTCCTCGCGATCAAACAGATCATCAACATTTTGAAGAACCTGATGAAATTTGACAAATCTGTTCATTCTGCAGTAGTCCTCAAGAAAAAAAAACTGTCAAGAAAACTGCAAAACATCACAGTCTTCATGCTTGACCTGTTGCATTCAAGTATTTGTGGGAGTTCATGCTCAAAGTACAGTCAGTAGGGTTTGGTTGTAAGAATGTAGAAAGCTTGCTCCCTGTAACAGGCTGCTGCTGTGTAGCAATGAAGTCCCGTGATTAGTCAAGATATTTGGGGGTGGGACAATAATGTCCATGAAATTACTTATCCTGAGGTAAATGTACTTGACTTCAATCCTACACGTAGCTGGAATCTTACCAAGCAGTCTGCATCCAAGAAGACACATTTCTTGAAATGTGTCAGCGTCCAGCAATGAATCTTAGTAAAGGTGATGCCTAGCTCAGGTCTGGTCAACATGGCAAGATGAGCCGCGTCCTGGCTATCGAATGGATCTACCTGCTGAATGACGTCATAGATGAAGGATAACTGCCTCCTAATCAGAACCAGGAAGACAAGCACTTAACAGTCAGACAGGATTTCATTTCCAATTATCTCTGAAGTATGTAAACCACTTAGCCTCAAATGTTGCAGGATTGAATGAAAATGGACGAAAAATGACCTTGCCTGCAAGACAACAGCATAACTTCATAGCATACTGAAGTTTTTTCCTGATTTAATGAGTCTCAAAATAAAAATGACTGGAGTAATGGTGACACTTTACAAAGCCTGTGACTTACTGAAGAATTTTTACGTCTCCAAAGTGTAAATAATATGATAGTGGTACCAACACTTTTATCAATATTATTAACCCTAACCGCCAAGCATATTGTTTGGCTTGTACCTAGCGCTACAAATTACTACTTCTGGCTAGGTTACTTCCATTGTTACTCGTACAGAGAACAATAAAGCCATGCATTCATAGTACCACAGCACTGTATGTTACATTGTCTTATCTATTGTATTTTATGGCTTCAGAGAACAATAAGGTCATGTCCTCTTACAAGCGAGGGCGCTGATTACTACATTTTACTACAAGTAGTAATCTACAGTATTATGTAGGGTTAGGGTTAACAGTGTTGAATTCTTGTAGCAACAGAAAACTTTCTCATGAAAGCCTTAAACATTCTCTTCTGCTTTACAAACACTCTTGTTATTTCACAATGTTTCTCAAAGCTTGTTATGAATACACCCTACATACTTGACCTCAATTCAATCACATTCCCTCTAACGATAGACATCATTGGCAAGCAGTGAGTTTAACGTTGGTTTAGCATTAATTCTGTTTTCATACCTCATTGGCTGGCTGACTTGTTTTGTTACCATGACGACCAGTTGCCTGGTTGTACCCACATCTCGTAGAGACTGACCAAGGACAAGAGCCCCATACCCATACGAATCATTGGTTGTCAAGGTAACAAAGGCTTCATCCTCAACTAAGTAAACAACAAAGCAAAGCAAAAACTGACAGGTAAAAATGCCCAAAAAACAGTTAACAAGTTATAACTATGTAAATATCTAGAAGCTACTGGCTTAAGCTATTTGTCCCTTGTGTATTTATAAGTCAGCAAAACTTAACAACATACAGATAACAGGAGCCAATTTCATAGAGCTGCCTAAGTACAAAACTTGCTTAAGTGCAAAAAAAAAATTGCTTAAAAAACAAAGGTTACCAGATCAAAATCTATGTGATTGTCAGGCTAACCAAAAGGCAGGTGATACCGTGAATACCATCCCAAAATAACATACATGTAGATCACATGGATTTTTGGCTGGTAACCTGATTTGTCCAGCAAGATTTTTCACGCTTAAGCAATTTTTGTGCTTTAAGCAGCTGCAGACAAGTTTTAAATATTAACATTTGGCATATGCTCTGCTTGGTCAAAATTTTCAGGAATTTCTAAATCACCTTTCCTCCAAAAAATTTAATAAAGGACAAGAGAAAGTGATTTACATGTATATTAAAAGCTTTAGATCAGGAAAAAAACCTGAAAAATATCAACCACAGGTTCTGGGAAATAAGGAAATGGTATGGTTTAAAAAGTGCATTTCATATAAACCAGTATGAATAACTCAGCTGTTCCCCAGAGTCTTTTCAAAAATACCCACTTGCCTGAGTTGCCTCAGGTGACATTCAACACAACTCCGCATTTGGCTGGCTTTCCACATGGCCTGCATACATGTAGATGTACATGGACAACACCCACGTACACTGTACATCTGCATGTAATGGCCTTGCATCATTAAAAGTGGGCTGTCTTTCATGTTGCTATGGGTCCAAATCCTATATGCTCAGCCAAAATACACCCATGATCATGTCTCCAGACAGTTTAAGCTCAAATGCTAATGCTAACACTTCATTTTATAGGCGAGTTGGGGAAATAAAGTGATTTTTGCTGAGAATAATGTACATGTGGCCTGGCCTCCATATGGAACATGAATTAAACCTGTCACTTCTCATTGTTTACATGTTCATTTTTCACAGATATTTTACTGATGAATTGATGGTTAGAATTATAAAAGGGACATCTGATCCATCTATTTTGGCCAAGGGCTGGATCATAATTACCTAATCTATGGCAGGTATTTACATGTAAACTGTACAAGGACTGACCCTGTGCTGTCAATGCAATGTGCTGTTTCAGTTGAAATTTTGCATATTATATCACTGAGGAGTGCATAGGGCATTACTGATATGCCTGAACAAGTGACCGCTCAGTGAGATAACTCAGGAAGACGTATTCATTCATACCAATAATGGTACGATGTATGGAATTCGGTCTACAACACAGAAGTGCAAGCAAAGAATAGTGCAGTTTTTCACTGGCGTGTTACATGTTCACTGTACATGTACGTCTATCCATCATGAAGGAGCATGACCTCAGTGCAATGATACAATATGATGGGTGATTATTACTCGGGATTCGGGTCTTTCATCTGGACACGTGAATAATTTTTAACGTGTACATGCAGATTTGATACATTGTGTGCAACTTTCTACTTCCTCCCTGTTTTTCAGTGAAACTGTTGGAGGATGGTTGGTCTGGGTCATATTTTTTAAACTTCACGTTTTCAAAGCTCAAAAATTACAGGTATGGCGACAGAATGTTATTTTCCAATCAAGTATATTTACAAAGATGACAAATCCATGTAACTGTTGGTCACAATCAGTCGATACGTAAGATCACTTGATCTTTGTGTGATTTGTCCCTTGTACTAGTGCATGATTGGTTGATAATTACTTTTTCTTTGTTATTCATGGTTAAGACAGACTGTTCCCAAAATGGGAAGTGAAGTCAGAGATTTCATGCAGAATTGACCAATTCTGCAGAGCGTTTGGTCGATTGATCATGCAGATCAAATGATTGCACCCAACACAATCATCTGTGGGACCTATCGGCATGATCACGTGATGCCAGTTCAGAATAAAGAATTTTGGTGACTTTAACATGTTACAGCACTGCCATTGCCACAGAATATAAGCCTAGGTACGCCCATGGATGGCATGGTACACCTATAACTTCTTACAAATTAAATCCTCTACTAATCGTCTATTCTCTGGCAAACACCTGATGAACACAACCATAATATTAGCAGCATTGTCGTGACTGTAGTCCAAGTAACTTGGACTCTACAAATCGTCTTTTTTAACATCTGGACACGGCTGGGTCTACTAGTACTATCGCCCGACCTCTGTAGAGTCCACGCTTGGTCAAAGCTAGGCCTACTTGGACCGGCTACCATGACTACAATACAAGTTGAAGTTGGTCATTTCAGAGAATTCACACACCCATCCAGGCCTTGGCATGATCCGGGTCAAAGCTTCACCATTAAATGTGGACCTGTTTCCTTAAATGTCACATACATGTACATGTACAATGCGGATGTGTTACCACATACCACAACACAAGCGATAAAAGCCGGCCCATCCCCGTTATTTCCTCATTCCTGTATTGCTAGCAGTACTGGCTGTTTATTAACCAAGCCCCGCCCATTTCCAGGCATTGCCTGAAGGCTGTACAACCGTTAAACATATCGCCGAAAGATGCTGCATTTTGTTAATCAGAATGACTCAATTGTTGTACTAGACGACCGTTACTCTCCTGAAGAACTTTCAAGTGTTTATCTACTATCAGATACACAATACGTAGGAGATGGAATGCAAAAATAACGAAATTTCCGGGGCTTACCTTTATTCCTTAGAGTTGCCATCTTGACATGCCACGAATAACTGGAATTTTGCACGTCCGCTCGCTAGCTGAATGGTACCAGCGAATACTGCTTAAATACAATGGACTGCGTAGGCAACCAGCGACACTTTCCGGCACATGTTTTATACTGGTACGTGCAGGTTTTGATCGGATATGAGGAAAACGGGGCGTTAATTTCGAATACAGGTGGGGGACCCCACAACATTAGCTGTAGGCTGAGAAAAAAGGTGGCAACCATAAAATGAAGTAGTGATAAAAGGAACATTCAATGACATGTGAGGAAGAATGTGGATTATACAAAGTATTACAAGAAATGATTTGTCTTAAACTCAAAATAAAGTTATCTATAATCTAATGTTAACCCCTTTTTATGATGGTCAAAACCAGTAATTTATCCAACCCCCCTTTTTATGGCGATGTTCCTGTTTTCAATTCACAGAATGAAGCAAAGCTTGGACCATGAAAAGTTTCCAGCCGTCCGAGGACTACCAGGCTACCAGCCCTCCGTTTCAACTTGAAAGTCGCAATATGATTCCAACGGGATCATGACTGTCTTCGTACATACACTTTACTCGTTGAGAGGCTTGTGTGACCCGCTGTAAAGAGTGAAGTTTCGAACAAAGTGAATCAAACTTCTTTCCCACTTTTCTTTGATGGATCCAAATGTTCAGTGTTCAAGTTCTCTGTTTAGTGCGAACATAGTATCAAAGCTTGTATTTCTCAGTACCTTACAATTCCTGTTACTGTGTACTTATAGCGTTCAAGTTGTCGTCACTGAACGGATTATGGCATTGTATTAAATAATATTCAGTTGTAACCATAATTTTGTGTTTCGTGTTGAGTCTGACTTACGTTTTCATAAATAAAAGTCCAGCTCTAGGCGTTTGAAACTTTTCCGGGAGGCACGCTCAATTCAAGCGCACCAACACGTAAAGACTATCCGAAATAATGTGAAACTTTTCTTAACGATGACGTAACTGCGGTCACCGGTGGCGGGAAACACGGGCATTGCCTTCAACAGTTACTGAAGAAACCAGACTATCGCCATTCAAACACGCGTTAATCTCACTGAGAGTTTCTTGTAGTACACTTGATGCAAGACCAGACTTGTTTTTCAGACGTTTCGCTCAGCTGATTTCCAAAAGGTACTTTAAAAACAAGTTTAAAATTAGTTTAATAGACAGTTTTGTGTATTTCTTTCTTGTATTCCTGTTTGAAGTATGTATGCACATCAATTTGTTGTGATTTTTTAGGATTTAATGAGGCGTAATTATACAGTTTTGTAGCAGTTTGTAGTGCGAAATTTTATCGACGTGTTAGTACTGGTACTAGTCAGGTATTGTGTTACTGTCTATACGAGTGTACATGTTGAACATGTTCAACTTAACGTAATCTAGCCTGTGTGATATGTGTGCAGCGTAAGGTGGGTTTAACTTCCGGTCATTGTTATGATCAGTGATGACTGTTAATTGTGTAGTAGGCTTAGTTTAGCACATACATGTAGTTTAGTCATGGTTTTGTGAACGGAGGGGGTAGTGAAAAGTCTCCTTTTTTTATGCTTGTGGAAATGATGAAAGTTATGGCTGACCCCTTATAATTGTACCATTTGGTTCACTAAACCGTGACTAACAAAGCTGTATTGTTACTATAAAATGTTTTATAATGGAAAGTAAAGTAGAAGTGAAGTGAACCATGACCCCCCTTTTTTCAGTCATGTCAGTGTATATTTTTCACATTTTATGACCGAGCTGCCTTACCAGTTACATATTTAACTAGGCTTTTCCAAAGGGCCCCAAAACACGGTGATGTCAACAAGCGTCAACACATACAGCTAGCGTCAACAATGCGAACGTACCAAACCTTGTAATCAGTGTCCTTAAATGCCTGTATTTCAGTACACAAAGCTGCTATTATCTACAGACTTAGTTGACAATACAGTTTGACTTACTCAAGCATCAAGGTATGCAGTCAGTAAAGATAGGTACATTAATCTGTGCGTGTATTTCTGTTAATTCTTATCGACTCGCAGAGAAAAAAAATTGTCAACTTATAAGCATATAAGGACCTATGATGGACGAGCTTGACGTTTTTTCAGCAATTGTCCACAAGAGGGATATTCCAAGCAGCATAGCTCAGACTGCACAGGAACTCTTACACACATGGAGATGTCAACGTAACACTGATACAGATCCAGAATTGGCTTCATACGCTGTGTGTGCTTTGTTCACTGCCAGCATAATGCACAGGTAAGACCAACAGCTGATATCAATAATCGACAAGATGAGAATATTGCCCAACAAATGTAAATACATTTATTGGGCAGTATTTGCTGGCTTCGCAAATGTAAACTGAAAATACCATCCGGGTCAATGACAATATTACACATGTAATGCTAGTAAACTTGAAGCTTAGTGTTGGGCTGTGGCTTTGTGTTATTCCTTTTTGTAACGATAATTGAGTCATAAGATGCACAATAATGCAACCCATGCGGTAATGGATCTATTTTTAATCGTGGCGGCTGTACTCATTAATGACGTGCAATTGGCACGGTCCCTTTTTTTTGCGATAAATTAGCTGGATCATTGTTATGTCATCATGCTGTTTATAATAACATTGTTGTAGGTTTATAACATTTTTAGAAAGTGTAGATTCCCGTCAAAGTCTTGGGGATATTCTGATTGTTGATTCCTTGGAGGGAAGTTATACAGGTAGTGTTGCGCGGACAACCCTCGTGCTGTTTCAAAGGACGCTGGCTGACGAGACTTCATGTATCACTCGTCACTCAAGAATCTTCCAAAACATACATGCAATTATATCCAATAGACACTCTGGGAAGCCGGGGTGTTTATTTGTTGAGGGCTTCTATGGGGCAACCTTCTTTCCTCTACACTTAAATAAAACTGCCTGTTACGAGTTAATGACCTAGCACAAACCAGTTTAACAGCCAAACACCCAGTGTTGTGTGTTTTGGGTGTGATCAGTCGATTTGGTTTTGCATTTTACATTTTACATTTTTACATTTTTCTTTTTTGACTCAGAAATGCGGAGAATCAAGAGAGCATTCCTGAAGGAATTCCAACACTGTCTGACCTTCTAGAGGCTGGATATGTGCAGTAAGTATGAAAATAATAGCAGAATTAGAATACCCTGTTATACTACTACTACCAAACGACTGATCACACCCAAAACAGGAGGCATGTGTTCTAGGTGATACTATGCCCTTGAGAAATATAATTGTAGTAATAGTAGTATAACAGGGTATTCTAATAGCATAAGATACTTTTTACCTATATTTTGTGCTATTAGAATACCCTGTTATACTACTGTTACTACAATTATATTTCTCAAGGGCATAGTATCACCTAAAACACATGCCTCCTGTTTCTCTTGTACTGTGATCGAGGTAGCAAGAATTTGTCATTTTGTACATTAGTTCACATGCGATGGAATAGTTGTAACGACGCATCAGAAAATGTGTTTTGTACACCTATTATGTAACAAATATTGGATCAAATGCTGTTTCTTTTCACGTTATGAATCCGTGTTCTCATTTTTCATTTTCCTTGTCAGCATCAAGCATTTTTTTGACCGGATGGGGAGGTTACAGTCTGAACACAGTTTTCATCAGTCTGTCAAGCCAAGCCTGAAGGCAACCATGCAGAAATACTGCGTAACAAGTGCACTCTATCACAAGTTTCAACAGTGAGTTGACAGCTAGTTTTTTCCTTTCTCATGCTCAGGGATGTGCTGAATATTCGATCAGTTATTGAATATTCAAATATTATTTTCCAAAATTCATGAAAAGGGAGAATTTTCTTTTATGTTAAATGAGAAAAATGGCACTGTTGAGGCTTTTTTAAGCAGATTCAAATGAAGCTGCAGAAATCTTACAGTGACTCCAAAAGTAAAATATTCATTAAAAATTTAACAGGAACAGAAATTTTCAGCAGGGCAAGAAGTATTGTTTGTCTCTTAAATCTTGCTAAATCATGGCTAGAGATACTCCTAGACATGAGAAGCTATTATAGTGATTATAATATACCCTTGTGTGTTATTGCAACTGATAATCATCAACAAACTGCCAGTCAGTAAGACTGAATATTCAGATATTTGATTTTGATCAAATTGAAGATCGAATATTCGACTAGTGAATTATTCGAATTGACTCAGCCCTATTCATTCTATTTGTAAAAGTACAGACATCTGATAACACTGCCATTACTTTGTATAGTTCCCAGTTTTTTGTTGTTTACATTAATGTTCATGAGCATGGAGTAAGTCAACAATCAACAAAACATGACAGCTGTGTTTAACTTGGCTCACTAACCCCTCCCATGCCTAGTGTACTATTCCTTTTTTTCTCCTTATTGCTGAGGTAATATTTTCTGCCAGTGCATCATCTATTAACAGCTGAATAAAGGGATATACCACTGTTATAAAATTTGGATTGCTGTCTTGATACAAGGCCTCACAGCAGTCCCCTTCTATTTCAGCCACTCCTCTTTTCTTTGGATCAGCTGATTTCCTTGATTTTCACTTCACACCCACGTCAGTGAAAATTGAAAAAAACACTTTACAGAGTCTTAGATTGGAATTTCCTTGTTTTATTGTCCAAGTATTGTCAATGTCCAAGTTGCATGCATGCTATCTCCTGCTACTTGTTGACAAGCAGTTTCAGAGTATTAAAACAACCAAATCAAAGCCTAGGAAAGTATCAGTGTTCATTTTGTCAAACTTAATTTAACTGAAACAATTGTTTACCTTGTCTTTGTGTAGGCTTCTGCAGCAAGTCTTCACACATGACCCCGGTAGTCCATTAACTTCTGAGATTGATAGGTCAGAGGTCAACCCAGCTCGGCCCAACCGCAAACGCATCTGTTGGACATTATTTCTCCTTGCGAAAGGTTAGTCTCATGGGTGTCAGACATCACTTAATTTCTTCTTAATTGATTTTTTTTTCAAGATATTCCTTGTCTTCGTTACATTATGTATTTCAAATCGCTGACATTATTATCATGGTTTGTAGTTTCCTATTTCGTTGCCTTCAGGGAGTTTACGGCAAGCAGCTAACGAGCTAGTCATGCCTCTTCATCTTCTCATCTGCTGCATAGAGTACATCGTCAAACTCTCCCCGGCTTTTCTGCTACAAGAACCTTTCTGTAAGCAGTTTAACAGTAAGCTCGGGGGTCACTAAACCCAATAGGTTGACAAATTTACTGTTGAAAAACATGTTGCACTGTTTTTACTGTTTCAAGCACACAGAGATCCAGTACAGCCAACTGACAATGACATTATTGTACAGTAACAAGACGTTGCCATGGAAAGGCCATTTTCACAGTGCATTATGGGAAAAAGTCAACAAATTTTATTTACCAGCTGCAAGTTGGAAACATGAAATACACTTTTGAATCTTCTCCGACAGACACTAGAAGTAATTCAAGTCACAGTTTTGATAGAATGTTCCAATCTATCAAACTGTTTCCAACTTATCTACTGACATACACTCAAGTGCAAATCGCGGCAAGGTAGCCATTCTTTTGTTGACTGTAAACTTGAAAAAAAATGGCTTCTCCGTGGCAACCTGTTTGTGGCGGACTGTAATGCTGAACCAACCCTATTCATCTTCCAGTGCCGTCTAAGGATAGATTCATTTCAGGTATCACACCAATTAAACTAAACTAGTTGAGATTTATTTCAATTTTGTATCATATAGGCCTCTTTCTTTTGAGTGGGAATAGCAATAAAGATAAATGTAAAAGATTTTCCTTTATCGTAAGTAGGGTAGTGCTGGGATTTCAAGTTGACCCTTAACCTCATGTTTACCACAATTCACCCTAATAAATGGAAGTTGTACATTAGAATCAAAGTTTGTAACCTCTGCATCAGCAGATTCAGCCCATTATTCTCAAGAATCAGAGGATGCCATCCTGCACGTATTATGTGAGGAGATGGGTTGCCTTGATGACATCACTGATGTAGCGTCGGTCCGAGAAGCTTGCCTGGTCCCCATTCTGGGGGCTATACCCAGAGAGAGACTGAACCAAGGATTGGAGGGTTTGCCGGAGGTAAGTGTTGCTCAGCTTTGGCAGTGCAGATTACACTGTCTGGGTTAAGTAACGGCTGTGGCTGCAAATAACACACAAGCTATTGGCAGCCAGTGGCAAGCCGCTGAACCACTTCCCATAGACTTGTATGTTACTTCCAGCCATAGCCAGTTGATTGGACACAGCCAGAACTGAGAAAGAAGACATTCACATGTGTCATGTTGCAGAGTACTAGCAGGTATTTTAATCAGTGTGTGCATAAATTCTAGCCTTTGGATTTCTAAACCACATGTTGTGGCTTCATCATTTACCTCGCTGCTCCAGAAATAATTATTTTCACAATATTACAGAGTTGACTAACACTGCACAACAACATTTCTGACCCACTCTGTGAAAATGAGTCACAAGTCGGCACAGTCACTTTGGAGTAAAAAGTCCTTAGAATGATTTTGCACAGTGTAAATCAATAGGAACCCACTGCATTTTTCACCATGGAGTATCCACTTTCACCAGTGTGCCAAACTGAGTGATACGTCAAGACAAAACGCTCAATTTGCTCTTTCTAATACAAATGAAAACTCAAAAAGTGGCTCTGGCGACTTAGGACTCATTTTCACAGAGTGGGTCACATATGTACATGAGGTGATATTTACACAGATAAACGTTCAGCACAGATGAATTTTTCACACAATTTCAACACGCTCATTTGCTTATTTACAGTTGAATTACATAAATCACTGTTTTCTTTACACTCATGCAAAACTTTTTTATCTCTTAGTGTTACATACATTTCAACTGCATTTGGATTGAAATGTTCACACATACAAGTATAGGTTAGAAGGTTGAACGTCTGCAGTTCTGTGAATTCTCATTCGGACGTTGTCCGTGCATTGAAATAGTCTTGATATCAGAAGTGTAACCGTCTCAGATCATAAAGAACATTAAGTTTAACCCTAACAGCCCTCAATCCTTCACCTGTTGGAGGACTGAGGACTGTTAGGGTTAATTGATGAGTTTTTCTAAAGTGTACACATCCCAAGCATAAGACAGGACACTGTTTTTCCTAATGAATTATGGATAAATGCAAATTGTTAATTGTAAAGTGATCTGTTAACCATTTAGAATGTCCTATAAAGTCAAATTTTAAGTGAAATACAAAAATATTCACATAGAAAAGACCTTTTCAGGTCTTTCTCATAGGCTTTGTGCACAGGGTGTCAAATGGCATCCATGTGGTTTTCTTTCCTGTAATTTTTGATTTATTGCGCAGATTATGGTTTTTAGATGCAGGTTGATTTTTAGATGCACACTTTCTAAGGTGTATCAACTGGTTGGTTATACGTTCATAGCAGAATCTAATTGTATGTTCCGGTTTAGTTAGTGTTAAATTTACACCGAATGACCTTCTGGAAAGATGTACCATAGGACCTGAGAAGGGCTTTAGTTGCTTGACGGAACTCTTTGTTTCTGAGGTAATAGATGACTGCATTTAGCCAGCTGTTTGTCAGAATGGGCAATGCAAGCAGAAAGAAGGTATAATAACTATTCATATTGTCTAGATTTAAACTCACACAAAGTGCAGGAATGATACTGAATAGGAAGGCAGCTAAGACCATCAGCAGCAAGGTGTGTAGGGTCTTCTTGGTAAGTGTGCCAGGAACCTGACCATTTTGAGCAATCTCATTGTCAGTGTGAATACGCTGTGCATGACGACGTGTAATCATGAACAGTCTTGTGTAGGCAATCAGGAGTGTCAACAAGCAGAGAAGTATTACAGCTATATACAGTATGGCAAAATATGTCTGGATCCGAGATTTGTCATTTTTGCTGCTGAAGTAACACATAAGGACTGAAGGTAAATACTCAGTATGCCAGTTACTGATGATGCCAGCTCCAGTCATCAGTGCCACAGTTAGACTCCACACACAACACACAGCAATTCTTGCTCTCTTTCGTGTGACAAGAGAATGGTAACGGAGTGCATACACCACGGAGATGTAACGATCGACTGTCAGCAGAAGCAGTGACAGTAGAGAACCCAGAATAGAACTGAACATGGTGAAAGACTGTACTGCGCATAGTGCTGTCCCAAATGGCCAGCGTTGTGTCTGCAATGTAACTGTCATTGGCAGAGCCATGAAAATCCCTACTCCCAAATCGGCAACAGTCATGGACCTCAAAAATACCTTTGTGGTGTCATGGATGTTGTCCACATGCCTCAGAACAAGAAGACAGAGCAGGTTGAGTGTCAGAAGCAGAATTGATGATAGTGTGAGAAAGAAACATATGACCCTGCTGCCGAGACTCATTGTATTTGCTGGTGGTGTACTCATATTGTAGCTTATCTCAGTGATCAGTGCTTGAGTTGAATTCATGGTGGACATGACGTGAAGCACAAATTTTGTCCAGTTTACACACAATTCAAATGCTTTGTCAGGTCAAAGTGTGAAAGTGGTGCCCGGGTTGGTGGCTTAATCCAGACACCAACAGCTCACTCTGCAGTATGTGCTTCTATGAGATGTTTGAGGAATTCCATGTTGTCAGTCGCTAAACACAAATTTCATCTAAGATTTTAGACTCAATGAGAAGTAGATTGAAAAACATTATGAACCAATCTTGTACGCCTCTTGGACTGCACTAGGTGATGTGATGGTGGGATGAATAAAAGTGAAATTGGGTACAGCATCTGTCCTGTGATCTGCACTCACATTATTTTACATAAATTATAGCCAAGTCTTGTGATTGGGTAGCCTCGATTTTGCCAAGGATTTGCAACGATCTCATTGGCTTGTTGTCACTTGGGCCTTATGTATGCAATTTGATTAAGCTTAAATGACCCCATAGGACCATCCATTAAACACGGCACATTGATGGACAACTTAATTGAAGTGGTGTTCCACTTTGATTTGGCAGGGGTCTATTACTGTACATGTATGTTAGCAATGATTGGAGTTTTTTCCTCGGCCACCCTCAGCTTATAGAAGAGTAAAGTCCCTCTTCATTTCAATAAACAATGACCCTGGTCCACATCCTGTGATTGTCAATCATGTTTTGCACTGTCCAGAAAGCTACACGTAGGCAAGTACACTTATAGGTGTATTGGATTTTAATGAGCTGCCAGTTTCTGGTATACATGTGCATTGTAGTTATTTGTCATCTTTAATGGAATGATGTTTGTCTCTCTGTTTGTCTTTCATTGTGTGTCAATCACCTGCTATGTGTTGTCTCAGGAGCGACCTGTAGCCCTCTGTTTACTCAAAAGTGATTACAGTCGATCATACCGTAATTCAGTTCTTGTTCTTGGAGTTTGGAAAATTCATTCAGGGCAAGGATACATTTTTGGCAGTGCCTACCCTGTAAGTGTTAAGAGAAAAGTCACAAAAATCGATGTTAAAGGGGCTCTCTTGCTTTGACTGTGAGTCACAATGTATGCAAATTTGAAGTCTGCCTGCATTTTCTTGAAAGTGGACTTGAAGATTTGCTTTGATGTTCAGAGCTGTGTTGTAGCAAATTGAGTACAAGTGGAATATCTGAAATAAGCAACTTTCAATATGAAACCCCTTCCCACTTACCTATGATAAGTTTCCACCTGCCTCAAGCTTCGTTTCCAATATTGCATCATTGCATTTCACTATGATCAATTTCTCTCAGCTTGAGTTCTTGCAAGAGCAATATCAGCTCATGTATATGACAGCTGGCGACATCGATGAAAGGTTGTTCCTTGATACCACCTCGCACCTGTTTGTGCAGAAGGTTCCAACCTCAGAGCCCCCTGCTTCCCCTGACAGCAGTCGAGAGAATGACGCCCCCTCAACTGCAGTGATGACTCCTGTGAAGTAAGTTGTGGTGTTTATTGTAGGCAGAACTTCCCTAGAGGGTAATACGGGCAATGTACAATAGTGCACTTCCAGAGTTTGTAACTCGATCGTCTATCACAAATTGTAAAATCTATCGACCCTCATCAACTCATGACTCACTCATGACCATCACTCATCAAACTGACTGCACTGGAAAGAAATTTTCAAGATGACAAGAAATTCAAGTTTTTATGAGAAACTGACGTTACATAATACAGTAAACTCCGACTAAGTCAACATTGCATAACCCGTCATATCGTCCAAGTCGGCCGTTTCACAAAAGTCTCGATCGTCTGTAATGTATTTCCGTTCAAAATTTCATTCCTAAGTGGGCATTTATACGTCGTCATTTCGTATATGTCGGCATGTTTTTCTCGGTCCCTGTTCCACTAAACCTCAAAAATTCCTATGTGTAAGTTTGCATTTAAAAAAAATTGTGCTTCAGTATCGGTTTCCTTTGCCAAGAAGTGCCAAGTGACAAGTCCCATACGCACTCGGCCAGCATGAGTACATCAATACCAGTAATCCCTCTCGTGCTCCACGCATGGGCTCTGTCCCTTTTGGGAGTCGCCTTATTGAACATAGTCTGGTTCCCTGCCCAAAGATTCCCTGACGACCCTTGATAATGATTCGCCGGGTCAGAATCATCAGGTCTGGTATCCAGACTATATGGAACGAACTTAACCAATGCGCGTGTGTGGATGAATGTGTGTTTTTTGTACCATAACTGTGTCACGTACAGGTATGCACTGCACTTTCGATTCGCGATGTGATTTTTATGCAACTTTGCAAGTGGCTTGCCATCTTTTCTTCGTCCTGAGGGGCACATGATTAATTATTGAATTTGCAGGATAATAATCTCAACGAGTTTGCTGGGATCGACCATGGAGGTAAAAATAAACCAGGGTAAATCAAGGAATCCTAATGTACATAGGCAATACATGTGTACGTGTAAGTCGGCAAAATGACAACTTAAACACAAGCCGGCATTCACGTAAGTCGTCATAATTTCTTGAGTCCCAAGAGTGCTGACTTAGCCGGAGTTTACTGTACATGCATACCTGATTACAGGCGAGCCATCAATTCAGTGCAGAGTTTGAAGTCGCTGCTATCTGAAGCTGGGGATTCTCCATCATCACCACTCACCAAATATTTCAAGGTGAGATCATCATTTTTCTTTGTCCCAGTAGTGATGTCTGGTGACATGATGGCTTGAAGCTTAAAGTTTATGCCAGTACAATCTTGATGGAATGGGGAGCTAACTTTAGAAAGGGTCAGTGGTTCAAACCACATCTGGTCTTCCCTTTTAAGAGTACAGTCTGATGAGTACCAGGATGGGGAGCAGACTGTTCTGTAGTGACATAACTCCCCAGACATGGTCACCATTAGCTTTGTTGGATTCTTCAAGACCTGCATCAAGAAACCAATAACACACTACCTTCAAGGAGCGTTAGAGCCCATGTTCATGGATAATGGCAAGGCTCCACCTGTCGTGATCCTTCTAATTTTTGTCTTGAAAGGATCTAGTAAGGTTGGAGTTAATATTTTGGTCATTCGTCAGTGGTGGATCTGTTTGGTTTATGGGCAGAATTGCAATCAAGATCCTAGTTCCAGCATCAATGAACGAGTAGCTGCTTTGAAAGACAGCTACATTCATCACTTCAAGAGGGTGATGGGATCCCCCTCAGCAGGAGTGGCACGGTCCAGATTCCAGATTGGTGTCAGATTGTACTACAGGGTTATGGAGGCCATGCTGAGAAGGGTAAGGGTCCTACCATTTACAGGAATGGGGGGTTAAGATTCCAACATTTTGCCAAGACCCTCCTCTTAAATTTCCTGTAGGCAGATTTTTTAATTTGGGAATCAAGTTATTTGTGATGTAGTATCTCCTTGACCTTTGAAGTGGGTGCATATTCATGTTTTCATTATTTTCAATTAATTTTGGCTGACATGAAAGCGTAGTGATTTAGACTTGTCTTGAGCAAAGCTTATGTAACCTCATTAAGCCTACAAGTATCAGGGTATGCTCTCTGAAGATTTTTTCAGGATTTTTTGTCGTATTACAGGTTTAGTCAGTCATGTTTTGCTGCATTTCAGCGCTTTGGCCAAAAGAGAAAACAAGTGTAAGACTGGCATCTCTCACACCTTCCTGGCCATTACAAGTCTTAGAAGATCACAGTGTTTTGCTTTCATAGTTCCAACCCCTCACCATGTTGTGTGGATGTCTCTTTAGTGATTCTGTGTCACGTTTTGATGATGTCATCTGTTTGAACTTCAAATTGTGTCCCGTGATTGCAAGAATGTCACCAACGAATTGCTTAATCATCTGTGACATATTCATTGGAGCATGACATTTCACCGTTTTGTTCAAGATGATTACTGATAGTAATTTAATTTTTTTTTTACAGGAAGAGGAGAGGTTATCCACCAGGGATTTTTCCTCGTTGCTTCTCAGTGACCTGTTCCATAAGTCACTCCTTGCTTGTGCTTTGGAAGTAGTCAGTGTAACTTATGAATATTCACGTAAGTGACATAGAATTTCTCATGTTTTGGCAAAGGAACGTGGGCTTCAGCCATTTCAATCATTTGACACTGCAATGGGAGAATTTTTCTTGTCTTGTCCAAAATCAGAAAATCAGCTTAATATTTAATTGTTAATGTATGCCAAAGTCAGTACTGGGGGGTTGCGTATATTATTATTGATGGTAAGGTGAGAAAGATTCGTCCACAAGTAAACTATAGTAGAAATAGGGTCAATTTTGTTTTTGTGTCTGTCATGTTTTTTAGTTAAAGTATAGAACTTATTCTTTAATTTCCAAGCATGATTTAGTTAATGTAAATTTCGTTTCATACAAATAAAAAAGAAATGTTACAATCAATTTCATTAACATTCCCATGTCAAGTGACACAGGTCAGGTGACACAGGTCAGGTGACACAGGTAACAGTTGCCTAAAACTGTCATCCTCCTGGACTCCCACATTAAATGATGATCCAATGGTTTATCTTGGTGGTATTCTTTGCTGGCAGGTGTTGATATCTTTTCATCACTCTTGGGCTTTTATCCCATCTCTTTATACAGCGAGTGAATTTTCCTCAATGCCAGGCAACGCATCTCGGCTCTTGTTTCCATGGATACTAGATGTCTTCTCCCTCAAGGCCTATGACTTTGGCAAGGTTCTGGAGAGCTTTGTCAAGGATGAACCCAAGCTGACCCAGGAAGCTAAAAAGGTCAGTGAACTTTTTTACTCGTTATTTACTCAACAACTTTGACACATGATAAGTTACTACTGACTTGCCCCCCTGCAGTGTAGGTATAACGTACACTTCAGCATCATTGTGGTGCGGTAAAATTGACTGCTCTGTTTCAAGAATTCACTGGCTGCGGCTCAGAGTACCACACCTGTCTATGGGATGTAGCCACAGCTTCTAGCCAGTGGCAGCTTGCTCCTTCAAATAGAGGCTTTCCATTGCTGATCTTGATCACAGTATAGCATCCAGCTCAAGGACACAAAACATGTTTTGCCTCAATACAGCATCTGCAGTCCATTGAGACAAGGATTGTAGAAAGTATGGCGTGGGAGGCAACATCACCACTTCATGATCTCTTCAGGGCTGCCGGGACCTCATTGCAGGTTGCTTTACCAGGGGTAAGAGCAATGACTCTGATATGTGAGAAACCAATCATGAATATAGAACACTTTCAATCTTAGATCTGGACTATCTGGGCTTGTTTTATTCCTTCAAATTTTGTTGGAGGGTTACCAAAAGCCAAAACAGCCTGGAACCCTTTTTTATGAGGAGTAAAATTGGTATTAAAGAGTTTATAAAGTTACATGATTTTTACTTGTGTGGCCGCAGTAGCAAACAAATCGCGGTATGTGCAACTTTGGGCTCATTCAGCTGAAAACTAGTTGCGGAAACAGTAAAACAAATGCCTGGGTCCTTGGGAGCCAGTTTTCCAGCCAGTCTTTCCTCGCTGGCATGACTAGACCTCTTGGTGCCCACAGCTATTGGGCACAGAGCCTGTAAGTAATCAAAGAAATCACTGTGAATCTTCAGATTGGACAAGACTCTAAGTACAGTTTTGTGGCATTCATTTTTTGTACAGGTTTCTAGCACGAGAGCCAATGGTTTGAGCACACCCAGGACAACAGCAGCAGATATGTGAGTCATTTAGGACTTCCTGAATATGACACTTGTTGAATCAGTCTGCTAAATAGGTAATGATGACTTAACTAAACTACACTACTCAACGGTTCCCTGCAGGTACCTGTCGCCAATTAGGCCAGCCCCACAGGTGCCTAACTCCAGCGAGGCAACACCCCCTCTCTCTACCCTGGCCAGCCCCCTGGCTAGGCCCTCTCAGCACCCACAGGGGGGCGGAACCAACCCTTCTCCTCAGCCAAGTAATATTCCCATGTCTCCCAGGAGGACACGGTCAGTGTCGCTCAACATGTTCCTGAACAAGGTTCAACAGCTGGCATACGGTCGGTTGGAGAGACTTTGCGGGATGCTTTGTGTCTCTAAAGATCTGGTAAGTTTGGCTGATCCACTAAGCAAATGAACCAGAGCTGGCTCCACAATGCAGGCTCCTCTGGTGGGAATTTCACTTCACCGGTTCACAAAGAACTATGATATGCACGCATTACGGTCATGTCGCTACCGGCTAAATGAACACTCCTTACCAACCTGGCCCTTTTTAACGAATGAGGGGGTGTTTCTGCTCAAGGTGGATTGCCTCGGAGCACTCTACATTTATCCCCATTACCCTTGAATAGTAATCTATCAGTAATCCAAACTGGACCAGAAAAAGTCCTAAGTTAGCAACACTTCCATTATTCACCACAGAAGCCACAGTAGCTAGGAGATTCGTCGCAGTAAACTCTTCTAGTACAATCAATCCTATGCAAGATGGCAATAAACCAGCATGTTAGAAAGGTTTGTCATTCCAGAATCTGAGAGACAGTTTTCCAACATGTTTGCCTTTCAGGAGAAGTTTATTTGGACATGTGTGGAGTACTGTATTACCAACAAGGCAGAGTTATTGAAGAATAGACACCTGGACCAAGTAAGAGCTCTTTCACTTTGTCAACGTTCTGAAGTCAAGTGTAACACTTTTCATGTTTAAACTTTCAAATAGTTCCGGTTGCTTTGCACTTGATCTATTTTTCAAGCCATAAAAGCATCAGTTATTGACACATTCCTGACAAGTTCACATGAAATATAGCAAATAGATGTAACATTTTCAAGATGTACTTTGCGTCGTCATGGAGATGTTAATTTTAACTGTGGGTTTTGCCCTTACCCGACGAATATATTTATAAATGCTGTATACTCAGTGCTTGTCCAAGAGCTTGCAGAAAAAATTCACAAGCTTACTTAGGTGGGACTTAAACCCATGACCCCCTGCTTACCAGTGCAGGCGTCTTAACCACTCAACCACTGAGCTTGCCGGGGTCAGCTTGCCAATCTGAGTCAGGTGTAGCAGCAGGTACCACAAACCAGTGTTGTATTCGAGACAGTCACAAGACCAGACACAAGACCTTACACAAGACCATGCGCGAGACCAGTCAAAAGTAACAGTGTGAACAATGACAAAGGAATGCTTTTGTTGCAATAGGAATGCTTTTGTTTGAATAGCTTGTGACTTGAATTCAAACTGGAGGTCTTGTGCTGGTCTTGTGTGGTCTTGTGAAGGTCTTAAGTCGTTTTGACCTCAACACAGCCACAGACTACTTTCAAGATGTACTTTGCATCGGGAGATGTTACTTTTAAGGGCAAAACCCATAATAAAAATTAGATGTAACATGTAATGGATATATATCATGAAACTATGTGTTATAGTTACTTAAAAGTTTGTGCATTGGTGTTGACTGTGTTCATGAAAAGATAAAACATTGCTGGCAATGTTTGGAATGTTAAAAATGAATTTGTACCCCATTTTCCCCGTCTTTTTTTACCATTTTGAGCATTGTGCTGTTTTTATTTTCTTTGCAGATCATTATGAGCTGTATCTATGCAATCTGTAAAGTAACAGACAGCGAGTTGAAATTCAAAGACATCGTCAATGCGTACCGGACACTTCCCCATGCTGAAGCAACGGTACGCTGTTCAAACCAAACTTTTTAATCTATCTGCTCGTGCAGAAGCACCCCTCATCTCTTGAAAAGAGCCATGTTAGTGAAAAGTGTCCATTGGGTTGGTGGCAACGCAACCGCAACGCATACTTTTCATAGTCATTTGTGAACTAGCCAAGTGCAGTTCCTACCAAAGGGGCCTCCATTGCTAGGAAAATTGCGCCCTCTCTTGGTCCCGCTCGGGGCCCCATTGTGTAACTGACTGAGATGATGGACTTGAGATATTGAAGGAACTAAGATAATCATTTGTAATGGATTTAAACCAGCCAGTTCAGCTCAGCAGGGTTACGCTTTTGTCTCTGATTTACAGACATACAGGAATGTGGTTATTGATGGAACAAGGGAAGATTCTATTATCATGTTCTACAATAAGGTCTTCATGCCAGCCATGAAAGCTTACATTTTGCAATTTCAACCCAAGAGCCAAGTAAGTTCATTTCTACTTTGTCACATTCTCTAATAAATTATGGTGTAAGTATCAATAAATCAAAATTAACCTGTGATATTTTGTTACTCATTTTTAAAATTTCATTAATTAATTTCTTTAGCAAACTCCCACTGCCTCACCTGCTCCTACAAGGTCTTCTATTGTGTCTCAAGCTTCCCCAGGACTCAAGTAAGCTCCTTTTACTTGGTCAGTCTTAACATGCCCCCAAATCAGGCATGGGAATCTTTCCAGTTTAACCCGAATTCCATTTTTTTTTTTCTTCAAATTTGTGGTCTTCGAAATCAGTGTAAAAATGTAATAAAATTTGGGGGTAATTTGTAAGGGGATAAATGTTCCCAGTGACATTTGTACATTGAAACAATTGGATTCACATGCCACTTTGGGGCTGTATAAGCAATACCCTTCGAATTGTACAATGTACGTAGGAAACAAGGGACAATTTTGCGGTTTCCCAAAAACCTAAATTCTCTTAACGTAGCCTAAGGAGGGAACCAGTGACAAGTGCAGTCACTCGCGCTTTGCCTTAAAGCCTCTTTGCGATCGCTTGAATGCCTGTTGTCACAGGAAAATCCGAATCCCGTAAAAATCAGACTCTTACCTGTTATTGGTTAATTCCTCTCACATGACCGGTCATTCTCCTAATTATCATACGTACGCATGCGCATTACTCCCAATGGGTCCTTGTTTCATAGAGATGTTAATTCATTGCAATGCTGCTGCGTGGCCTTGTGCAAACTGGCTTTTGGAAATTGGTACAAGTACGTATGTACGTATACACGTTCACATTCAGTCGGGAAAAATGGAAATCATGGCGGACGGAAAGAAATTCGTTGAGCGTGGAGCTGCCAATCCGAAAGAGATTGAAGAACCAATAAAAAACAAGTGAATTGGTCATGGTGCGACAAATGTTACTGGCTAAAACAGAAGATGAGCACATGGTGGGCGACTGACTGCTTTCTCAAGCTTTACAATCCCGGAGAAGCATGGTGCGAGTGGTGTTGTATTGGTATCAAGTAGGCCTACAGTACTTCCAGAGCTAAAGCATTGATACAGCATGCAGCTAAGTATGATAAACACTGCAAACACTTCCATGATAGGAAGAGGGCTCGGTAGAAAGCACTAGAATGCCTAGCTGCAAAAAGAAGGAAGATGACGTCAAATCAACATCCTCATATTTAAATGGCCATTTCAGGTTTGGCGAGTCCAATTAATAAAAAATTTAGAATAATTCAAAACATAATGAGAAATATTCTTACTATTAAGAAAATTTTGCTTCAACCATTTAGAGGCAAAGGGGCAATAATCTCTGTACTCTTTTACTCCAGGGTTGGTCCCAATCTGTACATCTCTCCAATGAAGGAATCTCCTTTTAAGAGCCCACATCCTGTCCGAGTTGTCTCCTTTGGATCACCATGCCAACGTACTCCAAGAAAAAGGTAACAATAACTTGTCTCAATATGGCAAGTATTTCTACACTTATTTTTTTAAAACTTCGTACCCTAAAATCAAAATGTTAGGTGACTATTATATTCCCAATATGTTGAGAGATTTCGATTCATTTTTAACCACTTATTACAAAAGTGCTGTAGTTGAATATCTTCACATGTAGTCTTTAAGAAATCGCTCTTAAGTTGTTTTGTGTTGGCAAAGACTGTTGTCAAGTTCATGTTCAAGTTTCTCTTCTTGACATCTCTGGTTTCCTCTCTTGACAGGACATTCTACAGCTTTGGTGAGGGCCCAGGGGTGAGTTGGCATCTCTCTATCTTTCTCTTTTCCTTGAGTTCTTTCTTTCTGCATCCAATCTTACTTTCATTTGTTCCATTTTCCTTCTTAACCACCATTATCTTCCCTTCGTATGGCCAGCATCACCCAACCTCCTCTCCTGTTGCAAGTCTCCCTTCCCCCAGCCTTCATCATTGTTGTTTTCTTTTGTTACTTACCAGTCTTCAGAGAAGCTGCGTGAGATTAATGAAAGGATGAAGGAGGCCAGCGTGGAGAGTAGGAACACTCGCTCCATCACATCCAAACGACTCAAATTTGAAGATGAAGATGTTTCAGCTTCGTCAACATCTCAAGATGATACTGACTGGTTAGTGATGAGAGGAGAGGGGGAGAAGGGATTATGGTGTGGGACAGAAAAGCGAAATGAGAAAGAGCAACTCCTGCTTTTTTGGCGTAATCGGATCAAAATCAAGACGAGTTGATGACTGTTGGGCCAAGTTGTACAAGTTGTATCAGGATTGAAAGGAAGCATGAGGGAAATGTTGCCGTATTGTTTGCAAAATGATTACATGGTGAGATTATCACACTGTATATTCAGTTGCTAAAGAAAAGATTTTGACTTCTGTTATTTAATTTTTGCAACTGGATTTGAGCACCTGTTTTTTTGTTTGTTTGTAGCCCTGTTGCTAATGGAAGATCGACAAGTAATGGTGTGTCATCCACCAATGGTCACATGACATCACATTCAGGAAATGATGAACCAATAAGCACACAGCCTTTACCTCCCAGCATGCAACACAGGGTAGCCATGATGGGTAGGTAGCCTCCTTCTCGAGCACTGTCAGAAACTCAAAAAGCCTGAAAATTTCTTTGAATCTCCAAAAATTGGCAAAGTATGAAAACCAGGGGTGAAATCAAGTTGTTTTTCTGTGGAAGATATCATCTCGAGTAGGTTTTTTTTTAAATGTTTGTTTGATGAAGTCTTTAATAGTGAAAAGCTGAAATCAGCTCAATGCTCCAAGAAGCACTGAGCTGAAATAATCTCAGAGACACTCAAGATTAACCCTTTCTCCCCAGCGTCAGAGAGACAAGCAAGTCATAGTCCTTCTGAGATTGACGGTAGAGAATAAACAAACCATTGAATCCTAGTCTTCCAACCATAACAAGGAGAAGCAGACAACAGTCAACAAGGAAGAGCAGTATTGCTTAGTATCAAATGTTTTCTTCTATCACCAATATCAATTTTGTGATTCCCAATCCAAAATTTGTGCCAAACTAGAGATATTACCCATAGTGTCTTTTGCAAGATCTAACGTTTGGTCAGGGTAGAGGTGAACAAGGGAAAAATCAGTTTATTATCGTAACTGGAAATTAGTCATGGACAGTTTTAGTTTCTTAGTTGACAAAATGTCGTGGTATTGCTCTGAAAGTCGTTGCTACATGACTCTGAAATGCTCCACTGTCGTGCCTTGAAGTGGAATGAAAATTTCCATCAAATGGAACCAGCCTGGTCATTTTGAAGTAATTGTTTTAACAAATTATCCAATGCAGCTATGCAAAATTTGAATTAGTAACAAGTAATAATGGTTTACATTGCCTTTCATTTTTAATTGGCGACGAAAAATGTGGCTACTTTTAGTTGTCATTTTCGACAGAGTTCCACAATTCAAACACTTCTGTAAAAGTTCCAAAAGTTCGCTGAAATATGAATTTTGATTGACATTAATTTCGTACAGTTCTGATTATTGTAAAGACAGATTTCTTCCACATGCTGCAGTCCGTTATCTTACGTTGTACAGTTGTAGATTTTCTTCTTTAAACCAACCATGGACTGAATTTTTGGTACCTCATTTTTAAGAGCTATTTTAATTCATCAATTTCAGTGTAAAATTCTTTTAAAAGAAACTGTCATGAATCTTGGACATGGATTTTGGTATTGGTGTAGTGAGGAGTGTAACTAGGAGAGACAGAACTATTCAGGGATAAAGTATAGAATTGAGATAGGATTGTATCATATAAATTTAATGAAATGTAATGTGCAGAAGATGCGTGTTCACTTTAATAGTTTCTAGAATTTGGTCATCAGAGAGGGCATTCAGTTGACGTGTGTTTGTTTTTATCTTGACACCTGTTTTATCATTGTTTATTGCATGCCCAGTTTGAACAGTGTGTGAAATATTCATTTTCTTAAAAAGGTTCATGAATAAAAGTAACAAGCCAAACCGTTACATCCAGCGCTGAACACAAGTCATTGTATAACAAAATATGCCCATGAAGCAAGTCATTGTGTAGTCATATCCCCCCCAAACAAAACCAGTGATACAGGTACAAGTGATTTTTTCCCAGCAAATCTTTTTTTTATTCTTAAACTTGTGTGCTCCATAAAATTGTTACATGTCTGAACATTTTTTACACAGCATTAGTTTTGCACACATAAAATAAACTTAAAAATATACCGGTCAAAATGGTTTAAAAGTTAAAGACCCTTCAGGTAGGGTCTGCTAAAAATATTACAATACACAAATATAGAGAAATGGGTACCTTTCTCAGGGTTCCTGCAAATAATGATTGATGTTTCAACAATTGAAGGTGAGATTTTTCTGTCTACAGGATAAGCTATGATTAATGACACAGCATAAGACATCAACCTTTCTAATCAGAGATTTATAGCTCTCTAGATAATATGTATTTTGAATGTTAAATTTGAATGAAATCTCTAAATTCATGTGAACATAATTTGAATTCTCCACACTAAGGACACTGTTGCTATACCTCGTAATTCAGGGCAAGTTTTTGCTTACACATGTAGTTACAGAAGAGATGCCTTGCAACAATACACTGCTCTCAATGGATAAGAATGACACAAAGGAACCAGTCCATTCAAGAGATGGTGGTTGCCATGCAAAAGTTTGCCCCAAATCACGAGGTATAGCAACATTATCTTCAGTCTGGGGAATTCAAATTGTTTTGTTTATCTGCAATCAGATAACTCAGTGTACCAGATTTTATTCAAAAGGCCTATTCATCCACAGTAGTTATCTGCAGTGGACAGATGTCCTGCTCATACCTGGCTTTTCAGGGATGTAACACCTGCTTGACCTCTGACTATCGGGCTTTGTGTTTTCTTTGTACTTGGCCAAAAAGGTCTTGCTTAAAGTCACGGCTATTTCCAGTATATAAATAAGTAATGCGGTTAATTACACAAACACACAGAGAATAATTGTTGACGCTTTGGGATTTGTGCATAGACTACAGATGTGCACTGACTTCATTATTTGAATCGCCATGTTGAACACGACATTCTGGAGTGGAATTTTCTGAGAGAAATTGGAAGATCTGACGATTCCATAACTTATTGCTAGTTTTATTAGCATAATGAGGAACGCATTAGGTAGACAACGTCGGAGCCAGTATCAAACACATTGTAATCTACACGATCCTCATTAGCCAGCAGAAAGAAATGAAGAGAAAAATGAATAAAAATTTAATCTAGTGAAAGTTAAAATGATTCAAGCTACATGACTTGAAAGAACCCTGTTGCCTCATATAAAATTTTCTCCATCAAAAGTGACCATTTTCATCACCCCAACAAATTTGCTTCTGTTTTGCTTGTTTTCTACCATTATCAAAAGCATTTGCCCAAACAGCAACTTTTGTGGCAGAATTCACATCAACATTTATGCAAATGAGCTTAGCAAAACAATGCAGGCGATTGGTGAAAACAGCAAATTCTGTACCAATAGAAAAACAACAGCATGCTTACTTAAAAACTGCTTGAAATTGACAGCTAAAATCTCCAAGAAATTGACTATGCCATATACATGCTGTTTTCAGGCGCATAAAAATGTTGACTCGCTTACATGTACGTGTGTAATTTAAAAATTCCAATTAATGGAAATCTGCAAATTAAATAATATCTTCAGTGGGGTAGTTAACAATTTAACTACCTCCGATTGGCGCAAAAAAACTTGAATGCTGTGAATGTTATAATTCTTACCACTCAAATTGGCACCACCAGTGGTCACCACTCATCAAAAACATAAATATACGTGTACCTGTCAAAATACAGGGGGATGATTTTACATGATTAGCACAGCCTGAAGCAAAAACACTCAATTAAAAAGCTCACATTATGCCTCTTCAACTTGCTGTTCCATTGTCGGTTCTTCTTCCTGTTGAGTTTCCTGCTTTGGTTCATTAGGCTTAGTTTCCTCTCCAGCATTGTTAGTCTCCTTTCCAGCACCTTGTGCTTGCTGCTCCTCTTGCTCTGTTGGGCTTCTTTGCTCTTCTCGGGATTTTGTACGTTGTCTTTCCTTTCTTGATGATTTCCGACCTGAGCGGGAGGTTCCATTCTTCTCAGCTTCCTGTCTCCTCCGCTGTAAAAAGATAACAAAATATTGTTCAGAATTTCAAATATCTCCATTTTCTTTTATATTTAAGAGAACAGCTTATGACACCTAAAATCGCTTCCTAAAAAATCATTTTTCAATACAATATTTGTTTGAGCATGGAAAACATGGATGCTCAGTCTATTGCAAATCATTTGTACATTACCATTATTACCACAGTTTTATTTTAAAAGGAGTAATTTTTTGCATAGATTGCTTATTTTCCATCTCATCACCTCGCCAGCCCGTACACAACATGAGACAACACAACGCTGCAATCCATATTTAGCTAATCAATAACCAGGCCTGTTGACTCTACACCTGTCTTCCTACGGTTCTCGGAAGTGTTCAATGAAGCCAGCATAATATGTAACTACGACACCATTTTTTATGAGAACTATTGATTTCACGTCTTACAATCAATATGTAGGTCTTAATTTAACACTCCAGGGTACACCAGCATTGCTGTATCAACCCTGATGTTGCCACAGCCATAGCAAACACTCACATGAAGGCCGGATTGTGTTTTTTCAATGTTTTCTTTGTTTTTTTTTTTAATTGACTTAGCATTTCCACAGCTGAGTAAATGTTGAAATACTCCCAAATTTTTAACACTGCATACAGATTACAGAACCAATGTTACTTTTACTGTTCAAGATAAGCCAGAGAAAAAAAGAAAATTAACCACACAGTATTCAAATTGTCTGAATCTACAAATTTGGTCCACGCATATATTACGTGTACAGGAATATTTTGGGTGTATAAATTGGTACCTTTACTGAGTATACATGTATCAAGTTCTTAGCTTAACACACCTTGTTCATATTCTGAATACAGGAAACTCGCAAAGATCACAAATATCTCATTCAGGCATTTTGGTGGCTTGTATCACCTGGCTTCGAATGCCTTGTTGAGTTTTTGCTGTGTAAATGTTTTAGCACTTTAGATTAGACCTTAGTGAATATTTTATGAGCTGTGTTGCTATGGCATTTATGATAACAGAAATGGTGGCTTGGAAGTGCTGGTCCCAAAACGACCTAGTTGCCAGGCAACAAGTGGCAGCAGCAAGAAAATGGTTTTGTCAACTTGTTAACGCCCCACCCCCCTCTTCACTCAATCACGGGCAGTCTTGTATCAGCATTTCAATCAAACACTGAAGTGTTGGACATGTAATTGGAAATTGTATTGAAATCTTAAACAACTGCAACAAATACACTGAGGGAAAAGCACAAAATGATCAAGTACACACACCAAAGCTTTTCAATTGTCTCACATAGTAAACCAATATATTTCGAGCAGGAAAATAATCATAAAAGTTACAGCATTTCAGAGAATATCTGTGAAGCTTTTGCCAATTTGCAAATTGTCAGATTCTTTTACTATTAAACATTTCAAGTTGAGCTTTTGACATAAAATGAACAGCAATTTCTCTTACCTCTCTGGTCTCTGCCCTGATGCGTTCTTTCTCTTGCTGTTCTATTTCCCACCAGTTTCTTGGATAGCGAGCGATGTTATCCATAAATGTTTCATTCTCCTCCCATTCTCTCTGCCACCTTCGGTGATTATACTCCGGTTCCCGTGCCAAGATGCGCTTCAAGATCTCTTGATTCTCCCGAGTCACGCGCAACAGCTCTCGTTGTCTTTTCTCTTTGTTCAAACTGTAAATGAAAGATTACTCTATAAGATTGCAAACATTAATATCCAATTAGGTTTTCTCGAAGATGAAGCCCCAAGAAAAATCCAGGAAGACCAGCGTTAGTAGGGAAGTTTAGAAATTTGCTTCAACATAAATGATTTTGAGAGGAACTGTATACAGTAATTTGGACTTGGCTATTTACTAAGTTGGTGTAACTTCTTGAGAAGCTAATCTCTCAATACTGCTGCCTTGATATCGCACATGACATCACATAGCCTTTTACACAAGCTGAGATCTTTTTCAAACCAAGTGAGTTTCATCATAAACGACGGTTGGGGAATCCACTTGTTGGCTACAGTGATATTTGTGGGTACTTAGGTGATATTTTACAGCAGCAGAAAAGTCATAAAAGTGCTGAGAGGAGACGTTCAGCCTACCTTCTGTGGATGTAGTTATTCCTATGGTCAACCCGTCCAGTAGTTCTCATTATCTCTGACATCTTCTCAAGTAAGATACGGTTATCTCTCTCAATAACTGCCAAGCGCTCCTCCTCAAGCTGATGGTAGGAGAAAAATCAAATAATTTAAAAGTTCAAAGACTGTTGTTTTGTGTCTGAAACCGAAGTGACAGAGCGAAATCTTCAATATAGACACAAATACCAATACAAATATCAATATGACAACTGTTCCTCTTGGCTTTGAAACCACTTCTAACCTGTAACTTCTTCAGTTTAAGATGTAGATGCACGTATGTTGTTGGAGGTTTTGTGTCAACCATGGGCTGAGCCTCACGCACCTGTTGGCCAAATAAATTAATTTTAAGGTTATTTCTTGTTTGACAAAAAAGAATCGTCCTTAAAGTTCTTTTTTCTACATTAGATGTAATCCATGTATCCTTTCAAAAAATTCAAGATTATTTATAAATTTTTAGCTATCATTAGTTAAACTTTCCAAAGCAAAATAGAATAGAATGCCAGTGGTACTTGCTACAGCGTAAAACAAATCAAATTTATCTGTTTGTTTAATCTATGGTGAAGAGGCCTTGAGCAAAGACTAAGCGCTCCCTGGCAAGCTGAAGTAGATGACATGCGGTAGATTAATTAAACTGTAATATTACAGGCTTGGGAAAGAGTGCAGACTGGTTGGTTTGAAGTGTTTACTGCTGACGGTCAGGTTATTAACAAGTCCATCCAAGGGTCTGAGGGGGGTTGTTCTACTGAAAACATGACATGCACACAAGTATATCAGAGACAGGTGTGCTTCTATATAGGAAATGTCAGAGCAGTGGAGTAGCTCACCATAAAGTCGAGATACATAGATCTTGGCACGGGAATTTAATGATGCATTTTTGCTCTGCAATTTTAAATGCTTCATTCCTTGTCTTAATGGAAATAAATGAAAACAGGTTTCTGAAGGCTTCACTACACTTATGCCAGGTTTTGTAGTTCGTATTTCATTCCAAAGATGCGTTCAACATCACAGTTAACAATAAAGAATCTCCAATGCAAGGTGACTGTTAGAAGTCCCATCTATGAACTTCGTCAACTCCGTGGTCAACTTCAGTAAAATTGTTACCTTCTGTTGGTGTTCCTCGTAATATTTACGATCCCATCTTGCCTTTAGGAGGCGGCTCTGGCAGGGTAATATGGACTGGTACGATTTATGCATGACTACTCGCTACTCAACTTCAGTCTAGACGGCCAGAAAACCACAACTCTACCGTAAAATTCTAGCGAGAAACTACGAAAAGTACACCAGTTTGTTTGGGGTCGGTTCAGCACAGTCAACACTCAATACGCTTATGTGTAACATATACACCTGTGCCGCCCAAGCGGTAACTAGGCAATCAATTATGCTGCGGCGGCGGCCTGTGGCGGCTTCTGTTTAGTCACATGACGCGGAAGTGTAACTAAGGTGGTTACAAAAAAGTTTGACTTGACGACTGTTTTATGTCGTGACGGCTGTTCTATGATTCGGGATTTTATCGAAGGAACAGATGAGACCATAGATGAAGGGTACATTATAGAGAACACTGTAGACATATCGAAAGACAACAGGGAGGGGGAATGACAATTTTCTCAAACTATTTTTCACTTCAGCAAACAGCTGCCCCCTTCAAAACGAATCTTGCACGTTATAGTCTTAAAAAGTTGCAGCATGCATGTTCCCAGCAGGTGACTTCAAGTTGTCCCCCGTACTTATCACACAGGGAGATAAAAATATCAAATGGCAGTCCAACGGTCAAATGTCTTTTTCCAGCCACTCGCTCTTTGTGATTGATAGGTTGAGAACAATGGCAAACTTTGCAAAGTGTTTGATAAGAGTACATGAGAGTATGCATAATTGCAATCTAATTTCACAATGGAATTAAATATTCACAAACTGTGTCCGTCCAGAATATAGGACTCAAGTGAAATTCCATTTATTACTTGGGAAAAAAGAGTTGTTGGGTAAAAGTTACTTAAAAATTATACTCAACTCATCAAGATGACCCCTGATAAATTGTTGAGTTAGACTTCTTGAATAAGCCGTTAATTGTATTGCTCTTTTATCGACTCGATTATTTTCTGATGGGGACTGTGATCATTTGTACCAAAGACAGGTGGGATGACTGAGGAGACCGTGCGAAGCATTTTACTGGCCAGACGACGCGTATGCTCAATGAAAGCTCGAATGAAAAGACGCCCCCATCGTCTGCACGCAAGAAAACAGGCTGGTGATGTGGGCGTGGTGTTTCCTGTGCCGGGGTAGCATTTTTTGTTAAGTGAGACGAATAGTGTGTCTTAGTCTTGTGTTCGAGGCCATAATGGCGGTGTCATTCCCTCAGCACACATACAATGTAACAGAGCCCATCTTAGCAGACGTTTACAACGGCTCTGAAAAAGCCTACTTTTCTTTGTCCAAAACCCAGGGTTAACAATAAAATGTTTCAATGACGGGATAAGGATTAGAGGCCGCGATTTGCCGTTACGCTTGAGTAGATAACAATGGGAAAAATTTCTGAGAAAATCTCAAAATACGGGGCGATGGAAGGGTTTTATCTCACACAAATATGCTTTTTGCAGAGGAAATTGCAGACTGAACATGGCTACAGTCTCGAAATTCCGAAATTCTCAGTATTTAGAAATTCGACCTGTGAAAACTAGCTGGTTCGTCACAAAAACTGTCGTCTTTTTAACGTAGGTGGCGCTCTTTCCAGAGGCTCTCAATGTGTCGAGGCCAATTAAGGCGCATTGATCTAAAATAACCAAGAATGTATTTCTTTAAACGGGTGTTGTTCATACTGCAGGGCGGGAAGGTGGAAAAAACAGTGTGTAGTTTGTTGCAAGAAGTGGTTTTTATTTGATAATTTATAATAGAGGTATAATGTTTAAACTGTGCATAGACTTGTATAAAACTCTTTATAACAGAAAACGTGGCAATGCTTGGGGAGCAGAGAGATCCAATATTAAGGTTCTCACGCGATAAACGGCTGGGAAAAGAGCGCCACCTACGTTCAAAAGAAGTAAGGTTTGGAGTAGAACCAGCTAGTTTTCACTGGTCGACTTTCTTAATACTGAGAATTTCGGAATTTTGAGACTGTAGCCATGTTCAGTCGGAAATTTCCTCCGCAAAAAGCATATTTGTGTGAGACAAAACCCTTCCATCGCCCCGTATTTTGAGATTTTCTCAAAAAAATTTCCAATTGTTATCTACTCAAGCGTAACGGCAAATCGAGGCCTCTAATCCTAATCCTGTCATTGAAACATTTTATTGTTAAAGGGGCGTTCTGGACAAAGAAAAGTAGGCTCTTTTCGAATCGTTGTACCCGTCTATCTTAAATTACCCATATATCAAATATAGGTTTAACTATGGAATGAGTAGTGAAAACGACTTTTTAGGAGCCTAGAAAGCCAGCCAGCGTGAGCGCTTTCCACGTACAGACATCAGCGTCTGCGCTAGCCTCTCATTCAATACACTGAATATTCATTCATTCTTCAAAGTGCGCACCATCTGGCACTTGACAAAGAATTTCAGTCGGGCCAGACCCAGGGATTATAGATTCTACTACACCTCATAGGCAGAATATATATTTTTTGTTACTAAGGGATATGGATATGAATAATAAATGGTTTGTGAAAATTGATCTACGGCTTCCAGACATCCGGAAGACAGAAAGGGATTGGGTCGGGAAGTAGTATTTCAGTGGATAGAAACCAAAATAATACTGATCTTATACCAGCATTTCATTAGTTCCTCTGGTTTAATGATATAATACAAAACAAATGCTAAACATTCATAATAATGTCATAAAAGATATAATGTATTTTTAAGAAATTTAAAGGGTTAAACGAGTAATAGATATGGTCAATTTTTTAAAAATATTTCTTAACCTTTTTCAATTTAGTAATGAATCACTACAAAAAGTCAAAAGGAAGACTGTTGGTCTATAAATTATATACATAGGTATCAAATCAAATCAGAAGAACAAACCAAAAGCTGTTGCATACCTTTGATTAATTAATTATGATACCGTAGTCAATACATCTTAGTAAAATTTCAGTAAATTCCCAATTTGTAAAAATAGGGAGTGGCCGGAACACCTGTCACACCGGCTATTTCATGCAGTATCAGCACTTTATTTCAGTCCTTATGAATAATAAAAACAAAGAAACTTTTTTTTTTAAATATTACTAGCTGGACAAGAAAGTTTTCAACAACGAGTTTGACATGAATGAAAAAATTAAGAAGTTGATATCTGTAAATTGCTACAAACCAGTAATCAATACTCCAGGATGACATAATGGGGACTGACCAGCTCTAACATCTGATCCCCTCCCTCTTCATAAGAGTTTAAGCTAAGCAGCTGTTCGGATGACAAGTAGGAAAAGAAGTCAACTTGAACAAGCAGAAATTGCAAGACACAGTAGATTAAGTTCCTGATCCTTCAACATGCTACAAAATAGTTTCAATCTTTAGTAAGGGGGTTCTGTAATGATCTCTATTGACCCTCATGGATCCTTACACTGAACAAAACAGACGTTTTGACATTTTCACTTAAATGCCCTGGTCTTCATCAGGAGCTAATTTGCTTTTCTTTTCAATTTTGGGTTCAGGCCTACTGTGGTTTTCCATAATTCAGCAATCAGTCATTTAAATGGAACTAACCCTAAAGTTACAACTTAATTAGCACCGGTGCTTTATCAAGACACTCTCAACAAGTGATTATGCGTGCACGGCAGTTCAGATCATTTCCATTTTTAAGGTAAGTTCAGAATAACTCTGGATGACAACTGCATCATCAGGGTAGAATCTTGTGGTATTTGACTCCTGGGAGAACACACAGCATCTCAAATAAGAGGTTGGCTGCAATAAGAGCTGTGGTCCCCAGAGGATCATAGGCCGGACAAACCTGAAGGAACCATGAAAACAAGGTAGACAACAAATGACACTCGCAGTCACTACATAAAAAGCATTAAGGTGAAGAAGTGATTCCTCCTCAAAGAACCACTTTGCCCCTCCCCATCCATCTCAACAAACAGCCTCCATCTCCTCCTAGCTCCTCCCCTCCACCTCATCCAGTGTCCTCTATTTCATCCTTTCCCCTCCCCCTCCATCTCCTCCTAGCTCCTCCCCTCCACCTCATCCAGTGCCCTCTATTTCATCCTTGCCCCTCCCCCTTCATCTCCTCCTAGCTCCTCCCCTCCACCTCATCCAGTGCCCTCTATTTCATCTTTGTGCTATGCAAAATGAGCAGGGGAACCAGCCTGAAGAGCTGCACTTTGACTGGTAATGTGTTTTGTGCAAAGGAAAATTCCAGCGCTAAGCAGGCTCAGCTACTAGTGCATGCACACTCTGCCATCACTTGGCTACAAGAGACAAGTCGCACCTCACAGCACCCTCATCAATTATGCACAGTGCCAACAGAACAGGAAACTACACTTCAATATTTCCCTCCTCGTTCCACTTAGCTCAAAGTTCTATACCAACATTCTTTTAGATTTTAAAAGACATATCGACCAGAAACTCCTTAGGCTGAATGGCTATGGCTGCCAATAGCACATGCACTGATAGAAGCCGCTAGCTAGCCACTACAGACATTTCCCATAGACATGTGAATTACTTACAGGACATGGTCATAAGTGGCACTGCCCTCAATCATTGACAAGAGTAAGACATTAAAGAATTGTGATAAGCCTACCTCTACCATGTCACCACCAATGATGTTCAACCCCTTACAACCTCGTAGTATCTCCATTGCTTGGATGGAAGTTAACCCACCTAATTCCGGTGTGCCTGCCAAAGACCAAGGATTAAGATGCAGTTCCTTTAGACAAAAAAACAAAATCTCACCTGACCTAGCTAGCTCTCAAGAAAATCAGGAAGTATCCAAACTAAGTTTGTGCAGAATGAAGGTTTTTATTTGCAAACAGGTATGTCAAAGGAGCCTAGAAAGCAAATAGAGAGAAGATGACAAAGAACTGATCAAGATCAAAATTTGTCGACCCAATGCGTGCTTGGAAAGGGTCGACAAATTTCGCTCGTTATGACTGGCAAACTCTTGGTGGCGCATTATTGTGAATTGCCCGTATTACATGTACATCTAAGAGTTAATGTAGGAACTTCTGCATGTGGCATTTCTTTACACGACAGCCAGATCTTATGGCAAATAACTAAAATAATTTGACCTACGGTTGTCAGGTCTCTGGTCATCAGAAAATACTTCTCACCTGTCCCTGGAGCTACAGATGGGTCCAATGAATCAATATCAAAACTGATGTAAACAGGGATGTCAGGACCTATCATTGTTCGGACTTCATCCATGAGAGGGACCAGTGACTTATGCCAACACTCCTCCACAACCACTACTTTGACACCCTGCAAGATAATTATCAAATACATGTACTGCTGTTGCTGTCAGCATAGAGTTCCAGCTGCAAATGTTAAAGTTCTCGCTAAATGAGAATTTCTTGAAGCCACAAGCTTTGTTAGAGTCAGTGCTACATATAGGTTGTCTTTCTTGCCAACTGCTCAAGACTGTACCCAAAGGTTGTACATATTCACTATTTGGTGATAACGGCAACTAGCAGATGGAACCCCTATCACTGTCATTGATGTCTTTATTTCTTTCCTTGCTTGGAACAATTTAAAGCAATGGTGGTGACAAACAGACAGCAACAAAGAAAACAAACAAGGGAATGTCACCCCAAACCGATGCCCTGCCAAGCAAGCGCCTAAATTCAAGATTTCAATTTGAGAGCACAAAAGCAGTCTCCATTCAAAACAACCATTTCTATTATTATAATAATGACCTTGACCTATCAAGTCCAAAGTCAACAGACGTAGTCTTCCAAAGTTCATGTTGATATGTCAAGCCCTCTCACGTTACAGTGGGAAACTGTTTGTGGACACTCGGAGAGACGGCTGCATGGATGCACTCACACACAGAAAGGTAAAGTAAATATTTGTTCAAAAGCGAGGCAAGGCTGCTGGATGTTCACAGCTTGTGTTTTACCAAGTCTTTCTGCCACTGATGACAGTTTGCCGAGTACTCAGACCCTCTCAGACCAATCTGAACCATCTTCTTGGGGTCAATGATCCCTTCCTCTAACGATCGTCGGAACGGTGTACCATGGGCAATCTTCTCTCCTAGCATTATGTCTTCACAATCATTGTGCGCATCTACATGCACGAGACCAATCTGCCCGTATTTCTCCTGTAAAACATGAGACAGAAGAGTAAAGCAAGTTGTGCTTTGCCAAGGGGATTTCAGCTTCCCAGTGATCTTTCTCTCAAGTCCATCATTTGTAAGGTCAAATGACTAAAGGTGAACAAATATTTATCCCTCTATGATTCTGGCAAATGAAAAACAGCACTATTTGAGAGCATTTTGGGTATGTATGACGTATGGCACGAATTTATCATAATGAACTTTCAACAGGAAGCCCAAATAAACCTGAATCAGAAGAAAATTGTAATCAAAACTACTGCTGTTATAGTCTCAATCCAGGTAATTACAACTTTACCTTGACGGCTTGAAGTATGGGATAAGTCAGCGTGTGGTCTCCCCCAAGAGTTAGAGGGGTACAGTTAACAGCAAAGATTTTGACATAGGCTTCCTTGATCATCTGTACAGTCTTCTTGAGATCGTAGAGATTGATGTTGATATCTCCAATGTCTGCAACTTGTAAGGATTCATAGGGTGCAGCACCTACACACAAAATAATCCTTAATATAGACACAGTTTTCTTATCCACAGAAATGTAACGGCTAACTGCATCTGAAGCTGAACAAAACATTGTTGTTAACAGCCAAAAATTGTCATAACTGATCATGTCCACAGGTTCACCCACTTTTCTCTAGACAATTAAGTGTGTCCTAATAGTGAATTTGAACTCAGAACAACAATGTTAGGTTGCTAAGTCCACAGAAGCAAGAGCTTGACACAGACTTTGTTTGTCAAATGCCATAATTACCTATGGTGCTAATGTTTCTGACGAGCACTGACTCCATTCTTATCTGCCGAGGTCCTAACCTTGCCCCAGATCGGTTTGATGTCCCGATGTCCAACGGTATGCCGACAAAACAGACGTCAAGACCTGTGAAGAAAAATATAAGTCAATAGGGAGCAGACTGAAGTTTAATTTCCACCTGCAAACCAAGCGGACAGCAAGCAAGCCAATCAGAAAACAAGGCAACAAACCAACGAGGAAACCAAACAACCATCCAGCCCTAAGCTAACCAGCACACTAGCAATTTGACTGATTGCAAACCCAACGAGCCAATTACAGCCTGCTATCTAACCAGCCAATCAGCTAGCAGGGGAGACTGCCAATCAGCCAAACAACAGACCAATCAAAAAGCCAGACTATCAACAGAACAACCGACAAGTCTATTAGACAGCCAAACAAAAAAATACAATCAAGCAGCTCGTCAACCAACCGGTCAATCAGGTGTTAATTCCATGCCAACCTTTTGGATCTTCCTGGAATGGCAATCGATACATGGTAGCAATTCCCCCAGCTCTGGCACATTCCATGCCGCTTAGTGGCTCATTGAATCTTCCACTCTTCAAAGACCGACAACTTGAACTGATCTGACAAAGCTGTGTGACACTTCCATAGTTAAATGGCTTCAGTGGACGAAGAAGAGGTGACGATAGATGCTTCAGAATCCTGGCCATCTCTGCATACACAAACTAATCGCATTTTACTTTGAAAGCAATATCAAAATATTTAAACAACACTTTGTGAAAAATCGGTTCTGAGAAGTCGGCTGTGATATTGAGATATTTATATGCTGACCTTGGATGGCACCATTTTGAAAAAGGAAAGCAGTGTTTCATGCGTCAGAAGTCAAGGCACCTGACAGGTGCCGTAGGTGCATAATTCATATTGTAACAGTATTGCCTAGTAATCAGTTGCACGTGCACTTTTTTCTAGTTTGGAAAGCTTTGGGTGCTCATATAAAAGTCCAAACTCTGTAAGTAAAATTGTGAGTCATGCTCATTTCGGAAGATATTAGGATTCAAAGTTTGTGACAATACTGCAGTTTGGATTTCAGGCATTAAAGACATGCCTTGAAGTAGGGCTGTGGTGGTGACAGATAAGAGACAGATTGTGAAAGAGAGCTACTACAGCCCTACGTGTGGAGCTAGCCCAGTGCCCACCTTCAGCTAATCAGTCTGTCTCTAGTTAGTATTTCTCACAATAAAACGGTGTCTGATCCACACCAGGCATTACTTCCAAGAGTGTACTTGGTGTAAGTTGCATGCCTTTAAGTTTCTGGAGGCAGACTGGTGCCATAGCGCTTATGCCAAAGGCATGCTTTGGTAGGCTCAAGAACAGACGGGAACAAATGTACATAGGGATAAGCCTATGCCATCCACCGAGTACATACACCATTATTAATAACCTTTACACCCTGCCTAGGCTATTGGCCTACTTTGACAAACCATGACAAACACTACTTAAAAATACTAGGCCCCAACATTCACCTGCCCATGAGCCAAAACACCATCCTACCCTGAGAACTGCGGGATCCGACGTCCACCACGCCATTATGAGAAGCGAGGCGGACGTCGGACCCCAAACACCACGCATAATGATGTGTGTGGACGTGTAGACGGACGCATGACTGCATGCAATACACTACACTCAGCGGACTTTCGTTCATTATAGTTAGGCCTGCAACCTAACAACAAGTCTGCTTGAAAAAAATTGCAAGTCATTCCAATTTCAACAGCACTTCGACATTGCCTAAACCATAAAAGTTAGGGCCTATAAACTCTGACGAGAGGAATTTTAACCCTGTATTTACCTGCAACGCTGCAAATAACGTTGGTTGATATCCTTCGCAGGTGACCTTTGACCTAAATAAATGTCCTCGGCCGGCTAGATGGTGACATCATAGTTTAAAGAGCAACCCCAACGGCGGGTGAAAATGCGGAATACAGTTTAATGTACTTACGTGGTATCTAAGTAATAAGTTATATATGTATAGTGGCACTGTGATAAAAAATATAGACAAATTCTGCGGGTTTTCCAAGAACTTTCCACGCTTGTACCGTTGGTGGCGCCATGCAGAAATGCTTTTTGATAACGTACCACTGGTGGAAACGAAAAACGTCATGACCTCACAGGACCTGGTTTTGTGGATATGTTTTCGTACAAAGGCCTGCACGCCCGTACTGCCAGCCTAACACTTTTTCGGAATAAAATAGCAACATAAAAAACATTGAAAACATCTGTCCTTCACGCTGAACTTAGCAAGCTGTAGGGCCTATGACCTTGGTCTCCTTCGAGTCAGACGCGCCGGCTCAGTGCATGCACCAGCCGGCAGAACCGTTTTCACGGTGCTACGTCGACAAAATCCTGGAAAAGGCGCTCGGCAGAAATGGCTCAGAAGTGAGTTTTTATGTGGCAAAGATGTCTATAATGGGATCCAAGTAAATATACTACGGCCAGACATCTTATTTTCTTCCACCGTTCAAGTTGGGGTTGCTTTAACTCGGGAATTCCCCTCGGCCTTGTTTGTGCAGTTTGAAGTATCATTCTTGTAGAAATACGCTTGCATAAATCTGTAGATCGAAAATTAAAGGCGTACCACGTACCACACTCTTCGTGGGGAAATGTTCTTGAATAAAGACAAGACCCTGCACAGGGCTTGGAAAGTGTGTTCCTTCCTCCATGTCCCTAGTGTGGATGGGGAAGGATCATGATGAATCGATAAATCGGTATATTTATCATAAAGAAAGTGATTCAAAATGTCTAGGTCTTATGGAGTATTTGTCCATTTGACAGGAACTACGTGTATCAATTTCAGTCAGGCATTTGTCCAACAAAGTGGCATCAATATTAGTCGAAAGCATGGGCGGAGATTCCAGAAGGATCATGGGGCATATATCCCACCCCCCCCACTTTTTGACCGGGGGTGGGTACGAATATAATCATTCCCCCTACCCCATTTAATTCACTGACTATGTGCCATGCTGAAATCACCCCCTCCCCCCACAATGTAATAATTAAGATATCTCCGCGCATGATTGAAAGTCATTCATTACACTTTGAAGATCCTGTTTTCCATCTTCTTGCAACAAAAAGACCACCGTCGATAGGTTGTGTTATGCCGTCAACCCCTAATGCTTTATATCAGTTCAACAGATTTTTTTGTTTCCCGTAATTTGACTGGAGACATCAAAGTCATACGCTGTTAGGCGCATTAGACTTTTTACGCGTGCGCGAGAAATGCAATTGCGGCAACGAATGCTGAAATTGAAAATGTTTCTAAAGCAAAAAAAACATACGCCTCTCCAAAAGTGAAGATTACTTTACAATAAATACTTTACAAAAATCCACATAAAACTCTTCGATTGCACTGCAAGTACATTGGCCACGAAAATATTCAAAGCATTTTATTTGTGAAATTCCTAAATTTCTAACCTTTAATCTAAGCTGGCTCCTAGTAAACATAGAGGGGTGTAGGTTGTAAGATATCAAAAAACATGTTCCTCGTTGCAATATCATTTATATCTTTAAAGGCTAACAAAATTCTATTCTGCGCTAGCACAATAAATGACCCTTGTACATATAAGGCAATGCGGGAAAACATGCTTAAAATAAAAGCAAAGTGAAGATTACTACAAAAATAAAATGCTTTCCTCTTGATCACTCAAGTGTTAAAAGAAAATAATCTAATGCTGGTGTAGATGTTAAATTTCTATGAAGCTTGACTCAAGGGGATTTTCTTTCTATGCAAACAAACAATTTCCGCCAAAAGAAACTGAATTGATAAGATACGTGAACACAATTTTAATGCGCGCGCACAAATATTTAGATCTTTACAAAATTATCTATGGATTAGAATGCTTCCCTAAATCAAACTGATTTTTGAAAACTTGGCATAAATCGTTTATATCGATAACATCGTATCGTAACGTGTAATTTACATTTTTTTTTCAGAACTGAATAAAAATTGAAGTACGTTCCATGGTTTAGTTGAATGTAACTTAACTTTAACTAATTTGCAGATACATCACCCCATAATAAATCTCTCCTGAAATGTTATTACAGCCATCCCTGCGTACCTTTTCATGTTTAATTGCATTTTCCAGGACTGACTGGATAATAAATTGACAGCAGACCTACGTTTCGTAAGGTTTTGTTCCGATATGATAATGTGCTAATAAAATTTGTACAAACGCTATTTCATATTAATCCTCTAAGGGGAATATCTACATTTACATCTTGCTTACACGGATCATTTCCTGTGTATCAGATATATTTTAAAGGTTAAAATCAAGAGGGTAAATTCTTTCCATAATCTTGTAGTAAGAGCGATATTTATATGCAAGCGTAGATTTGAACAATGCGCTGTGAAATAATATTCTATTCTTATGTCTTGCTGCTTTGAAGGCAGCTCACGAAAAACTTCAAAGGTTTACTTTAACCAAGCGTTTGGTGCGGTTCTGACCTAACGATTTCCCATGCACGACTGATTAAGTTTGAAATAAAACAGCTATTACTTGGTACATTTTAACTCAAAAAAGCATCTTTTTTGTTGTGTTAGAACTGTTACCTCCATAAAAGCAATTAATCCTACAATCAAAAAGTTTGAGGGGAATTTTACGGGATAGAAGCTCAAAAAACCAGATACATTTTATATGAGATGGTGTCATAAATGCTGTCCTATTTCAAACAAAAAATAATTTCATATCAGGCGTTCTCTTTTCCAGATACAAATTTTCCATATATCTAGTCATTCATTTGTGGTTGAGGTTGTTTTATTCGAGGGCAAAGCTTTTGCTTCTATTTCTTCCTTCTTGGCGATCTTTGATACTTTCTGCTCTCGCTTTTGCTTGATACAAATATCCAGGAATGTATAGAGATATGGATTGATGGAGGAATTGATTGGAAGAATGAAGACAACGCTCCAGACAAAGATTTCTGGGTTATTCTTGGCAACACCGGCTTGGAAGAGAATGCCCATGATAATGACAGGGATCCAACACGAGAAATCAGTCAAGACAATCGCCGCCATCTTGACTGCCATACGAACCTCGCTCTCATCTCGTGCACTGCGGCTGCGCACTCGACTGGCTGCCACTTTTACCTTGACAAAGATGGAGATGTAACAAGCAAGGATGACGCAGAAACAGAAGAGGTTGACACCCAAAAATAAGACGATGGAAAACACCCAGGTAGCCGAAGTGCTGGTAGGAACTGGTCTGCTGTATGTCACCTCACCAATTCCACCAACGTCAATACGTTGTTGATTTATCTCAAAACCAGTCACTCTAGTCGTCAGAGGCAAACCGATGCAGACATCAGAGAGACCGTAGGCGCCAGACTCCTCATCCAAAGACAATACGATGGATACCACGGCAATTATGACCGTTAATAGCCAAATGATGCAACCAGCAACCTTAACAACCTTAAGGCTGAGATGGCGATTACTGACAAACGGGAAAACGACAAACATGAATCGAGTGATGCTGATGAAGACAAGGAAGAACACTGATGTCTCATTGGCTACCATGGAAATGAAACCAGCCACTTTGCAAGCAGCACTGGCCCGCCACTCTCCCGACACCTCAAAATAACGAGAACCATAAAATGCATCAGCTCCCGCTATAATCAACATGTACAGCCCCATCAGTGCATCGGCAGATGCCAAATTGAACACTAGAAAAGAATTTATCATTAAACTAGCACGGCTTGCTACCTTTTCACGACACCTCCAAACCATGACAAGGATATTGCCAACTACTGCACTGATACCTAAGATCCACATGAAGACTTTCAAGACGTAGTTAGGTACGAGCTGGCTGCAGCTAAACAACTCGGGAATATCAAACCACTCACGGCAATTTTCTTGAATAGTTGCACCGAAGAAACAGCAAATCCGATAGTCATTCACGTACCTGAGGCAGACAAGAACAAACCACTCGTGTTAGTACAGATCCAGCAACAAATTATTGGGAGCAGTCCGGTTGTGTTTATAAGAGGAAGCACCTATGGGTTTGAGGGCAAAATACTAAATCAAAGTGTCTCAACAGCCACAAAGTGAGGGAATGGGTCGGGTAATAAGTAATGCCTCCTTGGAGCTAAACGTTTGTAATTAGAAGTATTGTACACAATAGACCGCTTGATAAAAATGGTGAAATGATCACTCACAGAAATGTCAACTTGTCAGCGATGTCATCAAAAGCCCCGTCTTCAATTACAGGCAGTTTAGGACTGGCACCATTTTCGAAAAATGCCCTGAGATAAGAAGAGATAATTAGAAGTTGTTGTCTAGTTAGGTTAATCTCTGGCAGGGAACTGGAACATGAAGGATGAATTGAATTTTAATTAAAAATTGCCTTGCAGTGGAAATTCAAAAAGTGGGGAATTGAGAAATGGACACTATATGGGGGCGGTTGTTCAATTAATGTCAGAGCTGTACAAAGAGAGAATAGCGCCAACTTCAGACTTTGGAACCAAAATGGCTGTTCATTATGGCTGGCCATCGCCAGTGCACACAGGCAATTGGTATACAACAATCACACGCTCAACTGTACACATAATGTTCATTCTGTTTCTCAAAATCTCAAGCTGTCGTTACTCTCTCTAATATTAAGCCTATTTCTGTCTTATGTACACACCCCTGACCCTTACATCAAACGCCATAATTAAAGGTCTAGTGTAATTTTTTCCTCCGTTTTGCAAAATAAAGCAAATTCATGGCAGTTTACTGATACAAATTAACCAGCTCGCCAAATCATGTCACATCTCCAATAAAATGACGCCTTACACAATCTACTTACATTGTGTCCAAATGATCAAGTCCGGCAAACGCTCCAGAGTCGATTTTTCTCAGATTAATATCAAATATTACCCTGTAGACCCAAAAATGAAAACAAGCTAGCCTTCACAAATAAGTCTGATAAATGGCCATTTCTGGTCTACAAATATACTGATAAATGTGTGACACACACAAGCTCTAGATTTCAAAATCTTTTAAGGGCTTGTAGCCAAGCACAGGCCTACATGAACCAATATTGGAAGCTTGACAGTTTTTACTTACAGGGAGGACAAATTAGCGAAGCCATCAAAAGTGTTTTTCTTTAAATCCGTTTCATCGCTTGTCGTCTGAATAACCCTGAAAATCAATTGAGGATAACTCGTCAACCTTCGGTTTCAAGATAATTTTGGCGTAGACTGAACGTTCAAAATGTAAATACTCACAAAATCTTCAGATCTCTAAGGTTTGGAAACATTTTGAATGAACCATCCTTGAGATTGTTGGCATTTACCCCGGCAAGATACCTGCAGAAAAACGATTCAGATGAATTAAAGATAAAATTTAAATCACTTCTTAAGCTGATATAATGTCCTTAGGAATAACCCAAAGTGTATTTATATTCCTTTATCGAAGTTAAATATTTCTTTTCATTCGCTTCAGAACTATCACTACTCCAAAGTTACGATCACTAATAGCCACATCTCAGCCTACTACATTGGATATGAAATGTCGTGGGTATTGAATAACGTTGTTTCTCATATTACAGTAAGGCTTGGCCTGAACTGGCTATTTTATTAGGAAACGTTAAGGTTGATCACACAGTCGAAGTAGTAAAATCCTTCAAGATGAAGTTGTTACTATCACGGAACAGAAAGTTGTTGGAATTGACGTACAGCGTGTGTATTGTATCGGGTACAGTCAACAGCATGGCTGGGTACCATCCAACACAAAGTACTGAGAGATCTTGACCTCTGACTCCGCAACCACATAGTGGACTGGGATTCATGCAACTTATCTGGTTGGAGAGGTTCGCTGGACAAGTCTCGCTTTCTGATGGAAATACAGAGACAAAGGATTACTCTGACTTTTTACTCGCTCTGTGCTCTGGAATGGACTTTGTGGACGTGAAAACTCATTAAGGACATTTTGAGTCAGATGTTAAGACTCACGGACAACCTTAGGCTTATCTTTCTAGATGGACAGGCCAAAAAGGAAATATTTGTAATAGAGATAGCCTAGAGGCCTGGGTGTCAGAGGTAGTCGAGAGGGGCCTTAGAGATAGCATAAAGGGGTCTTAGAGATATCTTAGAGAGTTCTTACAGATAGCCCAAAGAGGTTTTACAGAAGCCCTTGAGAGGTCTTAGAAATGGCCTGAACCGGTCTTATAGAGAGTATCTTGGAGAGGTCTTATAGAAAGCCTGGAAAGGTCTTAGAGATAGCCGAGAGAGGACTTAGAGGAAGCCTGGGGAGGACTTAGAGATAGCCGACAGAGGACTAAGAGATAGCCTTGAGAGGACTTAGAGATAGCCAAGAGAGGACTTAGAGAAAGCCTGGAGAGGACTTAGAGATAGCCTTGAGAGGACTTAGAGATAGCCGAGAGAGGTCTTAGAGAAAGCCTGGAGAGGACTTAGAGATAGCCTTGAGAGGACTTAGAGATAGCCGACAGAGGTCTTAGAGATAGCCTGGAGAGGACTTAGAGAGAGCCTGGAGAGGACTTAGAGATAGCCGAGAGAGGTCTTAGAGATAGCCTTGAGAGGACTTAGAGATAGCCTTGAGAGGACTTAGAGATAGCCGACAGAGGTCTTAGAGATAGCCTTGAGAGGACTTAGAGATAGCCGAGAGAGGTCTTAGAGATAGCCTTGAGAGGACTTAGAGATAGCCTTGAGAGGACTTAGAGATAGCCGACAGAGGTCTTAGAGATAGCCTTGAGAGGACTTTGAGATAGCCGAGAGAGGTCTTAGAGAAAACTTGGAAATGTCTTAGAGTTAGCCGAGAGAGGTCTTAGAGATAGCTTAGAGAGGTCTTATCGAGAAAGCCTGGAGAGTACTTAGAGATAGCCTAGAGAGTCAATAGTTTGTTTTCAATCTGCCTTACTATAGGTGTATTTCAACCTGTTGATCGCTGGATAAGAATGATAATTTGTAGACACTAAATTAGTTCATGGATTCCTAAATGATTAAATCTTTACCAGGATATTCTGCTAAAGAGAAGAGATAAAACCTCGATTAAACTGCAGCAGCTCCTACCATTGTCGTATTGCTGATTATCAGGACATTTCTTGCAGGCAGAGATATCAAATTTGACTTGTTGTGAGGAACCTGCAAAGCAAAATCAGCATACACTTTGGTGAACACAAAGCGAAAGTTTTTTTTCAAGAAAAAACTGCGAGGGATTTCATACAGTATCTGAAATAAAAAAATCAGTCGGGAATAATGGCAATGTGCAATACCAAAATTCATGTAACAGCATTATTTACCACAACTCGTCTCATCCGATTTGTCCTTACACTGCTCAAAACCATCACAAACTGACTCGTTGCCTAGGCAAGTTGTTCCCTCTTCTCGCCCTGCACACCGAAAATCATCTTGATTGCAAAGTCCTACAAATGAACAGGAAGTTTATAAACATTTAATCTTCAGTCAACAAAAAGGGTTTACTTTCAAAAAAATTAATTTGAGTCAGCCCCGCGAGTCCTGATTTAGTTGACAACCAAGGGTGCTTCAATACTCACCTTCTTCTCCCATCCTTCCTGATGGTGTTTCTTGTCTCACCGTCACTGAAAATCCACGACAGGCTGTATTTTTGCGGCTCCGAAACTTCAACCAGGCCTCGTTACCCTTGGCTATCAAGCGTGCACCTCCGGCGGTTAAGTTGCCAGCCAAGCGAGTGATGATGTTGGTGCCTAATAATGAGGCCAAGTCAGAAGCATCCTTGCCATTGCCGATTTCCAGTAAGTCGCCTTTTTCAATTTCCAACGCGTCGAAGTCAAAAATCACCTTGGATCCTCCATCTACACTGATGAGCCAGACGGCCAGGAAGTTGTTGGGATACAAGCCGAAATCGAAATCAGGCGACTTGAAAGACCACTTTGGGGCTTTCTCAGTCAGTGTTATAAAGTGAATACCATCTGGTATTTGAGCTGCAGGTTAGGAAAAGAAGTTACAAAGAGAGTGTCGTACTATGTTGAAAGAAACACTCACGAAGAGGCTTTAAAAGTACACTTGCAAAAATGAATGATGGGTCTCAACTTACAGCGATTGGAATAACACATTTTTAACACGACATACTTCGAAGTTTCGGCATTTGTTCTTTCCATATAGATCGGTATCATTTTTTATAGGTCTTGTTGGCAAATGACTTCAGCCATTGGCCGTTTTTTTGAAAAATGATTTCAAACGGGTGATATTTGCTTCCTCCCTATCCTCCGTTGCAACGTCTCCCCCAATCTGCCCCTACATCTAGAGCCATCAAAAATTAACTAATTCTTGATAACTGCGATGCAATGAGGTTTTGTACATAGGCAAACCATTACTTTCTTACATCTCTTAATTGGGCATACCTGCTACGTTACAAACTGCCAATGGTGGTCATTAGGGTTCTCTAAGAGTTACAAGTTATTTAGTCGGAGTACAATTAAATAAACGATGTAAGAAAAGAAGCAAAAGCAAATTTTAAGCACGACACCTAACGCAGAAGAAGTAGTAATTTAAACCGTAGAATGATTAGCTGAAAGGCAAGCGCAGTTGATAGTGACAACGATGGAGAAAGTCGTGCATATTTTTCCTCTATGTTCAAGCAAGCAAATACTTTGAAAGCAATAGATCTACATATGTTACTGCTCGTTTGATAACGTTGGTAATATAAGTCATGCCATTTCCAAAGCTGGCCTAGAAACGCTTCCACACAAAAGCAAAATAAAGAATATCCTTGAAGAAAAGCAAAGAACGACATTCCTTTTTGAGCAGTCTAACGCTTGATTCATTTCAGTCCATACGAGACATTGTGTACCTAAAGTTGTCATCTATTTCAACCTCCGACATTCTGTTGGTGTTTTCAATACCCCTCCAAAACTCAAACCAGGAAATAGGTCCGTTGTTATTAGTAAAATCGAAGCGCGTTTATTCACAGAAATACATTTCCGCGACATGGATATGTGTACAAGATTCTAAATTCAATTCAAGAATTGCACGCTGAATATTTTATTCCAGTGAAAGGTTCAAGTTTCTAAACTCATCATGGCGATCCATTGCATTCCATACTCAACAGAATTGTTCATTTACCATTGACGATTAACCCCAATGAAACTCTACGGTTGTAGCTTGCTTAACGCCAAGTAAACCCAAACTGAATTCTAACGTCGTATATATAATATTTCCATGAACCCAACAACTTACCAAGACATGGATTTGCCAATACGAAGAATAGAAAGAACTTTAAGGAGAGATGTCTTCCCATCAACATGACAGCGGTTGTGCCAACTTGATAGGGAAAATAAAGGAAAAACGAAGCTTGACTTTTGAATCATTTTATTTGGTAATAAGACTTCATAAACACCACCGTGGTTGTCCAATACCATCCACATTCAAACGTTTTAAAGCATCGAAAATGTTGGGCTATAGCAAAATCAACTTCAAATGGAACTGGTCTATATTACCGATCATCTGCAGGTAGATTTAATCAAGACATCATGTCGAACACTATATTACACAAGTGGAAACACACCCAATGCTACTTATGTTAAGCCTTACAGAAATTTTATTTTTCCTTGGATTTCACAACTTCAGTTCAGATAAACAATTATTATATTTTCTTTTAAACCAATTTCGATTAGAAATGAATTGAATCATTTTTCTAGAATTGATGAAAAGCATCAACTGAAAGATTCCAAAATATGTCTGAGGAACTGTAATGACCTAATCTCAGTGTAACAAGAGAGTGAGAGAGTCGACTTACGAGTTTTGTTGAAATCATTCACGTTGAGTTCCGTGTATGCACTAAGACTGTGACTGCCTGATGTAGAGAACAGATGACTTGCTGATGATCTACTGCTTTTTTATTCTACGTTCGTTCATGCTACGCCAACAAGGTATGAAGTGAATACGTTTGAGTGGGTGACAAATATCGTTCCTTCTATTTTGTCATCACGTGATAAATCACCTGTCCCACCTGACAGACTAGAAAAGGTCAGGAGTAGCGTCGGTTATGACAAACACAAGTTTATTTTTAACTTCTACGCTGAGATAGTTCCATTGCATTTCCGCCTCGCACTATTCATGCCACAACCACCAAAATGCAAGATGATTTTGTTTTATTTTGGACAGTGGGAGATTCAGTTGATATAAAGCTTGTCACTCTGTTGTCGTATCGCGGAGCTCCATAATGGCGCTTGATGGGTGTATAAATTCGACTACATCGCCTCTAAACCAAAATGATCCCCAAAACGTCGACCAGAATAAGGATGTTCAACTTAAAAGGCGATGAATCCGTTGATATCTTTGTGCCTAAGCTATGCAAAGTTGACACATCATTTGCATACGCACACAGATATTTACAATATAATTATTTGTGTACATGACAAGTGTTGTAAGAGCAAAACATTTGTCAAGAACCTAAAATTAAACAAACCATAAATTAACGATGCACAAGAACCAAACCATCAAACTTAAAAAGCGTTTAATATTTATTAAAGTTTCATTCCATCAATTATAATCTTCATTTCGGTACTGAGTAAAAACACCGAATTAAGGATGGAACCACTAAAACATTTAAAACGGGTATAACTAGAACTTAGTAAGCTTCGATCTAATACAATGATTTAACTAGGGACAGCCAAAAATATTTCATGAGATATTGTATCTAACTAGCGATATTTGTCTCACAATACAAGTATTTCTTTTGATGTGACTATCAATTTTCTCATATTATGTCAAATGTTTTTGATATACACCTACGTCAATACCTATTTATCGCGATATATGTGCTAAACTATTCGTATAAATACAGGGATAGGTTTCTGAGTACCGGTTAACAGTGGACCAATTAGCAAGGCTCTTTGGAGGGGAAGACTACCTTGGGCCGGGGGCAGTTTCCCCCTTGACACTACCCCCTTCTCCGGGTACACTATCTCGGATATATTCGGACAAACTCTAATATGAAAAACTACTTTAGATAAATGCTAAGTGCTTAAGTGAGCAAATAGTTGCGTATAGCACCTTGACCAAATATTTGCCATTCTAAAATATTGACAAATGTTTCCCTCAAGTCCTTGGTATACAAAGCTGACGGTTCAACGTATTGATTAATCATTCGTATTTATTCCAGCCCCCTAACAAACTACATTGAGTTTCTAATCACATTCCACAAAACGTGTTCAAAGCATTTCAATGCTAATGATATTTACAGTATTCAAGATCATACTTTTGGACACTGACCTGAGTTTTCTACTTTTGTTTAAAATCATGCTATGAACCCTCTCCGACTTCTGCCATAAAAGCTCCATTCATTGGACACAATCAGGAAGAGGCCTAGTGGCTAGGGTGTGCGACTCACAAACACAGGGTCAGGGTTTTGAATCCATCAGTTTGGTACATGTCGATTGGGACCTTGGACAAATGCCACTTGCCTCTTCTCCACCAGGAAGTATAAATGGGTACCTGTGAGGACAGGGATGGGTTTGGGTTTTTATCTTCGCCGGAAAAGGCAGCAGTGAGCTGCATACTCCCCAGGGAGATGAAATGCTTTTTTAAGAATTAAGTATGTGCCCTATTTATGGGCAGGGATAAAAGACAAGAGACCTTGCTCCGAATCTCATATATGTGCGCAATATAAGTCGTTATTATTTATTTTTGAAGTCTTCAAACTGGCTGAGATGCATGCTGGGTTGAATTAAACGCATTTTCTCATTCACTTGTACAGATTGTTTGCTTAAAGGAAGTTGTTTCAACTTGATTTTTTTTTCACCTTCGTCCTGCGTGATGCTTTCAGCTCTCGCTTATTTATGGATTAGAATGCTTCTCTAAATAAAACTGATTTTTGAAAACTTGGCATAAATCGTTTCTATCGGTAACACAGATTAAAGCTATTACATAATCTTTTCCATTTTCTTTTATCGTAAAAACCGTTAACAAAATGTATAAAATTGTACATCGTAAGGTGTAATTTACATTTTTTTTCAGAACTGAATAAAAATTGAAGTACGTTCCATGGTTTAGTTGAATGGAACTTAACTTTAACTAATTTGCAGATACAGCACCCCATAATAAGTCTCTCCTTAGATGTTATTACAGCCAGCCCTGCGTACTTTTTCATGTTTAATTGCATTTTCCAGGACTGACTTCAATACGAAAAAAAAATTCATTGACAGCAGACCTACGTTTCGTAAGGTTTTGTTCCGATATGATAATGTGCTAATAAACTTTGTACAAACGTTATTTCATATTAATCCTCTAAGTGGAGTATCTACATTTACATCTTGCTTATACGGATCATTTCCTGTGTATCAGATATATTTTAAAGGTTAAAATCAAGAGGGTGAATTCTTTCCATAATCTTGTAGTAAGAGCGATATTTATATGCAAGCGTAGATTTGAACAATGTGCTGTGAAATAATATTCTATTCTTATGTCTTCCTGTTTTGAAGGCAGCTCACGAAAAACTTCAAAGGTTTACTTTAACCAAGCATTTGGTGCGGTTTTGACATAACGATTTCCCATGCGCGACTGATTAGGTTTGAAATAAAACAGTTATTACTTGGTATATTTAACTCGAAAAAGCATCGTTGTGTTGGAACTGTTACCTCCCTAAAAGCAATTAATCCTACAATCAATAAGTTTGAGGGGATTTTATGGGATAAAAGCTAGAAAAAAAATTTCATATGAGATGGTGTCATAAATGCTGTCCTATTTCAAACAAAAAATAATTTCATATCTGGTGTTCTCTTTTCCAGATATGAATTTTCCATATATTTACTCATTCATTTGTGGTTGAGCATGTTTTATTCCAGGGCAAAGCTTTTGCTTCTATTTCTTCCTTCTTGGCGATCTTTGATGCTTTCTGCTCTCGCTTTTGCTTGATACAAATATCCAGGAATGTATAGAGATATGGATTGATGGAGGAATTTATTGGAAGAATGAAGACAACGCTCCAGACAAAGATTTCTGGGTTATTCTTGGCAACACCGGCTTGGAAGAGAATGCCCATGATAATGACAGGGATCCAACATAAGAAATCAGTCAAGACAATCGCCGCCATCTTGACTGCCATACGAACCTCGCTCTCATCCCGTGCACTGCGGCTGCGCACTCGACTGGCTGCCACTTTTACTTTGACGAAGATGGAGATGTAACAGGCAAGGATGACGCAGAAACAGAAGAGGTTGACACCTAGAAATAAGACGATGGAAAACACCCAGGTAGCGGATGTGCTGGTAGGAACTGGTCTGCTGTATGTCACCTCACCAACTCCACCAACGTCAACACGTT
>NW_019091431.1:763514-784761 GCF_001949145.1 Acanthaster planci
AAAACCGGTAATCATCCACGAACCTGAAACAAGCAGGAAAATTAAACCACTTAGTAAGTACACAGTCATGTCTTGTTTCGAGTGACAAGACAGTATTCCAGTTGATTTTGAAAGGTTTGGGCACTATAATTGTAGCAGTCCAAATATACTACCTTACAGTGGGTCAAGTGCCACAGTATGAGGGGGTGGGTGAGGAGTTTAGGAAAGCCCGCTTGGAGCGAGGCTTTCTACAGTTTCTTCTTTTCGTATATGGCAAAAAGTATAAAGCTCCATAGCCGTGGGGAGATGAATACTCACAAATATGATAGCTTGTCAGCAATATCCTCAAAAGCCCCGTTTTCAATTACAGGCAGATCAGAAGTTGCTTCCTTTCCAAAAAATGCCCTGAGATAAGAAAAAAATAACGAGTAAGCGCAGTCCAGCCCTGGTATACCTCTTAAAATTATTCATAAAGGAAAATGTTACATTATACCAAATCCTGCTGGACCTAAGAAAGATGGAAAAATAATACCAAAAAATCTACTTACAGAGTGTCCAATTGATCAAGTCCGGCAAATGCCTTTGATTCGATTTTTCTCAAATGAATATCAAATATTACCCTGGAGACAAAAAAAAACAAACAACCTTCATAAATAAAACTGATGATGGTCATATGCAGTTGGTTCTACAGTAACTATTAAACGCTGATAAAAAGGGGCCTATATATGACAAAGACAAGTGCTGAATTTGAAAAAAAAATCCTCGTTTAATTCAAAGCTTTAAACCTAAATACAAACTGACAACACAGAAAGCTGTACGTTACACATTAAACTCACAGACTGGTCAAACCTTCGAAGCCATCAAACGCATGTCTCTTTAAATCCGATGCACCACTGGTCGCCTGAATAACCCTGGAAATCAAATAAGAATAATTTGATTACATTCAATCTAAAGACAGTTAATTTTAACTTTTTAAATTAGTTAAATTAGTTAAAGTTAATTTAAATTAACTTTAACAAAGTTAGGTTAAATTTACTTCAACTAGGTTACGACAGTTAAATTTTTTAAGTTAATCATAATCTAAGTTAGTTTAAAAGATCATTGCAGATACTCACAAAACTTTCAAATTTCTAAGGTTTGGAAACATCTTGAATGGACTGTTCTTGAGTTTATTCACATTTATCCCAGAAAGAAATCTACAGTGGATAAGGAAAAGCTTAGACGTGAATCATTTTTCAAATCTGATTCTATGACCCCAAATTTATCAACACTCATACATCAAGGTTTAACATTGATTTCGGTTTGCTTTAGAACCATAGTGACACAAAATAGCCATAAAAATGTGTCGGGCACTATAATATGTTAATTATTTCTCATGTTAAATATTCAATGCGCAAAAGCATTTAATAATTTTGTTGGGAAACAAACAGGTTACTTGCATAGTCATCGTTCAAACTGAATAATTTACATTACAGCAAACTGTGTTATAGTCGCTAGACCTTAGAATTGACGTACAGAGAGTGTGTTTCATCAGGCACTGTTCTTAGCATGGCAGGGTACCATCCAATACACAGTATTCCCAGCTCTTTGCCTCTACCGCCACAGCCACATAATGGGCTAGGACGGGTGCAGGTTTGTTGGTCAGGAAGGGATGTAGGACAAGCGTGATTTTCTGAGGGAAATATAGAGACAATTGTTTACTTTGACATTTTAGTTTCTTCACTTCATAAAAAAGTTAACCACATAGCACTTCAGGACGGACTTCACAAAGCTGAGAGCTCTTACTGGAGGATAAAATCCAAAGCCAATTTTGTAAGACTGCTTAGGCCTAGGGGAACATTTCTTGTTCAACACCAGATAGAGAAAATGTAATTTTCTATCTTTTCCACAAATGCCTATAAATTGAATTTCAAAGGTAGAATTTTGACAAGGGTTTTCCGGGCATGTTAAAGCATCCAACCTACATTATAAGTTACTGTGAAAGTTCCTACCATGGTCGTATTGTTGATTAGCAGCACAAATCTTGCATGAAGAGATGTCAGATCTGTCATATCGTGACGAATCTGCGATATTGTTCACAAAACAAAATCAGCACCTATTTTGTCGAACATGGCCGGATTCTTTTTCAAGAGAAATCTGTAAGGAGATATCACGCAGTCTTTGGCACCAAGAATCGGGCAATTTAATGTGGCATTACTAAATATTATGTGACAGCATTATTTACCACAATTCGCCTCATCCGACCTGTCTTTACACTGCTCAAAACCGTCGCAAACTGATTCGTTGCCCAGGCAAGTTATACCCTCTACTCGCCTAGCACACTGAAAATCTTGTTTGCAAAATCCTAGAAATGAACAAAGGGTAGTTTGAAAAATTGTTACAATCACTTTCAGTGATAGCAAAGTGTTACTTGAGGGAATTTTTCGTGCCCATTTTTTTTCACTTTTTCTCCACACATGAAACCTTTAGTTCGAAATCAGCTAGGTGAATCCTCATTTAGTTGACAACCGAGGCTGTTTCGATACCCACCTTCTTCTTGCATCCTTCTTGCATCTTGCATCCTCACTGTCACTGAAAACCCTCGGCAGGTTGTATCTTGATTGCTCCGAAACTTCAACCAGGCCTCGTTACCCTTAGCTATCAAGCGCACACCTTCAGCGCTTAAGTTACCAGTCAAGCGAGTGATGACGCTGATGTCCAACTCGGAGGCCAAGTCAGAAGCATCCTGCCCATTGCCGATTTCCAGTAAGTCACCTTTGTCAATCTCCAACACGTCGAAGTCAAAAATCACTTTGGACCCGCTATCCACTTTGATGAGCCAGACACCGAGGAAATCATTGGGGTACAAGCCGAGGTTGAAATTAGGTGATTGAAAAGACCACTCAGGGGCCTTCGCGGTCAATGTTATCAGATGAATACCATTGGGTATTTTAGCTGTACCGTAACAGAGAAAAAGAGAACAGATTTTTTTTCAGTCTTTGGCAGAATGGGAGCCACAACAGGGAACACCAGCACTTAATCTGCAAGGGGAAGGGTGTACCCAGGGGTCAACTGTAAAGGAAGCCCGATGTCAATACGCGCGTTTCACAATAGCGCGTCTCCAGTTTGCTACGCGTTGGCCAATCACGATGCGCGAAATCTGTCGACTCAACGCACGTTTGGAAACATTGTGATTGGCCAACGTTTTGCAGACTCTAGGAGGCGTGCTACTGTGAACCGCCCGTATTACTGGAGGGACGTAATGTTTAGTCATAGCTCGAAATACAGTGTTCCAACGGCACATGGGCAAAATAAAGCGCGTGAATAGCAAAACGCACGCGCTATTCTTCAATCCTATATCCATTGATCTCAATTACATAGAAGATAAATGGTCCTATCAGCGCAGCCATGCGCCCACTTAAGTGTGCGTTGTTTCTAAATGCTTTTTGGAAATAGGCCTACCAAACTGGCCCACTAGTAACATTTTTGGTGGATCAGCTACAAACCACGAAAGTCTACGTGGTATATCTTACAATATATTTGAATATCAGTAATTAATTGAGAAGGAAACGTGGGAAATACGTTTTCACTCCGTCCTTGTTTTGAAGATACAAGAAGGATGACTAGTTGGGGATATTTTTGGATGAAAATCCTCGACAGACATGTTTTCCTCGAAAGTACAAAGTGGCTTTCAGTTTTATCTCACTTACTTAAAGCTCTTAATGTCAGTGTGTTTTTCTGTAAACCATTCCGCGGCTCTAATTCATGCTTTTCGTTGTTTTACTTCCTTTTTGTTCTTGGCCCTAGACTGGATTTCCTGTACGCACTGTACATGTGTATCGTATTTCGGAGCCAAGTGAAGAATAACGAAAATTGATTCCAAATTCTAGCACGGAGTCACTTGTCTAACTTACTCTTGGTATTTCCGTGTTCATTGAGTGCTGGTGATGTATGTTTGCTTCTTTCTGTAAAGAATATATTTCTGACTACTTCCGCAATACACAAACAAGGAAATAAGACCAATTTTAAACGACAATCTACCATAAAATAATTATCTTAATAAGTAAATTGGCATAAGATGCCAGCTATTATAAAGGGCAAAACATGTTGTCCTCATGGCGACGTTTCTTCTATAATCTCCTTGCATACATTTCTTGGTACCAAAAAGCAAAGAAAATCCATTAATTGAGTAAAATACCTCCAATCTCGAGTCACAAACACCTTATGCAGATAGCTTAACGGTGAAAGTTTCCATAACCACTTACCATGACACAAGCTTGCTAATATACAAAACAGGAGGACATCAAGGGAAAGATGTCTTTTCACCATGGTTACTGGGATCATGTTGAGAGCAGAGATGAGGAAAAAATGGGAGAAAGGGGAGGGCTGTCTTCAGACGTAAGACTTTGGATACTCGTTGTTTCAGACACTGTGGCATAAACAGCAGTTCATACTTTACATTAATTCTCAATTATGTGAAACAAACTATATAGGGAAACTGACCTGGTGCTTATTTATAATTAATAAACAATGTAACTTAAAAATATCTCCCATATAGTGTCACTATTTATAACGTCGGAAAACGATTTTTTTTTACATTTTACTTTGGGATATGAAATCTCTGCGAGGAAGGACCATGCGAATGTTAAAAGAATAGAAAGAACCAATGATATACAGCCAATATGACATTGGGATACAGAGACCATGATAAAGGATATTTAAACCAAGATAGCTAACTATTGTGAGATGAGCAACAGTTGTTGAAAATTCGCTTTCACGCTTTCGCGGTGTTGTTGGAAACGTAGGAAGTAACCAAGCAATATTGTGACGCATTAATGAAAGGTAGAAAATCGACTTACTTGAAAGTTCCACCTGGAATCATTCGAGCTCCGAGTGTTACCTGTGTTTTCCTCATAGGGTCAGCCTGCAAAATGAGAAATTGTCCCTTGTGAAAAGCCCAGGAAGGGTAGCCTCCAAGCGCCTCATTGGCCAACAAACTGTGTCATCACGTGGTGATAAAGAAACGAAGTAACATTCCTATTGGGTGCAGTAATGGTCAAAGTGTTCAGCTCCAAAGGCTTTAAGAGCGGTGCGCATGCGTACATAAGGGACGAGATAGGAAGGGGAAATAGCTCATTGCTATTTGTAATCGAACTGTTGAAGGGCCATTAGCCTTGAAACCAGCAGCAGTATTAGTGCCACTGTCAAAAAAAAAACAGAAAGGTTTGGAAAGTTGCCATCTGAGGGAAACAGTCATTACATGTACGTGACTACATGGTCGATTTAAAATAGCCGGTAATATTGAAATAAAAAAAATATTGTCGAGGGAGGAATACTTTTTAATGACTAGACTTCAAAATTCGGCTGTATCGTTAGGAGGAAAAGAAAAACCAAAGGAAAACCAGACGCATGTACAAATTAAAACGCATTAGAAATAATATCACTTGTCTGACACGGGTTTGTTAATACATGCAAAATACAGAGCTCTGTGGTATAATTTGTTGGTAAATTCTTCCACAAGAATACACGATGGTCTAACAATGCGGTTACAAAATCATAGCACGTCGCTGTTCTCAGCCCATCAAAGCAATGTCTAAAATATCTCCCTTCGTTTCTACATGCATTTATTACCTACTTTGCAAAAAATGTTTCCTTTTTTACTTACCCTCTAAATAATTATTTACAAGGTGATTAAAAATAAGTTCTAAACCTAATATCAAAATGCATTTCAATGATATACTTGCTTTCAGTGTGTAAACGAATAAGCAAGTTGCGTCGGTTTAAATTAGTTAGAGGCGTTCCCTCTCAATTAATGTCAAAAGGAACCCAACTCACTACTTTTCCACGCATTCGAAATTGCAACATTCATTCAATTATTGGTTTCCACAAAAAGAAAGAAAAAAGCATCACTGTCTACCTTATTAGTGCCTATATCATGTGATGTTGAACACAATTTACACATGTGCATTAAAGCAGGAATTTACAGTTCTTCGAGTTTTGTTGGAAAGGAAATCGTGTCTAAGGAAGAGCACATCATCATACAAAGACAGCAAAATATGCGTGGCTTCAAATGCTCGCTTAATGTGCCAATTAATTATACCTCGCCAGTCCTTCACTGTCTCCAATCAAACAAAGAGCATACAATAATAAGTTAATGGTTTACGTCATCGATCCTGGCTCACCAGATCATCTTAGAACACTAGTTGGCAGTCCAATGCGTGGAGATAATTGGCAGTCAAAACAAAAATTGACTCCCTTAGTCTAAGTACGATAGTGAATACAGACAGAGTCTAGTTTACTTGAGAAAAAAAATTGTAAAAAAGTTGTAACACAGTGCAGATTAGCTTTTGAAGAAAGACGACTTGAGGTTAAACTTGATACAATGTGTAATCTTCAAAATCGGCAAATCGCTACTTAACTCCTCTCAATTTGCTAAATGCCACTTACTACAATGTCGTAAGTATACCGTCAAAAGTCGGGGAACTTCGGTGGTTTTCCAACATCCACTCTCACTGTTGTTAAAGGCTGGAACCATTTCTTCATGAGAAGTTAGAATATAATGCTCATAGGTGCAGGAATAAAAAAGTACGCGCGCGCACTAACCTTGACCAGTTTTCTTCACAGTTAACCACCAGCAGTTACCTTTTGATCAACTGCATTAATTTATCTTTTTGATATAAAAAATAATAATAGTAAAGGACAGTCAACACACCAAATCCAAGCGACGAGACTAGAAATTACAGCACACTATCTGGAATCACCAAATATATGAGAATCCTGCACTCCAGCCTGCGCAGCGAGTTAAATGGTGTATATAAACATAACAGCAAAACATCCTGGTAAAAACTACAGTGTTTTCTATTGACAAGTATGCTCTAATACACTGCATTCTACGACAGTCACGTAAAGGGGGCTCTCATAAATTAACCCATCCCGCTTAAAAATTACTAACTCTGGAAGTTTGAAACAAGATAACGAGGATTATTAAATGAAAGATCGCCATGCCTGCGATACCAAAAATTAAGTCACAATTTCAGCAAGTATCATTTACATGTGATAAAAATATCCAAACTGTAATACTAAAGTTGATCAGTTGTTGACGTCTGCAGGGCAGATACGCCTTGAAATCAACTTTGGGGGAAAACCAAAATACCGTGCAATAAATACAAGACGACTTGGGCTACACTTCACATGCTTTGTACAGGAAATACCAACACCGTTAGGATACAGAACTAACCAAAATAATATATTACAGTAACAAATACAAATGTGCGAACATTAAACCTTGCTAAAAGTAGTTTTTACAAGCAGCAAAAAGCAAAGGAACTAAAAGATGCACATCATCCTAATTCAAACAACCCCTGGGATGGGTTACGGAGTTTGGTTTTCGGTCTACTGATGCTTTATCCTTTAAAAAGAAATCTGCCTTTTCCAAAGAGGCGTCGAAGCAACATGATAATTGATGTTTCGGATAAGAGGGCACAAGAGACTCTACTCAAAACAATGGGTGATAGATTCATTCATGATTCAGGCGTAACGCTGAAGTTGGCCTCAACAAATGACAGACTTAAGAGAGACTTTAAGACGATCAGACACAATCTCTATGAAAGAGTTGAGATGATAACATTTCACTGCTATTTGTAGTTGTCGATGGACAAAACGCCAAGATTCTGTATGCAGGCTACTTTACCTAGATCGTCACTAAACGTTAGTGGCTGTAGCCCTCCAACAAATAATAAAAAATCTCGGAAAACATCACAGCGTTTGGTTAAAAAGTAAAGAAAACTATACAACCGTGGGGCATGCTGAGAACTTTACAGATTGGCATATGAATAGAAAACGTCACTTTAAAAAGATACAGATACAACTTCTTTCCCCAAAACAATCCAAGGTATCTTCATAGTCGGTTCACGCTCTCTAAGCTCTCTCTCTCATCTTTCTCTGCATCCATGTTGGTTTGGTACCAAAAGACACAGGTTGGATCTCTCTGAAAGTAGGTCACTCAACATAAGAACCTGACTTCTTTTGGCATCAAGTGGTACATTATTCGTTAAAAAACAAACAATAGTTATGCCATCTCACTAGACAATTTGATTATTCAAATATTAAACATACTTATTAATTAGTTCTCCTCTACATTAAAATACATTTACACAAGAGGCCATCGCATAAAAGTTTAACAATTCGTTTAAGTTGATAACAGGTTTTATCCAGTCTCTATCTGACCTTTGCTTTTAATTCAAAGCTCTCCAGAAACTGTGTCCGATCGGAACAGGATGTGGCCCACGGAAGAGGCCTTAGAAATACTGACTTGGTAAAGCCAATCAGAAGGCAGTTTAAAAACCGTGGTGCACGTCTTACACCTAAGATTCTGATTGGTCAAATCTTTCTCAATGAATAACACAAAACAACCCAAACTACTTCCACCCCGTCAGAATTAAAAACAGAACTGTACACGCTTATTTGGATAAAACTTCCTTGGCCCTTGGTCCAAGCACTTAACCTCAGGAAACCAAAGTCTGTAAAACAAAGCTTTATACAGGCAAGTTGTTACAAAAAGGAATACCTTAGTTTCATACATTAATTTTTGCCATTCTCTTTCACCCTTTGAATGCCATCAAGCGAAACTTCTCTCTGCCCGATCACCTCATTTTTCAAAATTAGCAGAGTAAGTAGAAAAAATATCTGAGCCAGACGAAAATATCTGTAAAAATAATCGAGCTTGAAACTGCTCTCTGTTTAAAAGTGACATACGTCTATTTATTTAAGACTAGTAACCATCCTCCAAAGAACCTAACTGTGGAGATGTATACCCTTGCTTCAAACAAGTCCTAAACCACTCAGGATTCACTGTGCTGTTCCTCAGGAACCCTGTGTCAAATGTAAGATGTTGCAATGAACTTCATTATCCCTTTTTTACAAAATAAACAAGTTCTACAAAATATTTCACAGTCTTGAGGTAATCGGAAATTTGATGCATCAGTGTCTCCCAAGATTCTTAATCAATTACAAAATTCGACATGATAATGCAAGTAGCAAGAACTTTCCTAGACACCATACTTGCAACATTCTTGTCGGCCATTAAAATTTTAATGAAAAACACATGACAGTTAGCATAACCACCGAGTAAGAAACTGTCCAACATTCATTCAAAGGCAAACTTTTGATCATTAAAAAGTGACACAAGGTTCAAAGTTTTTGAAAAATTGTCAGGGCTGAGAAAAGCAAGGCCTGTTCATTTTCAAAGCAGTTCTGTGCTTTCTGGGTTCGGACCCCGTTCACATCACCTTAAACCCTCGTATGTTGATGCCACTTCCTGTCAACTGCTTCAGGGACGGGTCCACTATTGGCAGAGCACAAGTCAAAGTTGAAAGTTCACAACTTCCAAGCAGAAGTTCAATTATTTGAAAGGTCACAAGAAGGTCCCAATGCTTGGTACATGCGATTCCTTCCTACGACAACAAACATATGATCTCTCTTGTTTGAAAGAAAAGCAACTCCTTTATGTCATTCAAAACGGTTGCAACTGGCTCTTTAAGATTCAGTCCACAGACTGATTACTAAAAATAACAGAGGAGGCAACTAATCTATCAGCTCCAAAACCATCAGTCATCCTTTTCAAAATAGAATCTGTCTTCCCAGAAGGTGAAACATTTATGCAGTTCAGTTGACAGAATAATTTGGGAATTTCCCTTGAAACTTTTTGATTTTTGGCAATTCAATTTTGGAGTAGGTATGGGCGTCTGTCTAGAAGAGATCTTCCACCTTGGAGCTGTAAGTGGCACTCTTGAGAACTTCTAACCATCTGCAACAGAAAATAGAAAAAAATATTTGAAACAGGAACAAATAGAGCCAAAATAAGACTAGGACTGGGTAACATGTACCTTCACCACTTCCCGGCGGGTGACCGGTTTCCGACTAAAGAGCTGGTCTGTGTAACAAAAGACTGCACTCGGAACGAACGACCTGCTGCTTGGAATTGCAATCAATTTTCGACTCCCATTTTTCGAAGGTAATCCGGCACTGTTGAAACAGTATACCACTGTTTTGGGCATAGTGTGCCCGAAGATTAGCATCGCAGACGAAAGTGCTCCAGGACCCCATTGATGAGCAACACAGCACTGCTGCTCACTAATCCAGTCTGCGTATGAAAAGATGCTACTGGCATTCACCGGAACAAAGGAAATCATGCAACACCACACAAGTCTGGGCTCTCTTTTACAGGGCTGCAGGCCTGGGCTGAATACCCGGGAGTCAATGAAGGGTGCCTGTCAGATTAGAGTAGCCACTAGACAGTCATTCGTGTGGGTGTAAATGTCCAGTAAATGAACACATGAATTTTTGAAGAATTTTGAAAACGGAAATCATGAAAAGGTCCCATCATCTCATCCCGCACAAGAAAAATCCACCCGGCAGGTATTGGTTAATTGACCCCGGGGGGTAGGTCAGAGAAATGCTGTTAATGGGGCATATCATATGATGAAAAAAACGCAATCTTCATAATGCACCTTGAGAATGTGTACTCGCTCTCAGCTCGGAAGAAATAAACATGGGTCTTAAATTGCAACTTGAAGACATAATCCTTCCTTATGTCATCTTCCTCCGTTGGAAACATGATGGAGTAACCAAGCAACGGGAGGCTAGCCAAAGGATAATCATCCTGCAAAAAAAAAAAGATGTTGAAAACTGTTTAATACTGGTCTGGTCAGAAACAAAATGTTGGACAAAAGACTTCATTTTCTTGGACTGCTGTGCAAATAATATTGAACTGTCAGCAGGTAGATCAAAAGTCTTGCAGTGTCTTACCTGATGGCTCTTGTAAAAGAAAAGGCAGAAGTTGGTGAAGACGACCCACAATTTCTGCCAACCGTTGCTGTTTTTGAACTTGCGCAACAGAAATCCACTCAACTGGTTCTAAAGAATTTTTTAAAAGAAGACAAATGGGTTACCTGAATGTCCAAGCATCTACGTGTATATTCCATTAAAATTGACACGTACAAATGGCAATTAACTTTACATGTACTTAGTTCTGTTTCTTGGCATGAGAAAATTCCTGCCATGATGATGACACAGCTGTACACCAACATAGCAGCTAGTGCAAACCCTCCATTAACAACATTCAAATTGTGTGTTGCAGAACTGATCCCACATATTGGACTGTACAACCAACATGGCAGCTGGTGCAAACCCTCCATTGAAAACACTGTCTTCTGTGCATGACTTCCTACCTCCATTGCTCTGACATGATCAGCCATACTGATGCTGGTATTCCTGTGCCAACACACATGCACAGTGGTATTGGCCCTGTGATGAGACTGTCGCTCAACAGACTTGGTTGGCGACGCCACGTCGTCTTCAGATTCCTCATGTGTCGAGGATTCTGGATCCGATAAGGTGCCTGACAAATAGACAAAGCAAAGGCCCGGAAACGTTTGAACAAAAAACGTTTCAAGTTCAAAGAACTGGTTTGAAAAACTTTAACTTTCGAACATTTTGAAAATTTAGGATGCAAATAAACGACATGAAGCACTGAGATTTTGCTTTGCTTCAAAACAAAGTAAATGTTCAGTATCCTGCTACTAAAGATGACAGGCTCCTGGCTATGAAAAAGGAAGAACACAAACAAATGGGAACATTTTTAAAAATGGGATACTCACTACTTGACTCTGGTGAGTGTGGGTTGTTGGAGGCAAGAGCCATGGCTGTTCTCAGATCCTATGGGAAAATGCAATATCAATTAAACCAATCACAAAGTTAGCTTTGTTCGGACTTCAGACATGTATAGCATAATAATCATAGCATCTCCATGACAAAACCAAGCGTGAAAGCAAAGTGTTATACAGTTACAGAGAGTAGAAAGGCTTTGATTTTTAAGAAACCATAGCAAAGCAGAAGACACGAGTAATGCCGACAGTGTGTTGACTTTCTGAGTTCTCAACATTTTTCACGTTGGCTGAACATTCTTTACGTTTTTCTGGAAAACAGCCTCATTCTGCTTTGAAGCATTTCCATGGTGATCACATGTTCATATATATCACATGTCCTTTCCTTCGGCTGACTAGACCATTCATATTTTTGGTCAATCTTTCAATTTCATGAAATTAGACTGGTTTATTTAACACCCTCTGCTTTCTGCTATGTGGTGTCAGGAACACGGAGAAAAGGTTTTGAAAGGATGTTGAAGCTGAAAAATGAACACTCAACACCTGTTAAAACCAGGATATTGGTAACGGTTAATGCAGACTTCAACCAACTTTCCTTATAAACAACACAACAAACACTTAATAAGGTCAAGCGTATACCCAGGGTGATCTGATATCAAGGGAATATTTGTAAAACAAATGCGGAAGTTTCCTTACACCAATTTACAAGGAACCTATCAGTAAAAAATACACTCTAAAGTTACGATGCTATCCTTGGGTACTCAGTGAACAACACTCACCCCCATCCATCGGTCTTTCTCTTCTGGGGTACTGGCGGCAATGACTACAGTCTTGTTGGTCCCATATAACGTGAAACAGTTGGCCACTGAACGATCATGCTCGCTATCCTCCAACTGTGAATGAAAACAAGTCAGCATAGATGCTAAGTTGTGGGGATTTCAGTGTTTCTCTGTGCTTTAGTCCTCACAGTAAAAGAATTTGTGACCCCCCTAAGAGGACAATAAAATCAGACTTATGGCTGACCAAAAAAACCCTAACCCTAACAAACCCTAACAGAAAGGAGCGGAATTTACTCAAAAAACTCCAATAAAGTTTTATCACCAATTATCAACTGTTCTATCAACTGTAGCACACGGGCATATGTAGTCACCAAAATGAATTTTTTATTTTTTGGTACGGTTCTCTAATGTTTTACTTGGTTGCATTCAGACCTCAAAACATTTCAGTATGCAACTTGTAATATGATTATTAAAGGGTCACTGCTTTTATTCAGATGGACTTTGGTCAATGTCAACTCACCACAACGCCTTTGAGCGGAATCTGACCATGAACTTTGAACTGATTGGTTGGAGTCACCCCCTTGCTGGTATAGACCAAGATGTCCGAGAAGAGGAAGAACATCCGTTGTTGGTATCCCTTACGAGACAGCTTATGCAGACAGCCCTCTCGAATAAAATGCTACAGAATCATTGCAAACCATGACTTTATGAATGGGTAATATTAATGACAGATGCAAAGAGATGGTCACAGTCATGTCATTATTGGCAATTAAGAAAAATGTTCCTTAGTTGACAGTAAACGAACTAATTTTCAAAACTGTTCTGAAATATGTAAGTTGCACATGGGTACTTTTGATGAATATGAAAAATGGATTTAAAAAAGCCTTTTGGAACAAGGATTTATTAAAGTATGCTAAATATGAACAACAAACGGAGTATGACTTCTGTCTTTTTATGTCATTCAGCTTCAAATACAAGTACACCACACAAGTACAGGAGATGGCAACATATAAAATGTATGAATTTTAACTTTCAAAGGAAAATGACTGCTGACAATCATGAATGCTGATAAAGAAAACCTTGGATACACAGATACATGTACATATACCATTTTTAACCACTTGCCGCCGGGGTTTCCGGTACGGGACAGGTATTCTTTAGAGCCGTGGCCGGGGTCTCTCAAATCGGACAAAGGGAACTGGGCCTTATAGCAAAAGACCGTACTCGTAACAAAAGACCAGGCTGCTGGGCATTACCAACATTTTTTCACTGTCAATAGTGGAGATAATCCAGCCTTGTTTTGAAACAATATACCACGCTTTGGGCAATTAGAGTGAGCAGATTGGCCCCTATTGAAAAGCAGTCAGCAGTGCACTGTGCTAAATTGTGAACAAAAGAAAGTTACATGGCCCCACATAATCTTGGCTCGTTTTACACGGCTGCAGGCCAGGCTGAAATACTTTGGCGTTAATCGATTTTGTCTGTGAGATTAGAGTAGCCACCAGACAGTCATTCGTGTGAGTTTCAACGTCCATTAATTGAAATGATGAATTTTTAAAGAATTTTGAAAACTGAAAATCTTGAAAATGTCCCGTTTGCGTGCACTGCATTTTTCAAACCACCCGGCAGCAAGTGGTCAAGATAAATGATTTGGGCAGCATTTTTTTTACTTCCTAACAAAAAGTTTTGACAAAGGCTCACTTAACCACCAGTCCACATCACAATAAGCTGTATCATAACCTTGATGTCAAATATTAAACAACTTGGGCCTTTCCCTATCCGCCTCCAGCAGAAGTATCCCTCTCAACAGGTGGAAAGAGCCATGTTGGTCAGGAATGATCATTTGTTGGTAGCTACGTGGCAGTAATGCATGCATTTTTGTAGTCGTTTGAGAACCAGCGAAGTGCAGTTCCCACCAAAGGAGCTTTCGTTGCTAGGAAAATTGCACCCCCGATTGGTCCCCCTCGGGGCTCACAGAAACTTTTAACAGCATATTTTCTACACATTTACATTCAAAGTTATCCTATCCAGTCTGTACTTATAAAATGATCCTTTTTTGGAGAATTATGTGAGAGCACTTTGGCAGTGTTTCAAAAATATGATTTGGCAAGTTCCAAATAAGTAAAAGTCAGTAACCTGTGCAATGATGCAATTGTTTGTATTGAATCAATATCAAAACCTCTGCCAAGCTCCAAAGAAAACCATCATCAATCCACATGAGGATTCTCATATCATTAACTAGGCAAACTGGGACAAGAAGGCCTACCCTAAGGGGGGGCAAACACAGAAAATATCCTCACAGCTTGTGAAATTGGCTTGGTTCCAGGATGACAATTCTCCTTCCAAGCAAACAAGCTCACAACAAAGCTCAGTCACAGTACAAAGTCACAGGTGGTGAAAAATTGGTGGGGGAGGGGCAATTTTTTAAACATCCAACACATCCACCTTTGGTATTCTTCACCATGTGGTGTGCATACCACCAAGCCATGTGTCGCCAACACCTTTTCATTAGCAAACCTAATGAACGCACTTGATATTTACATTAACTTGATCCAGTTCAGATTGATCAATGAATTCCCGTCCAGGATAATATCCAATCACCTGCAACAATAGCTCTTGTAACTAGGCCCAAAAGCGCCCTCTACAGACATGGGTAGGGACAGATAGCTCTTCTCCCCTAGGTCCTCCTCAAAAACCCACTTTATTTCATACTTCTCCCTACAGCAAATCAAATTTAACGACTTCTTCCTTACTATGAATCTTAGCTTTAAGCCCTGTGGTTGGAGACATCCAGCATGCTATGCTAGCATTGTAATGACCATCTGAAGTCTTACTTTATAAATAAAAATTCTTGTTTTTGTCAAGCATGCTGTACAAAGTATAAAAGACATACAATTTTTCTGACTTTTCTGTTTCATGAGTTGCACATAATTGATTAAATTATAATTGATTAATAGTCACAATTGATTAAAAATCTTACTTTTTAAAGTTTCCATTAAATTTAACCTTACATTCCTAGATTTTGTAGAACAGTGATTACCTGCTTAGAACGAACCAATGGAAGTGGCTTGTTCTGAAATCGAAGACAAAACAATCTTGGTCAATTCATCTAGTTTGAGTGTTTGAGCAAGGTGATCTGTTAGTTCTCAACGACACCAATTCTTTCATTCTATATTAATCTGGCCACAGAAACCACAGAAAGAAGAGAGTAAGCTGACTGATGTTTGCTGCAAAAAACCAACAACGCTCTTGGTATGAGATAAAACTGCCTGCCATGTTGAAGCAATCAAAGGAAAGCAACTAAATTTTCATTCAAAAGCTGCTTAAAAAAACCATCTTCAAAATCATTTACATTTTGCAAGAGAGAAACTTAAGTCCAAAGGAATCGGGGCATGATCCTGATTGTTTATTTTCCATTATTCGTCTTTTGGTGAAAGATTTACAATAATAGAAGTTTAGTCTTGATAATGTTTTTCCTATTCCTTTGTACAAAAGTTTGCTTACCTTTGAATATGTCAAAAATACTTCAGAGCTTTCAGAAGTACACAAGAAGAACAAAGTTGAAGAGATTTAGAGCCAAAACTTTATACGCAAATCTCCCAAAGTAAGTTCAAAAACACTTTAGAATAAAATTAATACGCAACAAACCCATAAAAACTTCAACCATTACTAGTTAAGTTTAATTACAGGTTTACCTTACACCGACATAGTCAGTTATACCAGTTAGTTAACCCAGGTTAGTGCAGATTGATGGTTTAGTGAGCCCTTGTCAGTATTTAAACCAAGTATTACAAAATGAAATGATACAAATGCCATGATTTCATTAAAAACACCATGATATGAATGTTGCTTGAGAGACAAGCAAGCAAAAGAAAAATATATTTCATCCAGCCAAAAAATGAAATGAACTCTGCTGTGTTGGATTAGAAAAGCTGCAAGAGTCTGTTATCAAAAGGCAAAGAGAAGAGGATATTTAAAATTAAAAAGCTTTCAGCAATTTCAAAACGTGAACGGTGACATTTTATCAAAGAAGGCAGAAGAAAATTCACGCAAGTGAAAAAAGGCCATCCAATCCCTTTTTGATGTAGGGGAGAGGAACACACAGCCATCCAAGGCTTTTACTAGCGATGTGTGAGATGGTGGGAAAAAATAATACAAGTACAGGATTCACAAATCATCCACTGAATTCAGTGCCATTATAGAAAGGTCTTTTTGCCGAGTACTCGATTCAATATAAGGCACAATATCTTCAGTTTTCTGCAGTTCAGTGGATGTGTTGCCATCAATCAAGGGCCCCCCCCCCTAATCCATTCCATCTGACAGTTATGTGGCTGGGGCTAATCAAGGTAGCATGTCAACAGCTAAAAACCAAAGCCACCGTCTCAATGTCTCAATTCATACATGGCTCATCCTTCCTCAATCGTCTCACCAACAAACCTCAAGGCCTAGCCTTTCCACTTACCCTTCCTGGCAGCAGCAGGCTATCAAAGCCAACCAGGTCTCGCTGGAGCTCTGCTAGCTTTTGGTAGTTCTCAACAGTCTTCATGTTATCAGTAACGACAGCTGTGAGTTCATTGACCTCAGAGACGGCAGCTATAGAACCAAACAAAATGGGAACCAACTTGTTTGAGTGTGTCACCAGAAGAACCTCTTAATAATCATAAGCATCCACGTGGAACCAATCTTTAATTTTGCTTCTGATTTTCACCTAACACAAACACAAGGGACATAAATGAACAAATTCAGACTTGACAGGTGTTGAACAGACCTTTGCAATCCTTGTAATCTGGGTGGTCCGATGGGTAGTGCTTGATCAAACCTAAAAAGAATATAAAATACTCACTCATCCAATCCACTCATAAAAAATAACACTAATTGGCAATATTCTAAACCAAAACTTCAATATAAAAAACTGTCGTAATTTTAACACAGATAACTCATCGGCTTGCATACAAACTATCCTTTTGTACTTATGCTTAAGCCTTTTGAGTTAAGTGTCTCAGCTGTACATTTATGCTGAAAACTAAGTAATGAAACTTGGTGAAAATTTCATGGGTAATCAAATCCCTGCCACAGCAGGAAGGACTTACGTTCCAGGATGAGTTGGTAGTGAAGTAACCTCTGCATAGGCTTGACCAGGAATGTATTGAAGGGTAAGTAACACACCTTCTGTAGCTCAAAGTCTTTGTAGAACGACTCAAACTTCTTATTCTTACGAGTGCTGGATTCCAACTCTTGTAAGATACCTTGGAGTTTCTCTACGTATCCCTGGTATAACTGAGATGAAGCAACAGAGGCAGGAAAAGGTGAGTCATAACTGAGTCTGTGTTTGTAAAACTCTAAACATTTCTCTTTAAAAAAAAATTGCAAAATTCAAGAGAGGAAAAATTCCATCAGTACTCACTGATTGCAGAACCCATTGCTATATAAATTCAAACCTACCAGGTAATCCCAGCAAGCCGAGTTGTTGAGTGGTTACGACATCTGCACCAGTGAACAGGAAGTTGTGGGTTCGAATCTCACCAATGCAAGCCTTTCTATGTTTATAACTACCTGTCAGACATCACTGAGTATAGCTTGCTGAATGGCAAATTTCACTGAATGGCAAGTCAACATTAAGCCTGTATCAGAGTTGTTCCTGCTACCTTAAGGTGTTGGACATTCTTCAGCATGATGTCTCCTACTCTTTGGAAACTGCCTTTCTGCTGCAGGTTGGTACGACCCTCCCTGTGAAGAGGAACAAACATAAGAATCTTTACTTTCCTCAGGTTTACTCAAGGAAGGGCAGGTAGAAGTCAACAAACGTTTTGGAGGTTGCCATTTTACAGATTGTTACCAATTTAAAGTTACAAGCTAATTTCACTTCAGCTTTTGTGATTCCAAGATGTAATTTTTTTTCAAACACAAGAAGGAATGACATTCTCTTGGCTGTAGAATTCTCTGGACACTTGTATAAACCTCGTTCATTTCCAAAAGTGAAAGAAACCCATATTTGTTTTGGATTTTAGATGCCTACTGAACAACTTTGGTTACCATGATGTCAGTCTAGTTTCGATCTCCTTCAGGAACTTGCAGTGGAATTCATAGATGGGGTCCAGACTACTGAAGAGAGATTCCAGGATGTCCGGCAGTGATGTCTCATTGGTTGTTGATTTACGGAACCACTGGGTAGCACAGACAGGAAAAAAATGACACGGTTAGGAATTGAGTCTGTTAAGGAACAAACCTAATATGTGAATTTGCATTGGAACTTCATGAAAGATGGCCTTCGAGAAGAGACAGTTTAGAGTGCCTTTTTAAAATAAACATTCTTGATTGTTTCTATTGATATAATTCACATGTGGGATTTTATTCTACATCTCATCATGACATGGAAAATTGCTTCACTGAACACATTTGATTAGCTCCTTTTAAATAGTTCTGACACTCACAACAACGATGACTTCAAGATCTTTGAGGTATGTCCGTTCCGTTGTCAGAATCTCCTTGGCAATGAAGTAAGCTCTGTCAGGAGGGTGGCGCTGGAGAGCAACAAAAGAACAGACTGTGTCACATGCACTGACAGACCGACCATCTGCCTGTGAATCTTGGCATTAAAAAACAAAAACAAAGCTTTCAACAGGAAGAAAAACTCGCCCGCAGTCTTTCTAAGGTACTAACTCTGACCACAACATCAGACTTGGCTGAGCATTAAGTTACCCTGCTTCATTGTTTCAAGAACTAACTGGGACAGTGGTGATGAATGAAGGTATCAGGGGAAAACGAAGTAGGATATGAAACTTGGGGGATGCGGGTTGAAGTACCCCCTCCCCACAGAACTGCTTTCTGAATGTCAACAGAGAATAAATAACAATCAGAAAAGATGAATTTATCTGAATATTATTTGTGGTTCAACCATACAAGTCGCCACAGCCACTTTTTAAGTTACATCACAGCACAACCGTTGACCATTGACATCAGGATGCTTGAGTAACATTCAGGTATAAAAGCAAAGGACTCAATTTGCCGTCTCTAATTCAAACTAACCAAAAATATTGAAAGTCTTGACTTGAGACTCATATTGTTGGATGACGTTACATCTACCATTACACTGTCACTCCCGAGGATACCAGAATATATGTCGTGTACACACTCATCAGTTCTTACCAGAACCACACTTCTTCCTTAAGAGGTCTATCCACGTGATGTTACAACAAGCTTTCTCTTTAGTCTATCTCCACCATGCAAAGCTTCAAGTCTTATCTTCACTGTCACAGTTGATAAAGTCTTGCTTGCAACATTATCATGAGGTCCTACGGATGCTCTGTTCAATGCAAGCAACTTCTACTGCTCCTACCTTTTTCCTGACACCAGAATCTTCTTCTACAGGAGCTGGTGGGGCAGGCTCCTCATTGAGAGGGAAGGCAGGCACAGCTTTCCCTCCGGTAGGTGAAAGGACAGGCGAATCTGGAAAGAATAGGGAAGAAAACATCACTTGAAAATGTCACGATGAAAATAAGACATCACTCAAGGAATGTCACACTCAAAGCTGGGAACCCTGTTCCGCGTGAGCTCTTACAGATGAATCCAGAGGTCAAAGGTTTTCGTTTTTCTTCCGGTGAAGCTACCTTTCACAGCAGCCAAACATTTTACTCTTTTCACAAATGCTTCACTTTTTTACTGCTCCCGATATGCCCCTGTTCTAAGAAATCCTTGAGTTTTTAGGAATTTTGATGGAAAATTCTTCAATGTGCAAATCATAATCTTCAGATGTAAATCTCTGACACAAAACATTTTCTTTTCTCCAAACCAAACAAAGTGTACCTCATCATTTGTTATTACAGAAACATTCCCACCTCTGGGTTGGCTGGTGATGTCAGACAGCAGCAAGTACAAACCAGTCTGAACCGGTTGCAAGCAGATCCACTCAGGCTAAACAAGGCAAAGGGCTCATCAACATGCTGTGAACTTCACTGGCAGTACCATAGAACATGTTCAATTATTTATCTATTCTAGTTCTTGTTGGAACTGGTTTTGACCAGTCTGATCTGACTTCCATTCGCTTTGTTTCAACTCAAAACTTGACGAAGCTGCTTCAATTGGTATCCAATCCAAACCATCTTGCTTGCTCTTAGATAATGGATAGATAATGATTGGTGTGTACAGGGGTTCTTTTGTTATATTGTGTGATTTGTAAAATGACAGTTTACAGTGTACTGAATGGACATGAACAAACCGAGGAATGTATTAGAAAGTAAACATCATTTAAATGACATTATTACTTTATTGAATGCACATCAAATCAAAATGTATCAAACTTCAACCTTAAACAGTCACAACTCTTAAAACCTATCTTCACTCAATCTCCCTAAACAGTCTCTTCCCTCACCAGATTATTAATTACTGCTGATTACTTTAAGCACAATTCAGAGTACAATTTTTTACGACAGAGTGGGATGACTCTCTCAGCATGACAAATCCACATTTTTAATTTTGTACCACCCAAAACAGCATAGAGCTAAAAAACACACAATCACTGATAAAAAAAGAAGACTTCACCAACTTCCTCTCCAACAAAATGCAGTTAAACTGCTGATATGTAAATACATTCTGCAAACACCATACAGTGCGTACAATTATTATAAATGTTGCAACTCAAAAGCTTTTATTTTTACAATTAGATTATTGCAGGAATGACACAGCTTTCAAAGAATACTTTATCCTACCAGAGAATACATGTATTTGTTCTTGTGGAAACTTTTCCAAGCTGGAAATTTTCCATACTAATCTATATTCAAAACTATTAACTGGAATTTAAGTTTTCCCTTTGATTCCTTTCAAGAAGCATCTGGCACATGAAATCTACTT
>NW_019091431.1:785227-821242 GCF_001949145.1 Acanthaster planci
AGGAAGGGAAGCACAATGTAGACCAAGTATCACACCTAGCTCAACCTAGCTGAACTCAAATTCACTTTCCTTTACCTACGGTTATCTAGAAAACTCTACCTGGAACTTGGAGTAACCATGGTAACTGTATTTAAGAATTAATGTCACAGCACGTAACATTACATTCCATCAAAGGCACGATGTTAACTTTCTCATTAAGATGTTTAGAACCACAAGCAGTTCATGAAGTTTGCATAATTCATAAACTAAAATCTAAATCAGAGGAGTTTAATCAAGTTTCTTCATTGTTTTCCCATAAACTTAATTCAACCACATACTGAATATTCAGAGGGTCAACCAGGTGAATTCAATTGTCTTAAATCATTATTTTAATTTTGAATGATTAAGTACTGCTTCTAAAATACAGAATTCAACTCTCATTGTTGATATTCCTTAATTTACTCATAATCAATAGTAATTAAACTTTAAAATTTAAAAGAGACAAAGAAAGGTTTACGAAAAAATTTTAAGGATGTGTGAGTACTGCCTTATAAGCAAATTTCTCCTGATTAGACAAATTGTCTGTATTACTCCAGTGTCTTTTAGAGCCTGGAAGAACGCTCCAATTATTAGTTTCACAGAGAAGCATTGAAAACTGTCAAAATTTAAATATCGACGTCTTACTGCCGTACAGTCCTTCCAAATAAAAAAAAAAGTACTGTCATCAAAAATATTCAGAGAATACTTTTGTACTGTTTCTTTCATATTCTTGCTGTCACGAAACATTCCAAATCTAAAACTTCCACTTTTTCACTGGTAATACACTAAACTTCAAAAACCCTAACATGCTTCAACTCCGATGGAGCACCCATCCTGTACAAACAGTTCAAATCTGCACTTCTTTCACATATTTGCTGTCCGTTTAATTTCCTAACATTAGAATTTCATTCTAAAAATGAACATTCTATGGCCAGATTATAAAACTTTGCTTCTCAAAACATAAGCAGCTTTGGTGTGCTAACTTCCTGAAGTGAACTTATTCTAAGATCAATTGAAAACTCCCTTTTCCTAAAGAAACCCCAATCTATAATTTAAGAAAAATGAGTAATTTTTCCCTGGAAGTCAGTTATGTCGGCAGCAAACGTCAACTGAAAAATCTCTAAAGTAGAACCAATATATAGAATCAAAAATAGACTCTAAAATTTACCAGCGAATGCACCACTTCAAAGTTTTCCATGACTATCACGATGGAAGGTTGACATCATACCACTGTTCAAAACAAACGTGAACAGTGACATGTCGGTCTAAATTTACGATTGTAAAACTTCATTCAAAACTAAATCATTCAATGACTCAAAATTTAAAGCACCAAACTGAATAAATGCAAGAGAAACTTTAAGTAGTGTGTCAATTCATTAGAGTGATTATACCTTTTCTTTCGAATTCATGTGAAAGACAAAAAAATCAATGACTGTAAATTAAAGAAATGAGACTTGGAAGACAAAGACAACCAAAAAAAATCATCAAAACTATCCCAGGAAAAAGCCCATTTGTCCAGTTTGTCAAACAAGAGAATGCACAGACAACATGACTAATTGTGACTAAGAAGCTTAACTGAAAGTAAAAATGGGAAAGACAATCTAAAAAAAAATTCTCTTTCAACAAAAACTGACCAGATCATTAGAGAAAAAACCAGAAAAATTTACATCTCCATCAAGATTTGTGCCTATGACTACTTTTTAAGTGGTTGAATACTTAAGCTAGGAGTGAATATACTGACCTACATGTACATGTAGCTAACTGTAGCACACTTCCTTACAAAAAAAGCTTCTAAAGACATAACTTCAAATTAAATTTATAGTTAACTAGTGAACTAAAAGAGGTGAGAAAATGTTCTTTTACACCGATTACCTAAAAGAAACTTTGTTTTAAGCTGAATGACAGCAAAATTTTTTCTTTGCTTGTGAACTTCACTGTGTATCAATTGGAACAACAAGTGTGATGACAGGTGCGTGATCTCTAAAATGTAAAAAAAAACTACTTTGGCACAAGTTAAGCTGAGTTGTTGAGCACATCTAAACACACTAACATCCACAAAAACATTTCAAACATTTGAAAAATTCAAACGTACATCTATGTTTTGTAGGCTAAGCGCCAGACCAAAAGTTTCTAAGATTCCGATGAATGTGATTGTTTTCTAAATTGCACTAATATTATCATTATATGATTACATCAGGAATATTTCTTCAGTGTGGTGTTGGACCTCCATCTCCATAAAATCATCAACCACTGAGTATTCAAATTAACAACTTTACATGGCACTTCTTGTCCAATCACAGACATGCAATATCAAAAAAACACTAGTTCCAACTGGTCAAAACTGGTTAGAATGGGTTAGCACAAGTTGTTAGCATAAATGCCAAATATGCTTAAATAAAAACTGGATAATTTGGATAAAAAAGAGCAGTTGATAAAAGTATTTCTGAAATTTCAAAACAGCTTCAGAATTATCATGCATAACTGCAATGCTCAAATATCGTTCAGTACAGGGCAATTGTTTTTTTTTTAAATTGTACTGTAATTCTAGCTTCTGCATGACAGAGATTTGTTGAAACTTAACAGTTTTATCATGAAGCTAATACATTTAAAATCATGTTTATTTTCAAATTTATATAATTTCCAGTTTGTGCTGAATACAATAACGTAATAAAGCATATAATTGCAGATTTCTATCCCCCAAAATTGTTTTAAAAGTACTGAATATCTGACTCTTGTAGCTGTCACCCCATTGCAGGCAAGTTGAACTGATTTAAAAATAACAATATATTAGTAAAAACAATTAGTGTCAAATTCTGTAGTAAAAAACGAACCAAACTTTCCCCAACCCCTTTGATAATGTGAAGACAACTGATTTCTTTCAATGAAATTGTATTCCCACGTAACAGGAAAAAGTTGAGTTTGACTGCATAGATAGGAAAACCCTCAAAACCCATTTGGAAGATGGGGAACTAGACTTTTTTTGTACGGACAGGCAAACAGTTGTGGCTTGGCACCAGAGGATATGTATGCAGTATATTCCATTCTTGGGCGTTTTTACACCAACCTTATCTCAACATTTTTAGAAACATAGACAAAAGGTCCCAAAACTCTTTCTTTTTTTTTTGTCAAATTAATTATTTGATATCAATTCTTTGATCAACCATCTCAAGCAACAATCTCCTTGAAATAAGCCTAAATACTGAATTTCCCTCGAAACATCAACAGAAGCCAATCAAGAAAATCAAACAAATCGAGATATGAATACATCATTTAATCAATGAATACATTTACTTTATGAATACATTTGAATAAACTGCATACATAAACTCCATTCTATAGGACAGAACAGACACACTGATGAATGGTGCTTAATAGGCATGCTACAAGAACCGATCAAAGCACAGAAATTTAAAAAAAAATCAACACCAATGTTGTTAATTGAGTAGACCTGTGGTGGTGGACATTTTGTAAGAGCTTAGGGCAGATATTATAAAGAGTTCTGGAAAAGGGAAAGGTGGTGGTGGGGCTGGGTCCTGGGGCAAGAAGGGTCGGTGGGGGGAGGGGTAGGTTTAGGGGTAAGACAAGTTGCGTGTGAAATGGGCTTTCTGAGCTATGGCTATGTCCACTGCCAGGATGTTCCTATGTATTTGTCATGGGCAAAGACCTAGACCTAGCCCTAGACACAAGATATGGACTTGCCCTTAATGGGATGGGGACAGGGGAAAGGAAAAAAAGATAAGGAGAGATTATGGCAAGGGACAGGACACAAGACTGGGGGGCAGTGAGCATGACAGCAAATGCACACAGAAATTAGTGGCTTAGTGGCAAAGTTTAGCTTTGAGGACTTTCACCACTGCACCTGCTTTTGTGTCAGGAAAAACAGGTTTTCAGAATAATGCACAGACAAGATCAGCTCATAGGGAATAGGCAGCATTGTGATCAGAAATGGAAAGTGTTCATGGCTGAGTTGAAGGGAAAGGACTGGGGGTGTTAGACAGGTTGTGGCTGGAACAAAAGAAAACAAGTTACTGGGTAGTGAAGGATAGGAAAACGTGAAGAAGTAAGGTGTGGCAATAGGGAGAGGGCGGGGGTCTAGACTGGCCACCATCTGATACTGGGCTAGGAAAAGACAAGGTGAACATACCACCTAACATGACAACCTACAACCTATAGAACAACTGAATCCTATCCATTAAAGGTAACCCTTTCTTGTTGGTGGCCTTACAGGACAGCACTGACAAACTCCTAATGAATACAAGCCACTGTAATCAGATCATGTGTCAATCAGCGCATCTAGGAAATCACCCCAAAGTCCGTGGAAGGTGTCACAATAAAAATGACTCAATCCTATTTAGATCTCTCTACTTCATACATCACTGCCTTCTACAGAACAGCAAAGATAGGCAAATAGCATTTCTGTGATGTTAGTATGTTTAGAGCAATACCTTACTGTCCAATTCATTATCTCATAATCTAATAGATCACTTCATGTGATCTATGGATGCACCCGTTAGTTTGCCTGAACGCGTACTATTATAGCCAATGATCAGCCTCCAAAATCAGCCCACTCATATTGATCCAATCAAATTACTTAATTTGATCTAATCACTGTTAGGCCCCTAAGCTGCAAATGGACACAATAATGACATTGGAGGGGGGAAGTCATTAAACCCGCAAGAGAATGAATTGGCTGATCACTGGTCAGACTGAGACATGATGAGCCACGATGCGTATCAGCAAAGCCATCTACGCAGACTGACCATTATTGAGAGTTCTTGCGGCACAATGTGCATGACAGCAATTGCATTGATATAATGTCACAGTAGCAAAGCCCATAGCAGCTGGATACTTCTAATGCACACTATGCTATGGAAAGCTGATTTGGTATAATTTACAAGATTGCCGTTGGTAACATGCAAAGAAGGTAACGAGAGGGGATGGTTCAAAAGCTAAAGGCTAAATCAAAGGAACACAGAACAATGTTGAACCTACAGGTACAATCTTATCTGCCCCGAGTTGAAGTACACTCCCTTGCAGCAAAAGAAAGACAGATGGTAGTAAGTTTTCTATGCAGGTTCTAGCAAGAGTTCTGCGTGTACGCAGACAACATACGTGTACATTAAGGAATAAATTTGTTATGTGTACTCAGCATGCTCCGTGTCAAACGCGCCATTGATCTCAATTATAAACACGCGCCAGTGCAGTGAGTACCAAAAAACACGCCTTCTTTTGTACATGCTCAGGGTGGATACTACTCGAGAGTACATCCACAACATGCTAAGGCTACAGGTGTTGAAGAATACATCTATGTAGAGAGCGAAGTTCACTCGGAACATGTGACCGGATCTCATTAAGGAAACACATTGTGGGGAATTCCCTGTTGGTTTGCACGAGTAGGAGCAAATTGAGTTCTTTATTTTGATGTATACATTAGAATCCGTTTGGCATCCTGATGAAAACTGGGTAACATACGGTATGGGTGAAATATGTTGAAGGTTCTCGTTCTCTGGTTATGTGATGTAAGATTCTCTTCAAGGCATTTCGCTCAACAGTCGCTCTCACAACTTGTGCCCTGTTTGATTGGTTCGGCCACAAAGAATGTGATTGCACTAAACCAAGTTGGGTAAAAATGGTCCCTTTTTGGATCACTGCAAAGATAAATCAGAGGGGCAGAGGTACATTGGTGGCATCAACAGCAGACAGGTGATTTGGTTCAACAAAATAATAATAACATTTTCAAATAGATTAAACTTCATGAAACTGGTTACCAGCTAAGATATCACATGATGAATATACTGTTGCGTTTGGCAACTCTGTGTATTTCTGGGTAGCATAAACTTTTTGAGCCAATAATTTCTGCTCTTTGTATAAAACTAGGACCAGATACATGTATGTTGACAATTACAAGTGCATTTCTTAATTAATGAATTTGCATAGCAGAAGCAGTTCAAAACAGAGGATGAAAGAAGTTCACATTTTACCAGCGATTGCTGTAAATGCCAATCCCCCCCCCTACATTTTTATTTCAGATGAAACTTCACAATCAATTTTAAATGTAATAACATCTGATTTCAAATCACCGAACAAATTACATGGGAACCATACTAATGATGCAAATGGTACAATATGTGAAACAGGCACAAATTACATTCATGGTGAGTTGACCTTCAAAATGCATATCTCAATTCCAAGATGCACCTGCAATTTCTGAATGAAAATTAAGTACTTGCATAGAAATGCTTCAATTTGAAACAAAAGGCAACATAACCATGCATAAGTTATAAAAAAAAGTCTGGCAGTTGCAGATTCGTCTCAAAATAAGATGGATTAGTTTGGTCATGATGGTGGTTTTTAAGATGTGATCACTTCAGACAATTATAAAATGAGCGAAAATGGAAAGAGTTGCTCTCCTGAATCATTATCTTGTAAAAGGTTTTTTAAATGTTAAGCTAACCCTACAGCAATAAAATCCCAATGGAAAGTTACATAGTTTGAACAAATAAACAGTTCAAACTACACATAGGACAAAACTAAGTAACTGGGTCATTGTTTAATGGTGTTAATAAGCAGTCATTGGCAATATTATGGACACCGTGAACCATACATTGCCAAGTGATTATTCTGAAGAAAGAAATGTATGGAAAACCAAAGTTATGCACTTTTATGAATATGGCATTTGCTAAAAAAACCAACCTAAAAATTCTGCACTGTTCAGTGGTGAGTACAAGGTGCCAGACTTAAGTGTTACATAAAAGAAATAAGTCTATCGGTGGAGAATTTATCAACAAAATCACTGAAAAGATAAAAAAAATTAAAGTAAAGAAAAGTGAAATGTGAGGGTATTTATACTGACCAAGACAAAGAAAACTAAGTTGGGTAAGTACTGTACAAGTAAACTAGGATTATTCTTTAAAATCTCTCATAACAAAACTATGACAATGTAAAAAACAAAACCTTTGGTTTAAGCCTTTCCTGCTTCTGATTTGGTACTGAAAAAAATCTACCAATTGTTAATTCAGATTCATCTTTCTCCATTCCAAAGCCATATCAAAATCATCCCTCCTAATGAAACTTACTGGATATATGTTTTTGGTTTCGTGAAGAATGTTTCTGTTCATGATGCTTACTGTGTGATGTCATACCATGAGTAAATGTAGCCCTGTAACAAATCCAGATTTTAACGGAAGGAATCTGTTGATTACTGCAGTTACATGTATAAAGCATAGCAACATTGATCCAGCTCACAAGGCAACCAAAATGTAACCAAGTCAATATTTTGCTACATGGACTTGAAATTAATGACCAGCACCACTTGAAGCAACTACACTATCCATGGTTACACTATGAGATTTCTCTTCAAGAAATATTTATTTAAACAGTTAGTTGTTAATTGTGAGAAGTTCTGCGTATAAAATGGAAAACTGTTGACTTTGGTATGCTCATGTAAAATTTGTCTGCCATGTAAAAGCTTTAAATATACTGTGTGAGATTATAAAAATAAAACAAATGAATTCTTTCTTTTGTTTTGAATTTGTTCTGATTTTCTGAAATGGAAATACATGTACATTTCACTTCCAGATCGAACACACAAGATGCTTTTCATGGATACCAATGATATGCAGTCCTTCAAATCTCGCAAATCTAGAAATTTGTTGCCAAATCAGAACAAAAAAATGAGGCGGTCAATCAAAATCTTCAGAGCTGGCCGCTGTTTCACCTGAGAGGGCCGATAACGGGGAAGCTACATCCTGAAGATCTGAGAACAGTCCCGGGGCCTCCGTTACTGCATTTGTCAAAACTATCCCCCCATTCCCCATCGCATGCCTATTAAGCAAACCATTCTCCTCAGTGGATGTACTGCTGTTGCTGTCATCATCACTGGAGGACCCACTATCATCAGCCTTTGCCAGAGGGGCTTCACCCTTGACCTTAGTCATCTGGGCTTCAGCCACCTGGTAGTGGTAGACGCAGCTGTCGTCAGAACTACCCGAGGTGGTGGAGGAAGTTTCTGAATAACGCAGATCTCCCTGAAGAAGGTAGGACTCTTCAGCTAAACCCCTTGTACTGTCGTCATCGTCAGGGGTCGGGTACCCAACTATATCGGGACTGTTTAGTAAGTCATCCAAACTACGACCACTGAATTCTTGCCTGGCAGAGTCGTCACTGTCCGTGCTCTCCATGCTCTCGCGCTTGCTGGAGCTTTTCCGATTGTCAGAGCTTACCAAATTGCTAGAGTTGTTCCAATTGCTAGAGCTTTCTGGACTACCTTTGGAAATTTCAGAGCTCTTGAAGGACTTATCCTGATTATTTGAGCATTCTCGTTTGCTCCTTGAATCAGAAACATGAATTTTCCCTGGCCGCACAATCATCTTTAATTCCGTGACAAAAGTGCCAGGCCGGGTCAATCTCATCTCATTACTTTCAGGTGTTATGACAATTGTGTCCACTGTTTCTGACACTTCATCAGATTTCTGTTGAGGGTTTAAACTCACAATGGGTGGTGGAGGTCTTTCAATAGAGCTGACCTCTTGATTTTCTAACATGCACTCTAAGGTGCTTCTTTGAGTTTCTGCAGTCTCATGTTTAGTGGTCGTCACTGCCTTTACAGTTCTTGACTCACTGAACTCTGACCTTTGTACCTCGGAAAAACCCGACATTTGAACCCCAGCTTCTTTCTTGGTTACCACAGAGGATGTGGTTTGTTGCACACTAACATGGGCATGGTAGCTCGAACTTTGTACCCTTGTGACCCCAGAGCTGTGCCTGAAATCAAACTGGGGTTTTATTTTAGGCTGTTTAGATTCCATCCGTGGGGGTGGGGTTGGGGGAACAGGAGACTTCTCAGCATCCTCAAACTTTCTGGAGTCCACCTTGATTGGTTTAGGTTTAGGGGGCCGTGCAGGAGGGGCAGCTTTGACAACAGGGACTGGCGGGGGAGGCCGCTGGATATCATAGTTGAATGTGTACTTCATGATAGTAGCATGAGGTGGGGAAAGGGGTGACGGACAGGGTGGGGGAGAGTCCGGAGGAGGAGAGAGAGGCAAGGGAGGGGGAGGGGGCAGATCAGGAAGCATGTGGGCAATATTTTTCACTTTCCCAGTACTTGGATTGGAGTGTGCTCGGGGTGGAGGTGGGGGCATCATATCGTCAAAGCTAGTGATCTTGTGAAGCTCGACTGTGGAGATTTTTGGAATGTGTGTTGGGGAATCAACAACCGAGACCTTGGGTGTTGGGGGTGGAGTTGGGGGAGGGGGCATATCATGAAGGCGCTTTAAGTTATGAGATTCTAGAGCAGCTGGTGTTAAGGCTCGGGCAAGATCAGCTTCATCCAAAGGAGCTTGTTTTGTCTGACTGTCATTCTGGGGAGTGATCTTAGCTTCTGCTATTGGCTCTGGAGTATTAGCGTTGATAATATCCTCAGTGAGTGAATCACTGGGAGTAGAGAAAACAGGTGTGTCTCTACAGGGGGATTCGGGGGTTAGCTCAATCTCATTTTGCTGGTCAGTGTCAAATGCAGGGAAAACGGGACTTTCAGTTGAAGTATCAGAGAGCACGTCGTGTTCCATGGCTTTGAGGCTCTTGCGCGTCTCTGCCAGGCTTTCTTCAAGAAGTCGCAGATCGGCTGAGGTCTCGTCAAGGTTCTCTTCAAGATTTGTCAAGTTTTTGTTCGTCTCGCCCAACTTTGCTCCTAAACTACTGTCATCGCTCTCATCACTACTGTCATCAAAGACCAACTGTCTCTCTTTCATGAACGAGGAGTAGTTCTTAGGGTTAGCAGAGTCATCTTCTGGGGTGATATCAAACCCCTTCTGACCCACATCAGATCCCTCCTCATTCAAGAAAGAGTCCAGGCTTCGAGATTCAAAACTGGGAGTGTAAGGCTCGTCTGTTGGACTGGCCAACTCCGCGGCTATCTTCAACACCTCATCGATGGTGTTGCTTAGCCGGATTTCGGTCGAAGCCCGCTCTGTCCTCACAAAATTTAACTCGTCACTAGAGGTGCTTCCATTTGAAGCGGCAGCCTGCATAGACCCTAAGAGCTCTCCGCTGGTCCCACTTCCAACGGACCCCACCTCTGCCTCCACACTCTTAGTAGGGGATTCATCTTCCGGATCGCTTGTCACAGGCATTTGCAAGCTCTCCAGGACCTCAAACTTAGCCCTTGCTTCCCTCATATCAAACTTTTTTCCGGTATCTGGAAACCCCATCCTTTTTGCTCTTCCATTCTCATCAAATTCACTGAGAGTGGGCCCCCCTATCCCTTCAAGGATCTCCAGGTCAAATCCCTCTTCTGTTTGGATCTCATCCTCATACTCAAGCCCCTCCCCATCCTCAATGCTGTGAGAACCCGACGAAGAGCTTGAGCTCCCACTCTCATGTCTCTCTCTCTTGGGGCCCTCTTCTTCTACAAAAGGGTCCTCTAATCTCTCTATTTCATCCGGGAGGTCTAAGATGACCTGCCGTCTCATTTCATAATCAACATCTATATGCAGGCTGCCGCTTGGGATGCTTATGTCAGAGGTGTCAGTGGAATAATTCGTACTCAAACCCTCGTGTCCGTTGTGCTCCCCGTTAATGACCGGCGACTGGACTTCCTTCTCGGGCTGAGGTTCTGGCTGGACCTTAGGCTCCTCCTGGGGTGCTGCTTCCGTCGGGGCTGACTCTGTTGGCAGGATGTGCACTGGTTCACTATCCCCATTCACTTCCGAGCTCGACTGCATTTGTGGGTTGTCTTCATTGACGGTGTACTCATAGGTTATGCTTGAGTTTGACTGGCCCTTTTAAAAAAACATGGGAGAGACGACGGTCAATAAAAGTATTTAAAACAGGTGTACATTGGTGTCTAAAAAGATACTATGACTATCTGCAGGCTAATTTTATAATCTGTCGGATAGACCTAAGTGACCCATACCTTGTGGATGGCTATTCTGGAGTTATCGTGGACAGGAGTGACCGGAGTGGAGGATGGTGTAGTAGGAGAAACAGACGTAGGACTGCTCACGGCATTGTCACCCTGCCCGTTAGCGTAGCTCTGACCGTAGGTGAGATCAGGGGCACTGTGGTGATCAGGAACAATGCTCTCTGTCAGGTTGATGGTGAGTGGCGTGGTGGTACGAGGAGCACCAAGGCTTCGTGTGGAGACACGAGCCAGGCTAGGGCTGAACATAAAAAGAGTAGAGGTAGACAATTAACAACATGAACCTGTTGGTACATGTAAGTCAAGACAAGAGAGAACGTATAAGTATTGCCTTTACTTCAAAAGAAATTTTTTTCATGAGACACTAAGAATATGCCACAATTTTAGCAAAATTAATGCTTTTTGATTCCTACAAATAAACATATGATTTCAAGGAATTTCTTCCACTTCCAAAAACATTCCAAACTTTACATATACATTTCACGATTTATGTGAGTTCATTAATATGCATGTATATCATTGATTTCATACGACCACTATCCACAATCTCTACTCTGCTCTCACCCAAATCCTGGTCTTTGGATATATGTAACTCTCGCATCCTCAACAACCTGCTTCTGTGTTCTCCCACTGCAAGGATAAAACGAGTCAATAAAGTCAAGTTTGCTTCATTCACCTTAAGTCTCTGACCAAGAGTTTTGTATTCAATGCATTCTGATTGGTTCAGAACTGTACATCTTTACAAGTTTGACTTTACTAAGTGCTCTATGAGGATCATCAGACACACTTGGACATTTGATGCACAATATGTGGCAAAAGGGGACCCCATCTATGGCGTCTTCTTTTGTGTTGATGGAATCTTTGGAATTCCTTTCAGGGTTTTTTTATGGGGGGAGGGAGATGTAAGCACATTAGCCTTCTGGTATACAGCTTGCGCATCACATTAGGGGGGTCCCCCTTTGCCACATATCATGCTGGGTATACACTTGGAAGTTCACATGGGCTTACATAGAACATGACACTGCTTTCTGACACAAGGTAAGATTTTGAAAGTCAAGGGAGAGTTCCAAATACGTAGATAATAGAGCTAGACTCAATCGACAAGCAAGGAATGTTGGTTTCTGCTGGTAATGTGCTAGCTCTACTGCATGCAATATTCCAGTAATGTATGAGTCATAAACAAACCCAGATGTTAACCCCTTGACGACGGGGATTTATTTCCGAAAGCCTACTCCAAGAATTCCAGCCTCGCTTGGCCACGAAGGCCACCTGCCAAACCGCAAATTCTCGGTTTGTGGCCCTGCGTGCTCTGCAAGCTTTGAATTAAACAGTGAAAAGGCTCATTGTTCGGTGGCATGCTGCTCTACTCACGCTTCCACATTCCCGTTGCCTCTTTTTAAAGTGGGCGCTATTGTGAAGCTGGTGTTTATAATGCAAATTTGGTCTTTTCATTTCTGGGCTACACACAAAGACCAATTACCACATATACAAGAGCCAGGGTCTGCCCTCTTTCACCGTGTTCGCTTGAGCCTGGGCCGAGAATAATATAGAGAGGTGTGTAATATCAAGCAGCAACTACATGTAAGTGATTCAGACAAGGCCTAAAACTCACCTGTAGCGGAAAGTAGATCCCCTGCTAAGGAGTCTACGACGAGGGCGCCGACCATGTTTTGGTTGTGTCAGCCGGAAGAATGTGTGGTGCTCCACACAGCACTTCCAGAAACGCTTGCAGTCATTACGGGATGTCATCATGAACTCAACGGTACTCCGTGGATAACCCTGGGAAAGAAGACAAGGAAACAATGGTTGAAGGATCAACTTGTCATGCAGTATCAGAACATCTTTCTCAAGAAAGTTGAACCCTTTAAGGTTAGTATCCATACACACTAAGAACAATGTCTAACAAAACAGATGAACACTAACACAAACAGAAACCTAAACAAAGATACAGAACTACAAAAGAATACCATCAATTGGTTATTTAATTTAACAAGAGTGGATTTAACTCAAGGATAACACTTGCAGACGGAACTTTGCTTGTAGGTTTTATAATTATTTTTAGGAGGTAAAGGGAGAACAAATACACATAAAGGTTTGACCAAAGTATTCAAGGGATAGTATGATCCCTTGAGCGTATTAAACACTAACCAGATATATAAAGACTAACACTAAGACAGTAAACCAAAAACAAGTCAAACTTTGTCCTCACACTTACGAATCCCTCCGGATGGAGTTTGACCAGGAAGCGCTTGCGTTTGAAACTCAGTTTGCGGATCTTGGCCCAGGAGAAGGTATTGATGCGACTGTTGTTGTGGAAAACCAGCACACCCTGATGTGAGACAGCCAGGTGCAGCTGTACATTCTCATAGTCGCGGGCTGCATGGAGTTGCACGCCGTACATTTCAAGACGTCGAGCGACATCCAAGAGGTTGAAGTCTGCATCGGCTGGTGTCTGCCCACTGAAGCAGTAACATCCACAGAAATTAAACATGACCAAGTCATAGACATATTAGAATATATGGGGAAATCCCATTATGATGTCTACCGGGGGTCAAAGTGCATCTGAACACTTGAAACCACAAAGGTGTACATTTTAAATAACAGCCTACTGGTAGTTCATAGTTTTTAAGGTTCATCTTGGAAGGAATTAAAACAGAGCTTGTGATCTGGGCAATCAAAGCTCAGTCCTGAAGCAACAGCGGGTTAACAGCAGCAAGGTGATGTTTAGGTAATAGCTGATTTGAATAATTTGTGACTTGAGAAAGAATCACTTGTGATTAATTATTGACTTCTAATGGCTTGATGTACAACTGGGCATCACAAATATGAACACTGTGCCCAAATACCTCAATCAGGCCAAGCGTAATTCTTAGTCAAACCTTCTCAAGCACAGAAAGTCCTGAGAAATCAAAACCAGAAATCTTACTCAACAACTGAACACAAGTCTGGTACCTTAAGCCTCAGACCAAAATACCCAGCATTTTCAATAGCCTGTGATATGCGACACACGCCGAGGAATGTCTCCTACTCACACATGGTTCTTGTGATACTCTTGAATCTTGCTCTCCATGGCACGTGTCTGGTTGGGCACAAACCTGAAGGCACTGATGTACCGTCCATCATCATGGTCTGGGGAGGTATAATCGCCAACCTCAGCTGAGCAAGGACGCAAGGAAAGAAACAAATAACTGAAAAAAAAGTCTTCATTCTCTTGGCCTCCACAGAATAAGCTGAATATTAAAAGTAACTTCAATTTGTGGAACTCATCAAAACTCATGTATTCTAATCGTAGGTCACTGATTATTTGTGATTAAACTATGAGGGCAGATTCATTATCAATGCCTGCAATTTTGTTCAAAATCTATTTGCTGTTATTTTCACTTCACTGGAACGGCTGAACATGAACAACAAGAAATGCAAATCAATGGTTTGTCCCAAATGACTGACAAGATCAACTACAGAATGGGGGATCAACTAAAGCAGAACAAGGTTATCAGTTTTTACTCAAAAATTACTTTAAGGTTAGAGAAGAAATGCTACAGGTACATGTACATCACACTCCTGATTACCTTGCAACATGTAAGAGGCCATGAGAGCAGCGGTGTTCTCAGAGCAGGGAAGCCTACCATTAGCCAGGTCTTTCTTGATTTGCAAGGCATACAGGTACCTGAACAAAGAAAGAGTTGTCAGCAGTGGCTCAAATTTTCTGTGTCTGTAACTGTGACTTTCAGAAACCCAATTGTACGTGAACATGTACCGGCACATGCAGTTCTCCCAAGTTCTTGTTTAAGCAAAGAAATTCCTTGGAATTTTGACTGCATCAAAACAGACACGATCAGCAAAACATCAAGAATCCAATCAGCACAGAACTTTGTCAAGATGACTTGGAGAAGAAAGAAAGCAGAACAATACTAAATACTGGCACATGTACCATGTGTTACTTTTATTAAAACACGTAAACACTTGCTAACAGAATAAATGTCTAATTAAGGAACAATATTCCACACGATATCATGCCATTTTAAGTTTCTAGTCTTCATTTGCCAAGCCATCAACTCACTTGGTGAATTCATCTTGCAGCTGGCTGGGGTCAGCAAGGTAGAATTTTACAGTGAAGTGGAACAACGTCTTCTTAGGAGCTAGAAGACACACACAAAAATGGTATGCAACAATCTAAGTAAGTTAAGATTTTTTGCCTCACTTAACTCGAGCGGATAGAAGTTTATGAAGACAGAATACATGCCTATCAGTACTTAAGTCAGGATGGATGTTTTCCAAGCTTTTCATAGAAGAAATGATCAATCTGATTGTTTTTGATACATGTACATGTACCACAGAAGAATTTTCATTATTGAGTAACGTTCTGATCTGGATTACATTGCTACAAATGCCAAACAAGCTGGAAGCTACAGTAGTGATGCATAATAGCAGTGAAAAATGAAAGGCTGTCTATTTTGAGTCAAATTGCTTCTCTCCTTGGTAAAGGGCAAACTGAATCATGTCCTACAGCTGTAAGTCAGAGAGGAAGTTGGATTGGTGAATCACAGAGACATGGTTGATGTGGTAAATGTTTAGGCTTAAATGTACATGCTTACTTCCAAGGGGATTCAAAGGGTTTTCCTCATGTAAAGTGTAAATTACACTCAGGTATCAGCTGCTTTCCGACGACTTTAGTGTTTGTCCAAAAAAGTAGATGCGGTCAGGAAAATACCCGGCCCCCCAGCAATATCTTGTTGGTACAATAACTGTACCATATTTTACCCTGGTTTTTATTCTTTAATAAGCTGTGAACTTGTATTAATGCGACCAATTAAAGCTGATGACTACGGAAATAAAGCAATCGAGTCAGTACAGGTCCATTTTGTCCAAACTGGCTTTGGGCATGATTCTATACAATGTCATATATTACCCGATAAGTCTGTGACTTTGCTTAACAAGTATGGTCATGTGGATTGTAAGGTGACTTTGTGTAATTTCACTTGAAGAAGTTCTTACTAATCAAACTAAAATCAAAATCCTATGTGCAGGGTTTGCTGTGTTCACGCACAAAGTGTAGGGGCACATACAGTACTTATACAACATTGCACATATAACAGTACAAACCAAGCACTCTGCCAATGTATTCCATTCTCATAAACGGACAGTACCCATAAACATCAACTGTTTATTTGTCTTTCAAGAGCGTTGGAATCCTTGATTACTGACTGGTCCCAATACCAGAGTATCCCTTGCTCTCTGCCGGTAGGATGCGCCATAACAAATGTCTACAGTGCACACACAGGGCACAGCAAGTACTGCGTGTTCTTATGAATGTGGTTACCAAGTCCGCTTAAAGATAACTTCATTATCTCCCTGGAAATGATGACCTACAGAAAATGCTCTGTATCCTCAAGGCAGACACTCTACAATTATATATATCATGTACATTTACATGTATAATTATAATTATTATAAGTAAACATGTACAGTACCTGCATGGCATTAGACTGAAGTGGCATTTAATGAACAGCAAGATCTTCCTTGTGTGCATATACATGTACATGTAAGCACAACGTAATGTTGTCTTTGTGTACATCATTTTTTTTACATGCACATTTGCTTCATAAATCAATTTATCAAAAATGTAAACAAAAGGTACCGTAAGTTTAACAAATTCAACTTGAAAGCTAAAGATGCAGTTCAAACTTTCAAGTCATACAGTCTCTAAGAATTTGTCAAGATTTTCATCAACACACGTATATGTCTACTTTAGCTTTTATCGTTTAAAAAAAGAAAACAAAACTTATATCTTCCTTTTCTGTGACAAAATAAAAACAGAACAATCCCCAGTCTATAATTTCACAAACCCTTCTTTTTATGGTAAACATCTATCAAATTCCTTGCATTCCAATTCTACCCGCTACTGGTACATGTGAACCCAGACGGCAGGAGAGGTAGAGAGGAAACAAACATCCAGATACATCAACAAGGCCTGTCATGGTGATCACCAGTTCCCAGTCTTCAGGGCTGGGGATGGTGACTGACACAGCTGGGTTCCTAATTGGTTGTTTCCAACCCCACACTGATATGAACCGCTGAGCATGATGGGAGGTCGTCGGAGGCAATCCCGCCCATCTTATCATCACCACAAATTACAATGAAATATTTACTGGTTGAAATTCACAAACACATGTGAGTACGTGTACATATGTACCCATGTACATGTACATTGTAGCTGCATGATGCAGACAAGATTTTAACATGAGACAATCTGAATTCCATGAAGTTAATGAAGTTGACGCAAGTGAAGGACTTATGGTATAAATGCCAACCTTGCCAAAGTGGTTCCAATTTTTGATAAGCCACAAGACCAAATTTCATGTCCCATTTTGGGAACTATCAGCCATGAAAAGTAAGCTTTGTGTAATCTCTGGCTGAAAACATACCTGCCACCTGTCTCGCTATTGGCTTCTCCAGGTCCAACCAAACCTGCAAAATATGAAAGAAGGAAAGAAAACATGTTATTTCTCAACCTCACAAAGACCCAATCCACCCGTGTATCAATTAGAAAAAAAGAATGCCAAGGGCCACGTGCAACAAGTAATAAAATACTGACAGCCCGGTTTGGACTGGAGTATAAATCTTGACATCTGATCGAAATGAAAGTTGAAAACATGTAGAAGATCATCACCTTGCACACCTCCATATTTGAGAATCCTAGATTTACGACTACTGTGTTTACGACATGCAGGTATGCATGTACACACAGGACAGGGGGGGCTTATATGTAACTTCAAACCCCTTCTCTGTAGGGGGTGGGAGCGTGCATCCCTAACTTTTAAATATCCCATAATTGCACATCATGCTGACTGTACATGTACATGTATGTACACGTATAATGTACACTCATTTTTAGGATTTTGACACGTATGACAGTACAATCTGGCTGAGATTGGTTTGAATCAAAAGCTCCCTGTCTGCAAAAACTTTGGACAAGCATGAGCTGGTTTGGCTGCAATTGTTGCATTTCAGAAAGGAATGAAACAAACATGAAAGAACCCACAGTTACAAGCTAGCACTTTGTGGGAAGAATTGTGGTTTTCAGCCTGAAACAAATCCTTCTTGACCTATTATTTGTACGTATACAAATGACTGTCATTCAGGGAACTGTCAGGCATTTGGAATTCTATCAAAATGAAACTCCACACTAGTCCCAGCAGCTGATGTTTTAAGCCTTTGTGCATAAAAATGTTCAAAAGGGTAAAGAGAAATATCAAGAAATCAAGGCTGTTTTAATTCTTCCAAATCCTCTCTTGAGTTTTCTCTGAGTAATCATGCATACATGTACACGTACAACATGTTATGTACATGTACATGCCCCAAGACCATGTTATGCGACACAACACACACGATACATATTCGACATTCATGATCCAGTGTACCGGGATATTATAACCATTATGATACCGGTATGTGCCCTATAAACTTGACCTATCCTGGCATCCAACAAAAGGAACCAATCATTCATTGGTTCCCAGCCATTCCATGGTTCCCAGAAGCTGTGCAAATCATGCAGTGCCCTAATGAGATCTTAATCATGTTTACATGTAAAATGTAGAGAAAAAAGTAAAGCCTACTGGCACATGTTTCCAATTTCTATACATGCACATGTAGTGGCACATACATGTACATGTACCGGTACATGTATGTATCTGTAACCCTCTTGCAATTACACTTATAAATACTGGTTTCTGAAGAATTAAGCCCAACCTTTTTGGGGAACGGTACAAGTTTGTAAAACATGCAATTTCAAATGCATGTACATGTACAAAAACTGCTGTTAACTACTTATTAGCTAAATGTGATTTGTAGTATAAACCAAACATGTTATAAGACCTTTCATTTCAAGCCTACAGGTAAAGGTTGTAGAATCTTTCCCAAAAACTGAAAAGGATTGAAAAAGATGATGCTACAAGCAGGACGAAAATGTCAGGCCCTCAAACATTTTCCATAATTTCTACTGTTTTATTCTTCAATTAACTTTAAATGGCTGTGGGTTTGTATCAAGCACAGATACGGCACCGGTAATTTGTGGCTGATTGTTTCATGAAATGATATTCCATACATGTTAACGAAATGTGAAAAATAAACAACATTCTTACAAAACACACTCTATTGACGACTATAATCATGCAGCTATTTTTAATTAATAGCTCCACGCGTGCACAAGTACATGCACACAGACTTGCTCTACTTGCATCCACACATCCTCAGAAAAAAAAATTGAAGACACATCAATCAGCAGGAGACAGTCTTATTTTATGAAGGATAGCACTATGGGCTGGCCCCATGTGAGAAATTACAGACTATCTAACGCCTGATCATAATGAACACAAGACATGCAAACAAGGGGACAAGGGATTCCTGGCCAAACAGCTATTACATGTCTGTTTGGAGTCAAGAGGGTTGGTTGGGGATTAGCATAAACACTGTTAGTCATGCTTCATTTGATCAAGATCTGTACACATGTACTGCACACTACAGGCACAAAGTGTGCAGGTCATTAAGGCAAGTTTTCAGCACACCACTCATCAGGAATTTACCAAAGCCCATTCATGCATACAGTGAATAAACTCTGCTCTTTATGGATCAATGTCTGAATGTTGTAAGCCTATAGAGAAACATCAAGCTACCAGTACACCTGCTAAGTACAATGCACATGTACATGTACATACACGTACCATATCTGACACTTCAAACTCATGAGATACATGTAAATGTATACTGTAAATAATTATTTTGAACAAAACTGGCCTTTCAGTCACAGCAGTATAGTACGGTACACGTACAACTGCACATTAGAAAGAACATTAGACCACATAAAATATTAACTAATTTTATCACTTTTTTAACTAAAATATTTTATATTTGTACATGTAGAGGTGCGAAAATCAGGGCAGTGCTTGTACCAGTAAATGTAACTTAAGTTTCAGGACAAGAATAAATCACTTCATGCTTTCTGCACACAAGGTATTAAATATGGATACTTTGTACACGCACAGTATGTGTGCTTAAATTGAAGTCACCAAAAGAGTCAGAGAATGTGGATCAAGTCAATCGTGACCAACCCACAACTTGACAAGCTCACCGAGGGCTATTTATCTTGGCAAGAGAAATGTGCATGTACAATGTATGAAGCGCCCCACAGAACAGCGAAGACCATCTAAACACCAAACTGCACTTGTCCCATACTATTAATAGGATAACCTGCAGAACACCCAGAAGCAGTATGCGTTAACGCTGACAGCACTGCAGAACAACCAGAAGCAGTACGCGTTAACGCCAACAGCACTGCACAGAAACCTCGCCTTTAGCCAGCAAGCAAACCAGCAAGATATTTTTGATTAGATCCTGGGATTCAGGACTAACCATCTCCTCTCAAGAGACGAAGGGGCTGACTTTCTATGAATCAGAAGTCGCTTTCCCCTCTGGGGGCACAGCTTAATCAAGAATCTAATCCAGAAACCTGATACACATAAGATGCTTCTGCACAATACAGTACAAACTACAAGTACTTGGCATCCATCAAGCAAAAAGCACATATATGTGGATCCCAAACAGTCTTTGTACATGTGCATGCAAAAGATCATTCCAATGGTAATTAGGTTTAATATTAAAATTCTGCACATTTGTATACACTGAGCAATGCTACTCCAACCTGAGCAAGAAGGAAACGTGAATCTTATGTACATGTATGTGTACATGTTATGCACCAGGAACTACTCCTAGCACATGTGTATTTAAGGTGAAGCCTTGCCCCTGGGGAAGGTAAGAAAATTCTATTGGATTTGAAGCTTGAATAATGTTGTAATGTACAGTACAGTACTGTACACTGTACCAGTAATGTACAGTATAAATACATACTGTACAGTACACCTGTATGTACATGCACATGTACAACTTGCCCCATCAGATGCAAAGCCATGTCTAACTTAGTTGACTGTGGCTAGCCCAACACACAGCCCTAAGGGAAATGGTTACAGCTGTTAGCCAATGGCTTTCCACAGGAGTATGTATTTTTTAGCTGTAGCCAAGTAATCTGGACATTGCACAAAGTCCCTTTATCAAATGTCATCAACATTTGTCTGGTATGGTTTCCCAAAACCATGACAGCTACATGTACAAGTATAACAGTGCTGATTCAGGACGAAACAAAGGCAACGCCCTCTTTTTTTCAAAATTCCAAAGCCTTAGTCACACGTGAAAATAAGTGCTGTTAATGTCTCACCACTTTGTCAGTTTTGTTGAAATATTCCAGGCCAAAGTAGTCCATCTCCAGCAGGTTGAGATGTCTGCAACATTCCTTGAACAGATCCGCACCAAGGCATCCATTCTAAGGATGGAAAGACAGACAAGCCATCACCATAAGGGTAAAAATAAAATCAGTGAGAATATGCATGTACTACGGGCCTGAACTTACAAAATGTTTCTCTTTGGAGGTGAAAGACTCAAGAGATTTGAACTTCCAAGTCGACTTAATTTTCAACATGCTGTTTATCAAATTAACACACTCGGTTGTGAATGCTTTCAGGAAATTGTCCAATCAACACTAGTCTACCAGTACTGCAAAAAATGTTGAACTAATTGTGTAAATAGCACGTATCCTGATGGAGTTATTTATGGGGTCTCTGAGCACCAGGACTGTAACTAATTCATTCAGCTTTAAATTATCCTCAACTTAAAGTGTACCATTTCATTAACTTTTAATTACTGCGCTGGGAGATTAGAATTACCACACATTTTAAAGCAAGGTCACTGAACCTTAAATTTATATATTTTCTGTTTGATTTGCTCACTTGTCAAGGCATTAAAGTAAATACGGTACATGGATCTCTAGCTTGTCTGATTCATAATGCCAGTTTACCAAAGGAATAGTTAAAGCCTATTTGATAACAGTCCAATTTAAAGGTGATCATTTACTCAGAGATACAACCTCCAGCCTATTGTAGACATCATAATGTTACATGTACATCAGCACTGTGTACACAGGACATGTACAGTACATGTATGCGTACAAAGTGAGAGTGTAGGTTCATGAATTATTCATGGCATGTGACACACTGATGTTACTTGCGCAGTCGTCAGTTTGACGTTTCATCCTGTGATTCAGTGTCATCTGACATGACAAACAATTAACAGACCAAAAATGGAAACAAAATTATTAAACTGTATCCGCTCACACAACTGTACATGTGTAAAAAAAAAAATTGTTTCACATCATGCATGTACCCCTTCACAAAGCTAAACCCTGTAGGCAAACATGTCCTGTTTGGAGACTCAACATTCAAATAGCTACATTAACTTTCCCTTTCACCACAAGGAAAGAAATAATATCCCCAGTTCTTGGCAAACTCAAAACTTGAACATTTACTTTTTAGTTTACATGTATAACAAATTCCTATGAGCAAAGCTTATCAGTGGAAACCTGTATCTTTTTAGTTACAATGTACATGTATTTTTATACATGTACATTGTATGTCTGTAAGACCATGTGTTTAACACTAATAACAGCTCCATTGGTGAGACTATTAATGTCCATGTTCATACCTTACATGTCACATAACAGCAAACTGGGAGGAATTTCAAGGACTTGACAATATTCTGAGGAATTATGCAAACAAGGTTGACTGCAGAAATATCCCAAATATCTGGTTTCCACAGCAACATATGTGATCTTCAACATGACCTAGAACAGGTGGTGAGCATTTAACTGTCTGGGAATGGGACGGTAGAAATTACTTGCTTCTTGTACTTGATACAATCATTTTGGGGGCTGACGATGGTTAGTTTTATTTTCAGTTTTACAATGCTCAAGAAAACTGACTTCTGAAAATGAAATGCCCCAATCTGTTTAACTCCTGATGAAAGTTAGAGATACACTGAAATATTGTATGGTATATGTACATGTATCACCTATCACTAAGTATGCATTATTAACATACATACATGTAGGTATGGGGTTTACAAAAACTTCTAACTGGTAGGAAAAAAGGAAAGGGTGCAATTTTAGAGCCCGCAATAAAAAGAGTCAAGAAACAAGATTTTTTAGCAGTCATGCAAAACTCCAGCAGTCATCCATCTCTGAGGTACAGCAGGGTTATTAGCAAATTACTGTATAACTTGCTGGCAGTATCCAATGACCAGAAATTGTTTATCTAATAACCTCTTTACATAAACAGCAGCAAAATGAACACTGTTTGGAGTTACCTGCACTTTTAACTGAATTTTAAAAAGGTGTAAATTTTCATAATATTCCAAGTATGGCAGGGCAAGTGACTTTTAGCTGGGAGAGGGACCTGAGTCTTTTTTTCCTTTTTCTTGTTTGTTCAATTGTATGCTTTTGTTTTACATGTACAGTTTATTTGATTTCTGTCCTGATGTGCAGTGTATGTTTGATGCCAATCTCCTGTCACGTCTTTGTGGATAAATAAATCTGTGCATCGTTCTAAATGAACTACAGTGCATGTGTGGTACACGGGGAAAACAATGTCCAAATCTGGCATTCATGGCACACTGCATGGATACAGGGATGTTTCTCTTTTGTATTGGGACATTATGTTCATCTAAACTTCCACAGCCAAAATTCAGCATGAAAAAAAGAAACAGACAGCAGAGCTACTGACAGGGACCTGGCCAACTCTCAAAAAAGAGGGGAAATAAATGAAGTATTCCTCGACATCTAAGAGGTTCCAATCCCTCTCAAGTTTATTTTCCCACTGATAGTAAATTTGATAACTTCATCTTGAAGCCAATATACCATTTGCGAGTTAAATTTGAATAAAATCTGGTATACTGAGTTATCTGATTGCCCATAAACGTAACAATTTGAATTCCCCAGACTAAAGACACTGTTGCTATACCTTGTGATTCGGGGCAAGCTTTTGCATAGCGACTACCATCTCTCGAATGGACTGGTTCCTTTGTGCCCTTCTTGTCCATTTAGAACAGTGTATTGTTGCAAGGCGTCTCTTATGTAACTAAGGAAAAGCTTGTTCCCAATCACGAGGTATAGCAACAGTGGCTTTAGTATGGAGAATTCCAACTGTTATGCTCACGTGAATTTAAAGAACTCAGTGTACCAGATTTTATTCAAATTTAACTCACAAAAAGCTTATTCTTTTTTGGGGAGGGCAATAATAGCCTTACATCAGTTGATGGCTTTTTGGCTTTGCAGTGGTGAAGACAACAAAACTGGATCTGATTACCAGAACATTATATCCCTTGAGCAAACTTGCTCTTGGTATGGATGAAGGTAATGTGTTTGTAAAGCCCAGAATCAGCCCACCTTGATGGTATCAATGGTCACTGGGTTACAGTCACATGTAGCTAGGACATGTGTGGAAGTTCAGCACTTAGTTAGACTAACAAGAAACTGTGTCTTTGCAATAAATGCTTCCCCTCACATGTATATTTATTTCTCATCAATTACAATTCCAAGAAAATGTTAATGAGACTCTGACTTTGGTGCTTTAGTACCCATGTGATCTTATCATTTGAGAACTGCAATAGACAGAACTGTGACTTCTTTGGATATTGCAAGAACACAAGGTCCTTGTGGGACAAAAATCAGCAAAAAAAATCTTCCCATGAACTAAAGCATCGATTACCAATATTTCATTTTGCAACCTTTCCCATGATTTACCCCTGAGAACCATGACACAGTTATTCAATCCCCATTATCCCCACCTGCAGAAACATGTTACACTCTCGCTCCACCCCATAATAACGTTCCACTTTGAGATTTCAATTTGCAATGTGCATCAATAGTTTGCAAGATACAATCCTTGACAAGCAATATGAGCATACATGTACACCTCACACCACTTACTGACGAGGAACATTCATGCAAACAGCAACAGTGTATTCAGGACCCATACACATACAGTACATCTAGTTGAAGAGAAATCACACGCAAATGGTGCCAGATGTATTTCACTGGCCAGACAGATCTATGCAATATAATCTTAAGGTGTATACACATGTCATTCCCTTGGTGATATTGATAACACTGAACGACGATGGTACAATTGAGACAAGCAAACTTTGGCTCTCAGCAAACGACAAATAACAAGCATGGCTCCGCAACAGGTTAAAAAACTTTATGAAAAATGTCACACTTTAGAAATACACAAGTACAGTGTCATATGCAGCAAGGTATGAGACGGAGAGAACCCCCCCTGCTTTGTGTTGGTCATTGTCTGGCAGGAATCTGGGGAATTCCTTTCAGACATCTTGGGGGGGATGTGTTAAGTAACAATAGTCTGGAATGTGTACAGGGATTGGACATGTTGGGGGGGTACCCCTCGGTCTCATTTCTTGCTGGGTACAGTTAGTGTTAGGGTGTTACATGTACATTATCCTGCAAGGCTGCATGGTTCCAAGCCAAAGAAAGAACAAGTTAATCTCTCACAATATGTTTAACAGTACATTAACCCTAACAGTCCTAAATCCTCCAATTTCACTATGATTTTACATACACCCTAGGGAGTTAGGGTTAATACAAGTACATGCTTGTATGTTTTTCAACTTCATACAGAAATGGGTAACAGATTCCCCACACCTCCCTTGTGCTGTGTGCCCTAATCTTTGTTTGCTCTCACTTCTCTTTTTGTCACACTTGTGATATCAAACTAGCTACACAGTCTGCAACTTGTACAAAAGTTTGCCTGAGACTTTTATTCATTTCAAAGCCTTTACTTGTAATGTACATGTACATGCACATGTATTGGTACTTGTACCGGTATGAAGATAGACCAGTCCATCAGGCGAGCACTTCATGCACAATTCCTACAAAACATGTACATGTATCGACAGATGTCTATTTATATTACAAATAATGTACATGCACAGTACATGTAGTACACATGCACATACACTGTGTACCCAGTACCAGCATGTATCATCATGTCTATGCAAGAATTTCTCAAGTATGTCCATGGGCCATTGGCAATGCAATTGTGCAGACTGTGAAAAAAAAATGGTTTATCACCAGAATCGAAACTCTCGTTCAGTATTTTTGCTAATAAAGTAAACCTTACAATACCCCGGTATTCGTACACACGTATACAATGTACATGTACATGGGGAATATGTATGCCAATGTTTGCAATTTTGTCCAAGAACAAAACAACTTCGATGTTGTGAAACACTGACTTGCAAAACGTTATCTGCTATATCATTAAACTTCTGTAAATCTGCAGTAACCTTGCCCAACATTAAAATACTTTTCATACACAGGTGTGCTGTGAGTTTGATCAATAAAATACCAGCAACTTATAATTGAGGGCCTGACATTTCCAGGTATTCTTAGACGAATCTTTGAGAAAGTTTCTAGCAGGATTGAATGTCAGGGGCTCTACCTTTTGAAATTTGTCAATTTCAGGTAAACACATGTACATGTACAGCCAGTAAGCACACGGATGGGTACCAGTATCCTGGTAATTCTCTAAATAATTTGTGAATAAAATAGCTACTTTTATAAAAGTATCTGAAAATTGACTTCTGTATGAAAATATTTTCGAACACACCCCAACAGTAAACTAGGCTTACGGTTTGAATGGCCTGAACTGACAAGACATTCCATTTTCAAGCCAGTTGGGCTCAATGAATTACCAACCTATGTGTCACTCTAGCAATGTCCTGTACAATGTTCCAGTGGCTAATTACTTCCCTGTGTCCATAATGACAGACATTTAATCATTGGTAATGTAATTTTTTCAAGCATGTGCGATTGAATTGATGGAGATCGGTGTTATACAATACAAGCATTCCACTGGTAGACGTTGGTTTCTTTTACATTGAGCATTCAGTAAATCAAATATGAACAATTTGCCAGTGTGAAATTCAGGGATTGGTGTGAATTTCTTTTCAAACTATCTGGGGTTGGATTAAAAGGAATCACACGTGGGTCACTTCAAGAGCAAAAACTTTGATATTGTCTTTATTTAATCAATAGAAGATGATCTACATGTACATGTAATTTTTATAACGATAAAAGTGAACGACATTTATGCACATGTGCATTGTACACGTGTACAAATAGAAAATACACACATGTGCATGTAATGCCCTGTATACAATGCAGATCTAGAAAGAGAAAAATAAACGTAGCATTATAAATTTGAATGTTAACGTACATGTACAGTTTGCAGGAAGGAGGACCTTGGTGTGTACATGTGCATGTACCTTCATCAAAGCAACCTCGGCCTTACAGCTGTAAGTGATGATCAAAGCTCAATGCATCTACTGAGATTGCACAATGTACATGTACCTGAAGTATGGTACTGGTAATGTTCTCACAATGTGACAGTATGTACCGGTACAGTGTGTATGTACTTACATGTACACTGTTCGCTAAGGACAGAGTCATGATCGAACATGTACAAGTAGACTGTGCATGTAGGCCTACCGGTATCTTAGACGTCAAATCTAAATCATTTTGGTGCAAGGGAGGATAATAAGCAATAAGTAATTACTAAAGTAATGAACAATTTCGTTGTTTCCTAAATCATCATCAGGGCTAGAAACATGAGAAAAGGGAAACAAATTTGGTGTTTAGATTTAAGATTTCTACTCTGGCAGGCACACACTGTACATCATTTTACACTGAAGAAAAAATTCAAGGTGTACTACCAGAAGTGCAAAATATGATTTGGGGGGATAAACAGGTAGACGTTAGTATCTTTTCATCCATAATGCAGCAGGTGACATGCAAAGACGGGAGCAGCACAATGAATAAGTCTAATGTTTACCAAAACACAAAAGGCAATACATGTAGGCTTTCCTATACACAAAGCTGCTGATTCCCTCAAACCATACCACGGGTGCGCTTGGCCTGCTGAATTCACCCTAGCACAATACAAGACTCAAGTTTATTATGTACACAGACCCTTCATGAAAGACTTGGATATCCACAGAAACCCTCCTGGCATTGAGCCGGCTCACACTTTGGCAGGGGTGAACCAGGGTTACGATCTGCGCGCCAGGGAAGGCTGAAGTTGCAAGCCATTTCTCTGGAGCCCACTGGGTAGGATATCAACTTGCTACAGCGCAGTATGGCTCTGCTAGGCGGTACTCCTACAGTATGTTGACAACATATTGGACTTGGGCTTTTACATCAAAATAATGCTTTTTCTTCTTGATAACTTCTGAATTATGAATCACAGTGTTTCAGACAGTCACAAAAAGTATGAGTCATTATTAAGCATACACATGAAACAAGGTCAAGAAATTGATAAATACACTGAAACTACATGTATTTATGCATGCACATGCATGGAACAGCAATAAGTAATGTACTGACAAACTATCCAAGTTGTACATGAACTGTACCGGTATGTAAACCAATTCTGTGTGTACCGTTCTTTTGTACATGTACAAGCAGTTGCAACCTTAGTATCCAGATAGCCTTTAGGTTGCCTGTCATGTTACAGTGTATTTTCCAAATGGGCCTTTTTCTTGTCGAGATCTCCCACTGCACTTTACTGAAGCAACAGGATTTTTTTGGAGGGGGGGTGGAGGTGCTTTGTTTCGCATTGTTGTAGTTGGGAAACTTTTGTTTTTCATCACTTCACTTGTTGGTGATTTTGCTTACTTAGGTCTTCTGCACCTCTTGCAGCTTGATAAATTTTAACCTGAGCGTAAAAACTGCGAAGCGTGTATGCAGATACATACATGTAGCTAAAGAGTCCTCTTACATGAGTCATGAGCACTACAGACAGACAAAAAGGAACTGATGAGGTCGCCCAAGAGGTCAATACCCAACCATGGCAACAACATCAACCAATCATCACCTTCCGTCTAGAAATACCAGCATGAGTAATTTGCAAAGAGGTTATTATTGGGGCTATGCTAGAGGAAAGCTTGAATTAGGGGGCTTAGGGACAACCCAGTACCAGCAATTGTGAATAACTGACAGTCTTAATCCTATTCTCTTTTCAAACCTTGGAATGCCTGACAGAAACACATAAAGTACATGCACATGTTTACTGGTGCCCTCGGCCCGAAACCTGGGAGCGAGCAACACACGCTACACATGTATATGTGTGAGTACCAGTACGAATGGGTAGGCCTTTGCAGCATGACAGGGACAATTTCTTTTGCTAGGAAAGTTTGGAACCACATTTTGGGGAAAACAATTTATCTCCAAAACTGTTTTGGTCCCCATAATATACGGTATGTTCGTTTCTACACAAATGCTGGCTGTGTCACATACATGTATGTGTTGTACACACAGACATGAATAAAATCCAATCAACTTTTTTCAAAACCTCCTACTGCCACGTTTCCTCAGCAAACCAACAACCAACACGATTTCCTGAGCATCACTGATCGTGGTATTTATTGCGGAAATTACCCTGACCTAGTTTGGCTAATATTACTTCCAAACAGTAAACAACATTTCATACCAGGAAAACACATCTATTACAATGTGTACTGCAAAATCCTAATAATAAAATCATGTTATAATTTTAATGACCACAGAGCATATTTTAACATATTGGAATCAGGCAAAATATTACGAAAAAGAACTCAACAAGCTGTCTGAACCCAAATGCGCGTGTATATGTACATATATCATCTGTCCAAACAAAAGTCAAAAATTCAGCTGTCAATCTGTGGTCACACATCTCTCATTTTGCTCCATTACATATATAAATGTACGTCACTGCCATACACATCCAAGTTGTTGCAAAAACTCAATCACTCAATACCAAGACACATAAGCCCGTGGTATATGCTCTATATTAGGCAACAACAAATGGGAAATGTGCATTCATGCAGGTAAGTCAATAGATTTCACCGGTACTGTTCATATTTTTGGCCTCTGTGGCCTTTTAATAATTCAATTATTGCAGCAAGACCCACACAAACATTTCTGCATTCACACGTACTGCTATCATGGTTGTACCAGTACGTGGACACTGTATATGTACAGTATGTAAATGTTTATGTAGGAGCATTTCAAGCTCTTTATTGGGTAAACATGCACTAGTGCTTTTATACTAATGGAGTGAATAATTACAAGCATGTAAACGAAATTTGGACCTTCAATGACTGAGACTTTGAGGCATCATTATTTACTGGAGGTATTAAACAACCATTGTGCCCCCAAAAAATGAAAAGATGATCAGATGGTTTCCACAGGAAGTGTCGGTACAATTCTTCTACTGATATTTCAACTTCTTATTAATCCACAGTCTTTGTCAATTTGCTGTCAAGATCACAAGGTTTTTCAAATTACAATTGATTTAATGATACTTACTGGCACATGTAGTGCGATGACCGAATCGTCTAGCATTTGGACTTTGAGTGGAACGAGTTTACCCCCCTTACGCACCGACGCTCGAGCCGTGCTGTCTCTCATCAGGGATGGGTGCTCAGAGGTCCTGTCTGCCGTGCTGTAGGAATGAGTCGGGGTACCAGTCGGTGTGTAGTTGTAGCCATAGGGGAATGAGGCTTCTCGGTCATTAAGCTGGTCTTGACTACTGCCTGCATAGGTGTGGTTACCGCCAGACACCTGTGACAAGGCAGCCATTGAGTCATTGCCACTGCCATACTGGGGGCCCTCGGCCATGACGTGGGTATTCATGCTTTAGATGGTTGGGTCAGCGTTGCAGGGCGTACATGCACGAATCCAATGGGGGTTATTCGAGGTCAAAGTCCAGCACGTGGCATCATTTGTTTATGCACCAGCAGCTCAGTCCTTCCTAGAAAATACAAGCAATTAGTAATTTTGAATAGACTTCACTGGTATGGTTCAATTTTTTTCTAGTTACTGTATATAAATGAAATTTTATGCACAACCTTTCACATTCAAGGAAAAAATACAAGTACATGCACAATTACAACTTACACATTTCTGCGCACACTGTGTTACTGCTTCATAACAAAGCCCAGTAAGGCTTCTCAAACGGAAAAGTTTTAAAAGACACTTTATAATACATGTAGATGTCTGGACCAAGCCCGTCTGTGTTTAGATATTCAGCCTTCGGTATATTATTTGCCCAGCACTGTTACAACATAAACATGCACTTTGTTCCATTATTATTGAGTTTCTTTTGTTCACCCACTATACAAACTAACCAACGGAAGAAAGGATTTCTAGGGAATACAAGCACTTGGGCATAAGCATACACCAGAGACTTGCACAAATCCCTGACACTGATTTAGTTTCTAGGCCGTAATCGTAGCTTGTTATTGTGGTATTACTTGTATCAATGCCATTTGAGGCAGGATGTGGTGCAAAGAATACTGTGGAAACTGCCCTCATTTGCACAAATAACTTTATTGCTGTACGATACTTTGATAAGGGAATGAGAACCTGTCATGCCTGCTTGCCACCCTGACCCCGTGGATGTTGTTCACTTACCATGCTTACTACATGTATTATGAACACCGTGTAATCCGTAAATTTTATGCAAAATAAAATACATGTATAAGATCTTTGATTTACGTGTTGAAAATGCCACGCTGTTTTTCTCGATTTTTCACAAAGCAGTTGACTCAAATATGAAACAAGTCAGTGGAATGTAAGTTGCAGGGGAATATTATATACAGCCAATCAGCCAATCTTGTGAATTTACGACAAAAGACAATGGTGTTCACTACCTTTAATGCAATGCCTAATTCATAGTAAGAATGGAAGCTACAGGTAATTCAGGACAAAGCAAGCTTTTCTTTTTTTCACAGCTACAATAAATTTATATGAAAGAGATACATATACATGTACCTCTCCATCCATTTCCTCAAGTGGTTCCTGCAAACATAAGACGTACATGTTGTAGCATTGTTGGCAAGCTTTACAAAATTCCCCCCAAACATGTACAAATACATGTACATGTAAAAACAATAATGCCTGAGAACTACTTACATGTACAGGTGGTCTACTGTGCCTGAGTGCTAAAATTGTATGTAAGGTGTATGCCAACTTAAAGACACCAGCACACGATCCGAAGGAGAATTATCAGATTAGTTTTGATAAAAATTTTAAAATTCCACCCTGTCTTTACTTAGGATAATAGTCAATTTTTTGTAAAAGTTTGAACTGCTGCAAACAATGTACACTGCAAGCAACAGATGGTGTGGGTGATTTCAGAGCAGTGACCCAATCCATTGTCTTCAACTGATTGTTACCCTGAGTACAAAGGCCAATGGAGGGATTACAGATTCAATGGAGATGACGAGGCCTGTACATGTACAGGCATGTGCATGTACATTGTACATGTAGGAAACCAAATACTGTGCACATTGAGTACAGTTGCAGGTTGAAATTGTGAAGGTGACCTTTGCCGATTTCACAAGCATTAGGGCGGCAGTGGAATCTCAGAGGTTTGGAGATTCATCTGAGGTACATACTGTTCATGTACATAGCCAAAACAGGCACTTTGAAAAGATTCAACACAGATACAATGAAACAAATCATGATCGCCGTTTACATGGAACCATGGCACTGGAAGTTAACATGCAACTTCAGAGATCATCCAATGGGAGCCTGCAAATCGTGGTGCGTCTGCCTTTGTTGTGACGAAGTCACTTACGAACTGGATAAAGAAGAGTCATCTTGGGTAGCAAACAAGTATCATCTTGTTTGAAACCCTGATGATAAAGGGAATGATTCCCTCTACCTGGACTACAAATAAATGGTTTCTGGATAAACACAGCGGGGTGGTGCTTCCTCCAAGGCTCCAAGGAGAGTCATTATGAGTCATGTATATATTCTTGGTATTCCTGGATAAGTTGGGACAACCTAAGATCACACTGCTCTTTGCTGAGATCGCCCACACATCCCGGCACTATGCATGTGCTATATATGTACCGGCTACGGTACATGATGCACCATACATGTACATGTACATCTACAGCCTTACGGCCTTTTCCATCTAGACCATAGCCTTCACGGATACTGCCCACACACTGTGCTCTAGGATGATTTTGGACACCAGCTGTCACAGAATTATTGGTGCACAAACTGTTTAGGCCTGAGCTATAGAAGATTTCAGCTTCATGTACCGGTAACTGTACACATCCAAAGGCTAACTTTTACAATAATCCATATCAATTAGCTCAGTAACTGTTCTCACAATAGCACGGGGTAAAGGAATCATTCTCTTTTATCCAAGATAAGTATCTAAGGCTTAGATATAGGCCATGCTACTGCTGTGCCAAACTCAAATAATCCAATTTTTTGTTCGGCAGGGCAATAGCACGACATTGAGTGCAATTTGGCTAAGCATATTGAATTTGGCACAGCAAGCCCTATAGCTTGACAAGGTACACTGCGCTATCATCGTTCCAAATGGCAGTGACACAATGCTGCTCTGTATAAGTTTGACAGTTAGCACAACTGCCACACTATTGCCACACTCATTTGAATTATGTTTCACACGGCAGTAGTACAGCGTCTAGTCTTGGCCTTAGAACCTGACAAATGACAACAATGCTCTTCTTCCCTTCTGATCAGAACTAAAAATTCATGTACATGTACAGTAGTACAAACATGACAAATCCCAGTAAAAGAATAGTTTTGCCGAGAGGAGACCTTTTCTAAATTTTAGATGGGTAGATTTTTTAAAATCTTTTGCTGACACTATTTTACATCTAGAGTAAAGGAGCTTTCAATCATATAAGTTAATACCATTTTTCCAATTTGCATTTGTCCAGTTTTTGTTAGAAATAAAAAGTAAACATTTAACCAGAAAAAAAATACAAAATGAGGATGGGAAATGCTGGTGCATCAGTCTGGCCTAAGAGGATTTTTCTTTAGTCCATTTTTTAATCCTATGTTTACATGTACTTTCTACAGAAGTGGTTTAGAAGGGCCTAGATTAAAGTCACCTAACGTCCATGATGGTATAGTCTCCAGGTCCCTTATTTTACCGTGACCTGGATATGGACAGCCATGTACATGTATGTAGGCCTACTGTATATCATACATGTACTGTGAAAACCATCTGACTGACAGTGAAGTAACAGGAGACCTGGCGACTATACGGTCATGACGGTCACAGACATTAGCAATTTTTATAACAATAATGTAAGCAACTGCAACACAGACATGTTTTATTCATGCCCGTTAGTTCAAGTTCTTTGGTAATCGGGAAATAGCGAACACAAGGTTAACATGGCATGCATGGCATGACATCATCCCCTACCCACAGAACTGTGGGGTCCGACATGTCCGACGTCCTACTCCTCTCCCAGGAACCCCACAGAAAAAGAGCCTTTTTCCCATAGACTATGCATGACGTTAACAGGGCATGAACAGCAATTCCATTCGAGTTATGAACCCATAGAAATATTGCTTCATTTACCCCAAAATAAATAAATAAATTAATTAATAATGAGAGTCCTGTGATTGGTCAGTGTGACCCCCAGCACGCCGCAGCCACCTGCCATTTCAACCAGCACGGCTAAGAATTGCACATACACGTAGGGAAAGTGGCTGTAGCCAATGTCTAGTGTATTGATCACAGCCATAGTCAACCATTTGGTCGTGGCTCGTCTTCGCAAGTCCGCATGTGAACCGCATGACTCTCAGACACTGATCAGGAAATATTTGCACCTTTTTTTTGTAAAAAGGCATGGTTTTGGCCCTTTCCTTTCTTGGTACTCAAAACAATGGTACGTTGGGACTGTTAGCTATCTTACATAAAAATTGGGGGGAAATGAAGCAACATTTCTACGGGTGCACAACTCGAATGGAATCGCTGTTCATGCCCTGCTAAAGATCATGCATAGCCTATGGCAAAAAAGGCTCTTTTTCTGTGGGGTTCGTGGGAGAGGAGCGGACGTCGGACCACACAGTTCTCGGGGTAATCATCCCCATGATGAAACAGAAATAGCTCAAGTGTCGGAAATCCAAGCCTACCAATTCCATTACGCAGTAACATTTGTTTTACACTGTGGGCCATGCAAAACTGCTCAACGGTGCCCTCGCACAAAACATCTCTCAATCTCCAAAAGGTACATATAAATTATAACAATGGTCAATGTATTATTATGTAACAACTAACACTCAACACTTACCACTTCAAAATCTTGCTGGAAAATGATTTTATGATTTGATAATAATGTCCGAACTGGCAAATTTTTACCTCAAATCCATCGCACAAAGTTCTCACCCCGATCGGATTCACACGTACAAAATATACGTATCGCGGTGGTACGCCCAAATCGAGCCCAATATCATTTGTGGTACAAGGCAACTCGAGTTACAAAGAAGCCCCATTAGGCGTCATCAAGCCCAAAAAGATTTACGTGCCTGGCTTGTCAATTAAACTGAGCCAGTAGCGTCTTTGTGCTTACTCCCCTAATTGTCTCTTTTTAACCAATCGAACTACACATTTGCGAGACTTGAACAAAGTTGTATTCAAAACAATATACATAAAGATATTTTAGAATTCTAGGTTTTTATGAATTTTGTGCACATTTTATTCATTTATAGTTTAATTTTTTAAATCTTACTTGCAAAAAATATAGAGTATCCAAACTTAAAGCAGCGATTTTCGCAACAAGATAACAGTATGGTGCCGCCCGTTGAAGAAGTTTGAACTGGATCAATAATACAGAGTTCGAGGAGCCATACAAAATTTTTGCAGTGCAGCCGGTCTCAGGGATCTGCATCCGAATCTCTTGTCTAGAGCTGGGTCTAGGTCTTCAATCATTGTAAATGCACGTGGAGACGCGTAGATAATTGACCTAGCCGTAGCTCTGGAAGCCCCTTTTCGGACACCGCCTAAGTCAGCCTTTTTTTAGGCTTGTCGATGCAGGTGGGACATTGTTTTCACATCGTTTGCGTGCGTGGTGAAGTTTCGCAGTTCCGTTCGTCGAAACATATTAAATTTATTTTGAGATCAGAATCTGTGGCGGCAGTATATGCAGCAGTAAAATTGAGGCGTGACCTTCGTCAGAAGTTTTCAGTCATAATGTTGCAGTAGGTCCTAACCCAAACATGCTTAAAAAAATAAACCTTTTCGACGTTCGCAATGCATTATGGGTGTCCCCTCCTCCATGGGGTTTCGAGTCAACTCGGACCCAAA
>NW_019091431.1:822351-841035 GCF_001949145.1 Acanthaster planci
TTTGGGTCCGAGTTGACCTGATCCCCTCCATGGAATGACAAACAAGCAATGCATTTTAACCCAATGGGGGAAGTGAACCAGACAAAAATCAAGTTACAGTTTTCTACTAAATATTTTTTATGTATCTGCTCATTAACTCACGGATGCATGCGTATTATCAGATTATACAAGAAACATTTTCAAATATGTTTTCAAATATTTGTAAGAACAAATCACCCTTGGGCCTAAGTAATCGCCTTTTTAAGGGCACCAGTCACTCTACAGGCTGAAAATGAACATGACTGGTCAAAGCGGAATGAATGAGCTGCAAGTCGTGATTTAAATTTTAATTTTTAAATTAAATTTATTAAGATGATATATGACGATAAAAGTGGAGTCAGGATGCAACAGATTAGCCTAATAATTGAGAAATTGAGAGGGGGAAGAACTGACTGATACTTGGAACTTTTTTCTTAACCAAGGGCTGAATGGAGATGTATACCCCACGTCATGCACGTACAATTCCTTTGCAGAAAGAGAGTTATTTACAGTGCCATATATTGGCACAGCTCAGGGGCGGATCCAAGATTTTCCCAAACTGCAAAAGGGAGGTGTAACATGTAACAATTTTAGGCTCACTGCCATAAGCAGAATTGATTTTTATGCCTTTGTCACATTTATCAGGACTGGGTCCCCTCTTTTTTTTCTCCCCCACCCGCCCTCTTTTTCTTCTCTTTTTATTTGTTTTTTTTTTAGGGGGGGGAAACCGCCCCTGCAGCTTGACACCCAGTGCAAGAAACCTACCCAGAACGGTGGGGTTTGACATCCACCGGCCTCTCTCACTGAGTTGCGGATGTCAAATCCCACAATTCTGGGGTTACACAGACCCTGTATACTGGTCCAAAAAGTTGTGTTTTCAACGTGAAGTATACCTCCATTTTCCCTGCTAAATTTTGACTTCAGGTCATTGTTGCTTTCAGATGGATAACAGGTGATTGTATGGAAAAATAAGTGGTGTCCGTGTATGGAATTCTTTCTGCCTTTGCAAAGTGGGGGCACTGGCTCCTTTTTCAGTTCAGATGTGAGTGATAGTTCTTGATTTTGGCATACGTTTGTAATGATTGTTCCAGTTTGTTGGAAAAGGATGTAAGCCTAGAACAAAATAATTTCTGTTAACCCTTACATGGAGTCCGTCGCATACACATACATGTAGTTCTAAAGGTATGTAACATTACACTATTAGATGAACCCTATAGTTCTAGAGATATGTAACATAACATTATTAAAAAGTCACAATCCCCCAATAGTTGAAGGATAAGGGTTAAGGATGCGGTATAGTTGAATCATCAGGCTGAGAAAATAGATGGGAGTTTTCCAAATTGCAGAAGTTAGTCCTTTGTGTTCTCTTTCCATGTACAACTGCAAGACTGTAGACCAACATGGATATTTTGAAGCCACCCATCATCCGTATAGATGGAAGATGCTATCGACAGAATCCAGTACAAAAGCCAGCGGAGTGTGCGGAGCCAGAAGATGATGACATGGAGGGGTACGGTGATGAGTATGATGGTACGTGAAAAACTAGTGATGTTAGAAACGTGTGGGATGATAAATGACAGTTATGATGCATTGATGATTTCATTGAATTTGATATTGATTTTGATGATGACGATGCAAGGACTGATAATGATCAATCCTGATAACAATGTCAGTGGTACTCTTTGCAATACATCTACTGTGTGTGATTACTTGAAACCTTTTTGTATAGAGCACCGGATGGAGGAATGCTGTGACCTTGACATCAGAAAAACAGACAAAGGCTACAGCTTAACGATGGAAGTACCCAATGGCTTCTTTGGGCTCATAATTGGGAGGCAAGGAGAGACAAGAAAGAGGATTGAACAAGAGACAAAGACCCGAATCCTCATCCCTAACAAGGCTCAGAAGGAGGAGGACGAGATTGGTACATGTAACACTTCTGTTAATTGTTGGCAGTGATCTTGCAACACTTTATTTCAACATGGGAGATTGGTACATGTAACACTTCTGTTAATTGTTGGCAGTGATCTTGCAACACCTTATTTCAACATGGGAAAGCTTTTCCATAACAGTTGTCTGCAAATATAGGAACAAATTAGGAAAACAGTACTTTCTTGTTGAGCATTTACCTAGTTCCCCCAAAAGAATGAAGTCGCCCGTAAAAATTGAACATTATGACTTGTGAGTTTCTACTGAAAACAAGAGGGGAGCAAAACATACGCACCTTCTTGCACTAGTCTTCCCCGAAATAATGGAATGAAAGATTATTGCCAAGTTCACAAAGTTCTTGTAACCCTAAGCATACAAATAGATTCAGAAAGAGGGACTGAATGTGACNAGGAATGTTTTGAGATGATGCTGAAATTGCTTGATGTCATGTTCTTGTCTTAGATGATCCGGGAGTGAGTTCCATAAATAAATGCTGAAGAAATTATATTTTACAACTTCACGTAAATAACACCATACTAGATGAATTTATTCCGGAAACTTGGTCATTTCTATCTCTCAGTCATTCATGGAGAACAACGACCAGGTATCATCTCAGCAAAGACGAGAATTGATGTGATTGTCTCATCAGCAAGACAAAAGACGGCATTCACTCACTTGATGACATTACCGTTTAACAGTCAACCTCTACAGGATCGATTCCAAGAATTCAAAGAAGATGTCCTGAGAAACAGCAGGGGTGTAAGCATTCAGGCAATTGGGAGATTTTACGAGTACCACCACAGAGTGAAATTATGATTAGGCATTTTTTGTGTTTTTCCAAACAAAAGCAGATAATTCTTGACACTTGATAAAGAGGAAAATAAAACCTGATAAAAAGCACAAGCTAATTCATAATCACCGAGCACTTCCTGTTCCCAATTTTCACACTCTGACTTTAGTGCCTATGTAGCTTCATTTTTTTTACAGACATTGAAATGTTTAGTAATAAAGTCATCAACTTGACCTGTAATTACTTTTTTCTTACAGCTTCTAGACAAATGGTAAATTTTCCTAATTCCAAGATTTAAGAGTTTAATATTAAAACACCCGTTTTGGTTTTGCTTAGGATGAGAGCCTAGATGAAAGCTTGTTCCAGAAACCAGCCAAGCTGCATCTTACTGTGGGCACAATGGTTCTCATGTCCAAGAAGGAAGTGGTGAGCAGCTCGTCATACCTTCCACTTGTGTCTGAAATGGGCTTCCAGGGCTATGGCTACAGCTATTGTCTTCACGTCTCTGCATATTTTTAATGGGGCAAAGACAAAGGCCTAGCCCTAGGCACAGATTCAGAAACAGCCGTAGTATGGAAATGGCAGATAGTGCAGTCCATCTCACCAAGAGAAATTAGCAAACCAAGTTTGCTTCTAGTTACCAGACAAACATTTTTACCCTGAAACCTGCCTGTGTTTGGTTTATTCTTGTTTTGTTCCTCAATCGATATCAATTCTTTCCTTGTTTGTTTGCTAGGCCCAGGCTCAAGAACTACTGGAAAAATGCAAAGAGGAAATCATCCAGTATGAATTTTTCCATTTTTCTTTGGTATGGTTCTCAATTCCTCAGACATAAATGGTCATTTCATTAAGTTGAACAATTGCTTTAAATTTCAAGTGATGTTTCTTCTTTCATCTCAGACCACTACTGAAAGATTCCTTTCTGTTAGTGAAGTTGGAAGGATTAGAATACATGAATGATGACCCAGGCAAAGTTGATGTTCTCTATGGCAAGGCAATCATGAAAGATGGATCCAACAAGTAAGCCTAACTCCATTGGATTTTCTTTTTGCTCACTTTGTTCGATCAGACACTACTGCATGTATTTCTACACAACCTGAGAAATGAGAGTGATGGGTACCAGTCGACAGCGGTTCTTGTTTGGGGGGATGATCCTTGATCAGGGGTTAAGCTCCCTTCCCCTATCCCAACTAACCCCCAACTAAATATCGTTGCACAGTAAAAGACTTTGGCATTATTTAGAGATGAGGTCGGGGGTTCGAATCCAGCTGGTGGCAAAGTTGTTGCAACCTTGGACAAGTCACTTTACTCTCATGTGCCTCTCTCCACCCAGGAGTAAATGGGTACCTGTGAGGGCAGATTTGGTTGTGTTAGCTGTGTGCGCTTGATAGGGCAGCATCAGTTAGTATACTCCCCAGAGAGCTGAGATTGTTTCAGGAATGTTCAGTTGTTGTGAGCCCAATGTGCAGGGATAATGATAATACAGTACCTTGAGCATTATTGCTGATGGATATGTGCGCTATATAAGAGTCAGCTGTTATTAATCAGCTCTCAAGAATATGACCTTGTTTGTAACAAACACAGACTACAAGTCATCTGTGACAGCCTGATGAACCGCTTTGTCTCAGCCGGTCTGATGCAGCAGGACTATGACAGGGTCAAAATCCACATCACTCTCATCAACACGCTCTTCAGGAGGGAACCGGATGCAGAAGATGGTTCGAAAAGAACGAAAGGCAGGAGAGACGGCAGAGCTGAGAAAGTTAGGGAGGCGTTTAATGCCAAGAGGATACTAAAGGTGAGATCATTGTGATATCTTGTCTCTTCGTAGAGATGCACCAAACTTGTGCAGAAACTGTCAGTTCAGGGCAGTGCACGATGGGCTTTCAATAGTGTGTAGACAATTCATTTGATGAAAATATGAGCTGGCTAAGTATAATTCAGTCCTGAGGATGACCAGAGCACACTGGTCAAGACATGGTGTACACACTCACCAATTCTTACCAGAACCATACCTCTTCCTTAAGAGATCTGTCCCCATGGTGTTACTGCAAGCCCTCTCTTTCGTCTATCTCCACCAAGCAAAGCTTTATGTCTTTCAGAGACACATAAAGTTTCCAAATGCTTTTAAAAATAAGGAAACATTGTCCTAGCTATCCTTGGTAGAGTGGGTAGTTATTTCACAAATGTTTGTTTATCCTAAGTATCGCGAACAATAACTGTCATATTCAAGACTGCAGGTTCTTCCTTCCGCCTTAAAAGCATGCTGGTTATGCAAAACAAACCTCTTGTCCAGTCTAATCCATGTTGGTCATTTTGTGTTTCAGAATTTTGGAGAGTACTTCTTTGGTGACTGCCTGATCAGTTCCATTCACATATCACAACGTGGTTCCTATGGTAAGGATGGTTACTACCTGCCTGTTGCATCTGTACCAGTGCCATGACAACTGCATCATAGGATTTAGCAGATGAGTATTTAAGACTTTGTCACTACAAGAACTTGCCCTACATCCTCAGCCAAGATGAAACGAGCGTACAAGCAGTTAGGATTCGGGACAGCTAGACAAAGTGCAGACTTTGCCGCCTTTGAAGGATTTGTGCTGAGGGCTGGTGTAGCCTACTCACTGAAGTGAGAACTTTCTACCCATTGACTCTTCTAGTAAATTATGTTGCGAAGAAGATTTAACAGTACCAATGAGTCTGGTTTCCTCAGACTTTGCTGATGTCGTTCATCTCTCCTTGACAATTTTCCATCACCCTCAACATGGACATAAATTCAAATGTGCAATTCCTCAAACTTGCAGAGCAGCACGCTTGACTTTATTTCAGCAAAGGAAAGACAACATGAACATGCAATGTGCATGCCATCCGATTAAACAGTGTAGAAAACTCCTGCACTGAGACAAGTCTCAATCACATTCTTGCATGATACTTACCGAGTATATATCTTATTCTACTGGAATAAACACTAGTTTTACAATAAAGATTTGTATAAACTATATCGCTGGAATGGACTGAGTAGTTGTTAAGTTACTTAAGCAAACATGACATGGATGAGCTATTTTAAACATTTAACCATTTTATGGTTGAGTAACTTGGTGACACTAAAACAAAGAACTGGTAACTTGGCAAAACACAAATTTAAACAAAAAACACTCTGACATCAATTGCAATTCAAAAAAATTATCCAGTAAGATTACATAAGCTGCAAAAGACGGCAAGAAAGTAACTATTTCAGGCCAAAATTCCTAAAATAAGCTGCAAACGTCACAGTGGTGAAAAACAAACTATGTTTCATACAATGCGGCTGGATTTTTAAACATATTTGACCAGAAAGATAAGTAGCAAGAGTGCCACAACTTAATTCCACTCAAAATTCAGAGAAGTGTTCTATCAATAGTAATTACTCTTTAAATAGCTACTTCAACTGTCTTACCTACTTCTAAGAAGGCTTCAAAAAGGAAATATTTAGAGCACATTACACCTCGGTTGATAAAAACCAAAATCACTCAAATCAAACCGCTGATTACAGGTTGTACAACAACGCAAAGTTAACAAGCAAGGTTCATGTGTCTACTGCAATTAAACTGCACAAAAATGATGATTACTCCTTAGTCATTAAAATGACTCAGTAGCTTCTCAAGCAGTATGATTCAAAAAGCAAAACTTTCTCTCTTGCATCCAAAGCTGAATTACAAAATCTGAGATTCTGAGTAACAACAGCATACATTAGTTTATGGAAACAGGAAACTTGAGTTAACACCTACCCTTATTTCGAGTTTTACAATTTAATGATTGTTGTGTAATGCTTCTCATTCAAGGCAGATCCACATTGTTGAATTGCTGAGGGTGTCTGGGGTAACGGAATTCGGCGGCTGTTAACTGACGCTTAAGCATACCTGTTTCAATGTCTGGATCTTCAATGCTAGCATCCTCTGAATACATATACACAACCAACTACAAAATGGAATGCTACAATATCTCTTTCTCTTCAATCTCACTATTTCAAAATAAAGTTCTTGATTAAAATATTTTGCAGGCTTCCTCTTGTTCAAGTTTATCTACTTTCTTACAGTAATCCATAAGACATTCAACCATTTGGTCAACATGATACTGGAAAGTTAGCATTATTAAAAAACATCACTTTTTCACCAGGTACTGTTTACATTTGGAGGATGTGACATTTGATTTCCCACCTTGGAGGGTCAAACGGTAAGAGTTCTACATACGGACATCACTAACTTTTCCTGTAGCAGTAAATCAGCCAATGGAAGGTATTAAAACAGCCTAGAAAGACTGATTTAGCAGGAATTAAGTAGTGAAACATTTGCACTTGGAAATACTTAGAATTTTTCAGACCAGTCACATAGGGTTTGTGCAAAGGGTGCGAAGTGATGTTGGTGTATGGAACTCTTTCCAAAATAAAAGTGAGGGAAACTTGGGATAGTGGATGATGTGAGCAAAAGAACGGGGGAAAGATGGAGTAAAAAGAAATTCCAGTCCAACCTCACATTATACATTCTCTTTGGATAATTCAAGATTGTTATGTCTTGTGTCTTAAATACCACAATATATCCGACAGTTGACCATCGTACTACACATTGTTTTGATTTTATATCCCATAATGCCCAGGCTATTCTCAGTCTGGACTGCAAAGGTGCATAATGGGATATATTTAAACAAATTAGTTCTCATAAGAATGACCAACATACCTCCAGGAATAAACTGTATAATTTTTGTGAGCGCATTTTTTACACTTTGTTCAACGTTGACAAAGCTATACACTGTGTGGATTGTGTAACACGTTTTTCAGATACCTTGTACCAACACGACCAATGTAACTCTTGAAAACTAAATCTGTCAAATTGATAGTACTGTGAAAAAAACCGAATACAAGTCAGGTTCAATAAGTTACAAACAAATCTTGGACACTAAATTTACAATCTAAACATAAGAACAAAACTTCGTCCTATTCTGCGATTATTAGAATGGAATGAGTCTGGATTTGTAGGTCCTTTTCAGAAATGACAGGTGTTGACCTTTGTTCCTCTGAACTCTCACCTTAACAGATGATGCAGCGAGGCCACTCGGCATTGACAGGTTCCTCTGTAAAAAGGAGGGAATCGAGAAAAATGAGAAAGAAAAAAAATGATTGTTGTGAGGTACATGAGGTGGAGAAAAAGCCTTGAAAAAAGAAAACAATTTTCTACCGTTTTTGTACTTGGTCCATTTTGGGGGGGGAGGTAATAAACTGATGATTTCCAACTCAGAAAGTCTTACCAGGAGGAGCAGGTGGCGGGAAATGCACCTGTATGTCACCCATTTCCATCTTGATGGACACTCCTGACACACTGGTGATGGTGGAGTCTGTTTCCTCATCATCAACTCGAGATGCTCTCATTTTTTTCTCTCGCTTCTTGGAGAATTCTGGCTGGGTTGCTTTTGCACCAGCTACAGACAGATGAACAGTGACAAAATGTAGTTCAAAGATTGGAGATAAATATCTGGGCCGGTCATTTCCCGAATCACATAATTACTAATTGCAAAGCACTTAACTGGACAAGATTTGTTGAGATGAGAGGATTATGGCAGTGATACATAATTTAATTACAATAAGTCAAAATGGCTGCAAGAGGAATCCACAGTCCAAAAAATTATCAAACTTGCCAACCATTCAATTAAGGGGCTCTTACAGAAAACAAAAATAGAAGAAAAATAGCAGAGGAACTAGATTCTGTGCATCATTTATAGAGCTTAGGTCTTGTTACAAAGAGATGATACATCTGTGAAAATAAAGTTACTCCACCTGTCAATATACTTACTCCCTTGCATAGGCAAGCCATCAGTCCTGTCAACAGGAGAACCAGAGCTGTGGGAATCTGTGCTGGAGTTAGCCCTTCGCTTCCTTTTCGGAATGGATTCAGAGGCTGAACAGGTGAAACAAACAGAGCAAAGTTCAATAGGAAAACCACCTGTGAGACAATTGTTCTGCCAAACTTCAAAAATATTTCCTAGTGTACTAAACAGTGAAATATTTCAAACTTCATCTTCAGCTCTTGCACGCATAGATTTCTCCCTTCACAGCTGCTCCGCTGTGTGCACTGTAACCCATACTGAGATTTAATACTTAGAACTAGGGGATAAATTCAAAGTACATGTAAATTTCTTACATGATGAGGTGCTGGACTCTGTCTCGCTATTTTCAGGGGCGTCTAGCTTTGGCTTGTGCTGATTGGATTTCTTCTCTGCCTCCTACATTAACCAAACACAAAAATCCTGCAAACAGATGACTACACAAACTCATGGGCACCAAATACAGTAAACTCCCACTAAGTCAGCATCGCATAACTCGTCATATCGTCTAAGTCGGTCTTTTGACCAAAGTCCCGATCGTCTCTAATGCATTTCCACAGAAAATTTCATTTCCAAGTCAGCATTCACGTAAGTCGTCATAATTTCTGGAGTTCGAGAGTGCCAACTTAGTGGGAGTTTACTGTGCATACACTGGCTTGCTTTTGAGCAAGACACTTCCACACATCAAAGTATTAAACAGAATTCAGTTCCATCATTTGTCATATAATAATCAATGATGGCAGCAATTTCTTCCCATAACTTCCAATGAAATTTTAATTTTCAACGAGTATATATTTATGAACACTTTTCATTTGCTTGATGTTAACCAATTCTGAGCAAAAAGCAATTCACTTCTGACCCCCTTCTCAGAGTAAACAGGCTAGAGAATTGAATCAGTCTACACATCAAAAACAGGGCATTTCCTTTTATCACAACATAATTTTGACCAAACTATCATTATGCAATAGCTGCTGAAATCAAACTTCATTTTTATTTCAAAGAAGCAATCGTCTGACCCGAAAGCGTTTCTTATAGAGAGACAATGCTGCATCTTTGCCAAGGGTTGTCATCAAGAACTCAATCTTGTTCTTCAACCTGGTCCAATCGATACTTTTATCCATCCCTTTCCTCCACAACTCTTCCTCCATCCTCAAGGCCTCGTCTAGGTACTTGCGGGCTTCCTTGTAGTTACGGTTGGTCAGATTAAGTGATCCCACAAAGTAGATGCTCCGTGCTGTGGCAGGGTGGGTCCCGAGGATTCGCTTACGACCCTCCATGGCCTTCTTAGCGATGGGAATTGCATCATCGTACCTGTTCGGGTTGGGGACAGAACGTGTCATCAAAGTTACTTCCCTACTCAGGTCATAGTCACCACTGTTAACCATCGGTTCTTCTCATAACCACACACTCATAAAAGAGATATTTTCTTCTACATCATGCAACCGTAAGCCTAACCTACTTAGCAATTCCACCATGCATAGCTTCAAGTCTTATCTGAAATACAATTAGATTTCCATGTTTCAAACCTATCCCAAGGTTTACCTTTCCATCTCGTAGTAGCTCATAGCAATGTTCTTGAGGGTAGTACAGGTCTTGTCTGTTCCTTCCATTCCCAGCAGTCTCTCCTCCTTCAAGGCTTGTTGGTAGTATTCCACAGCTTTGTCATACTGCTCCATGTCATGCAAGCAAGTCCCTGCACATGATACCCACACAAACAATACTGACTATAACAGAGGGTCCTGGATTTACATCCCCCCCCCAAATTTGAGACGTTTTTCCTTGTTTTTCATGTGATATCAGAAAGCACAAACTTTGTAGTATTTATGCAATAAAGTCCATGAATTGCAAATACTAGTCTAAGCATGTCATGCTGGCTATTCCATAACTTCATGTAGGTTTATTAATCTGAGTTCCAATAATGCATTGTTTGGCACCTTTTAGCCATTAGAGTTTGTTGTAGTAAGTTTGCAATCCCTTTCTAAAAACCAAATTAACAATTATGACAAATGTCATCTATTGATTATTAAAGTTGTATGATGACAATAGCTTAAACATGGAGTTTGTTCCCTTACCTAAGTTCATGAGGAACGTTGGGGACTCAAGGTGCAGCCTGTCAGGCCCGGTCGTTTTCTTGCAGATGTCCAGAGCTTTCCTGTAGCAATCCATTGCCTTCTCCTTCTCGCTCTTAATAAACGCTGGAGCCAAGCTAGGGTCAATCAATGCTTTGTCCTGAAATGCTGATCCTAGGGAGTTGTAGGCCCTCGCTGTCAGCAAGTGGTCCCCCAGGTACCGCTTACGGATGTCTACCGCCTTCTGGATCTGTGGTAAGGCCTCCTTCCAGTTACGGTTGTTCAGGTGGACATCGCCTTGGAAGTGATAGCAGGTGGCCAGGCTAAGCTGAACGCTGATTGGCTGCTTCTCCTTGTCAAGTTTCGTGAGTTCATCCTCAGCTTCTTTGAGCATGGGAAGGAGATCATCTGCCTTGTACCCAAGTTGGCTCAACTGGTACACCTACAGTTGGTTTAGAAGTGAACAGATGTGATTAACAATAATTCTCCAGGTGAAGGCTTCGGATGACTTCCAGATGTATTTTGCCTTGTTGTGCAGAGTTCAGTCACTGACTCCACCAGCGAGAAGGTAAGCACTCAAAACATATAAACAGAAAAAACTTACAATTTGAGTGCAACATAAATATCAGATTTTGTTCTGTTAAAGAAACATGTCTTAATGATGCTGTTTAAATATAAACATCTATATCATAACGGAGCAGGGAAATGATCCTACCTCATAGCATTTACTTTCTGCATACACTTGCATTTGACCACATTTCTTTGCCGACTCAGCACGCTCCCGGTAGAACTTGATACGGCCATCAGTGAAGAGAAGCATCTCAACAACAATGTACATCCAGAAGATTGTGTCTGGGTTGTGATACTCTTTGGACACCTTGATGATGTTCAGAGCCTATGACAGATGAAAATGAAACTTCTGAAGTCACCCGTTGAGGTAAGTAACATTTATAGCAGTGATTAAAGCACATCTAGAGGCTGGTATGGAATACTGTGTAAGGTTGTATCTCTATACCTTAAGATAGTTGGCGGCATCATCCTGGAGACGAGCAAGGGCGACCACCGCCTTGACTTGGAGCATCTTAGCAATCTTCTTCATCCGTTTACCAAAGTAGTCAACGAATTGCACTTCAGCAGCTTTGAAGATTTGCTGCAAATCACCCTCTGATTCATGAGCCATCTCCTCCACAAAGGACCTGAGGAGTAGATGCAAGGAGTAACGGACGTTGCCCTCTTTCTTAGATCTTTCACCATCGTCTTGCTTGCTCTCCAGGAGGCTGCGATACTTCAAGGCCTGCAGGTCCAGCTGTAGTTCCATCTGATTCTTGCGCGGGTAGCCCAGAATCACTCGGGCTACCTCTACGGTGAAGGAGCCTGGGATGACAGCTAGCTTGACCAGGTTGCGTCGATGGACTTCTGGCAAAGACTCAATTGACGTCTTCAAACAGGGGCCAATCTGGTCACTCAGTGCCAACCCAAGATGGCTCAGAGCTCGGGTGATGCGAGAGGCTTGCTCCCCCGATCCTGATGACAAGTAACGGATCAGATCCTTGGGTTGGACCGTCTGATCTTGGAGGCGACTAGCAACCACCTTGAGAGCCAGGGGTATTTTGCCACATAAATTAGCCAACTCTTCTGCTTCCTTGTCATCTATGACACAGCAAAAATTGGAAACAAAAATCTGACAAATAGAAAAAAAAATAATTCTTAAGTGTATCTTTCCTTTGTTTTTACTTTATTCTGAAATTCACTGCCAAGGTTGTGACGTAGTTATCTGGTCTTTTTTCCCACTGAAACCACATACAGTAGATTCATTACGGACCACATTCAATGGTTATAAGCAGGAATACTCTTGAGGAATTCTGTTTAAAAAGCCAAGAGCAGAAGGATTTTTTGTTTGCATGTGACACAGTTTCAGGAAATGGGAAAATAAAACTGATTAGTTAAAACTCATTGTTTGGTGACAGACATACAGACCTACATGTACCAAATCGGAAAACAGAAATCAACCCTCTGAGAATGTCTGGAGGGGATTTAGCTTCATTTTTTTTTCGGAAAAGTAAAAACCTCACAATCATTCCCAAAAAGGAAAAATTGTGGGCTTGAAGAAATTCATAGAGGAGGAGGTCAAACAGCGTTCATAGAATGTTGCAATTGATAGTACATGAAATCTCACCCAGTGTAGCTTTGCCAGCATGGTACTTCATCATCTCTACGGCACTCTCCATGGCCAATTCATTATCTCCCTCCAGTTTCCAGTAGTCAAAGGATTGCCTCTTGATCCCGATGCTTTCCATGCCATAGCGGGAAGTAATTAACAGCTTTAGCCTCTTGTTGGGTAAGTTGGTGATGTTTTCCAGCATCTCCACAAAGGCTTCGTAGGTTGGATTAGGACAGGCAGCCGACCCTGGGTCAAGGGGATGGTCAGTGCTGTCAAGGACCAACACAGCCCCACCTGAAATGTAAAACACATAAATCTTTACTTCAATTATACACTTCACAATGAAGTGACTCATCCATAAAGCACTCAATATGAGGTACTATGTATTAATTTGTAGCCCTATATTCAAGCAATTTTATGCCATGTCAAGTTGCCTACAAAAATTTTCCTTGGAGATATGAATCATTCTAAAATAAGAAGGCTAAAGCTTCATTTTCTTGGGTCAAATAATATACCGGTACACAAACTTTATAAGGATTTATCCATACATACATATCCAAACATCTATACATGCTCTTGGCTAAACTCAAGGTCCTGTAATATGGCATGGAATGACCCACAACTTTTAAACTAATGGTACAAGCCTTTGCAAATTATGTTACTTACCATGTTGTACAGCATCGTAGGATCTCAAACAGTTGTACATGGCCTGGGGTTCATAATCTCGACACTCCATTCCAAATGCATGCATGATGGCAAAAAAGATGGCTTCAATCGTCTCTAATTCCCGCAGATCCACAAAGATCATTTTGTGGAACTGACGCATACGGAAGCAAGCCTCTTTGGCCAGCCTCGTCTTCCCAGTTCCCGACATACCACTGATGCAGAACAAATGGATGTGGTCATGGGTTTCGTCATCCAGGATGCTCACGATCTCGTCTAGGATGTCAGCATGGCCAAAGTAGGGTCCATCGACCGAGGATGCCTTCAGCAGTAGCTTCCTGGAGACCACTTGTCGCTCTCGCTCATACTCATCCAAGGTTTCTAGGATGTCATACCGTTCCAATCTTGTCAGACACATCCGAAGAACATCTGTGTCTCCCTCATGGATCAAATTTCCCCTCTCTAGAGCCTCCAGTAGTTTCAGTCCATCGTTTTGGATTGAGTCGTAGTCAGCAAGGCCCAGCTGATCACGGAGCAACATCTTGGCCTTGTGAACATCTTCTCCAACAAGCATGTCTGACATCCAGACCAAGAGCCAACGGAAGCGACCACGCATGAGATCTCTGTCATCCATGCCAATGCTTTCATTGCAGACGTACTTTCAGGTAAAGACACCTGCAACAAAACAGCTAAGAATAACACTCTTGACAAAAACGACCATTCTCTTTAACCCTGGACATCATCCTTGTCCATATCCCACCTGACCAGTCACCAGTGACCAGTGAATGTAACAGCAGGTGTTGTTTCCCAACTGCATTATGGTAATATATCTATCGCACACGTACATGTAAATTAAGCCAATTTTTTGCTGTGACAGTCACAGACCGTCACAAATTCCTTTCACTTGATTTACCAGACTGTGCACAGACACATACATGTACGGATCATTTGACAGATTTTGACCGACTTCGTCAAGAATGCATCATTGCATAGGAGGGGGTCTTTTGGTCACGTCAGACAAGCTATCTTGGTTATTCAAATACAAAATGTGACAAGGTGTATGTCATGCATCTGCACACATGTCAGAATTAGGCTTTGTTTACACTGCATTTTGACAATACTACAGACTAGGCATGTCAGTCTAGGGATTAGCCCGTGATAATGGCCAATAATTGAATACACAAAATATCCAGAGGTGTAGTCCAGTAGTGAGCAACACTCTTGACCTGCTACATGTACGTCCATACTGTTTTTTATTCCTCCATGGTCATACGTGTACGTAAATGTACATCAACGAATGCATTGCATTGTACAGTTTAATGTTTTCCTTCCTCCATGTTGGTACTAAGCCTACTGGCTGATTCTACGTATCACTACACTAGCGCGACCATGGTGCGACATGATGATGATCATATCATGCGTGCACCCTGCACGCACGAAGCATCAAAATACACTATTCCCGGCATTGCACCAAGGAAATTCAAAGCACCTTTTTGAGGCTGCAATCGTCCTACCATTACATGTACCTCGATCAGCGGCGGCGAAAATGAAACCCGTCATCATCAGTCTTGTTCCCTATTTCTTTCAGCACTACAGTCACGGACGCATGCATGATCTGTACGCTAGTCAGACGTCCCTTGTTTTTTTAATACTTCTCATCAGCCTAAGGGTGGGGCAAAGCTGTGTCTCATTCACCTTATTATCGTGTTTAAAGAATAATATTTTTCTCTACTCCTTCTTTTCTTTCTTTTTTTTCTTCTGGAAAAAGATGGATATTTATGTATGAATTATTACAGTTTTCTTGATAAGAACTAGTGAAGTGTATTTCCAAATTCTGGCACAACCTGGGGGGCGCAAAGGTGGCTATGCCCCCAAAAGGACCCCTCCTTTTTTTTAAATTGAAAAAGAAAAGCAAATTTTTGGTCTGTGTCATTTCTTTTCCATTAGAAAGCGTGTAAAAAGCATCAAAATGTAGCTCGCCCCTAATCTCAGAAAACCCATAAAATTCATTGTTATTGCGCCCCCCCCCAAAAGGTTTCCCCTCCCCGAAAATTTGGCTTTGGATCCGTCCTTTGCAGTGTTGGTATCCGGTTCGTAGGTGACTTCGCCACAAAGGCAGACTCGCCACGATACCAATTTGCTCTGAAATTGCGCGTTAACTTCCGGTTCCATGGTTCCAGCAGCGATTTATGCCTGTATAACTTTTCTATGTGCAGACGGAGCGCTGCCCGTATGCAGTGGGCGTGGTTTAAACTGAAGTGACGTCACACTTACGAACCGGATTCAACTTGTTTACACATTTGCAGTTCGTTTCCATCACTCCTTATTACCAAATCGGCCAGGCTTAAGAAATCGAGTCACATACACAACTTACTTCTGGCCAATCAGAGATCTCCCTTATTTTTATACGAGACTACGTCACACACTGTTTGGCCGACATGCTACAAAGTAGGGCCTTCGTTGTAGTTCAACAAATAAGTCATTTGCCAAGTTCGCAGAAAGAAAACTATTAAATGATATCTTGTTCTTAAGTAACAACCTTAATTTGTTGGTAAATGCTTTCCACTGTTAAAATTAAGACAGGGAATGGACTTACGTCTTAATAGCGGAGAAATACACATTGAGCACTTGCTACCAGTGCAGTACAGTGCGCAACCGTTTTGTAAAGGTGGGGGATTTTTCACCGCCATGTCATTCCGCGGCTGAATGTTACAAAGAACAGACAATTAGCTGTCGCTCTCAAAATTTTGCGCGCCTTCTCATTAGTGTAAACGTTGGCAAGGATGTCATAGCATTTAATTCGGCAAATCTGTGACCCTTGCCTACAATATCACCTTCAGACCTCCTGAACTCGACTACAACAACAAATTGTGCAAATTTTGCTCATGCATGGAATCGTCGGCACCTAGACACCCAAGTTAAGTGTGCTTGGAACGTTGATTTTGGACAGGAAAAGCAGGATGGGCCTAGCCTTCATGTTTATCGACTATTTTTATCCAGTGCATGAAACAGACTGGGAGTCAGCATTTTTGTGGACATTTTGTCGACAGAGAACTTGGAATCTATGAACTGAACCGTTGAACGTTTTGTAGCCAACAGAACTGTGTGGACTTGGACTCTTTCTTAAGTTTAAACTTTAATTGAATTGGAAAGTCTTCAAGACTTTAAACTTTTTACTTAAACCTTTGGTGACCTGATTTTGTCGAATGATCTGAATGGCGATTTGGAGGAAAGCCTACTCATGCAGTTTCAAGATCGTCGTTGGTAAGTCCGGAATTATACAAAACTTGGCTGCTCGAGGTGAGTGAATGTTTTCCTGCACCATTTGTCTCATACTGAACAAGGTTTTTATATACCTTTTCTCTCCTACAGAACCTTTTAGTTTCCATTTCCATAATGAAGGCTGTTAAAGTATCGTTTGCTGCATTTAATCATCATTTTTCTTCAGTGTACAAACGTAAGATTGGCAAGTCAAATCTCTTGACATTAACCAACAAAACTTGTCGTTGTGTTTGTGCATTTTCACGAGAGTAGGGAAATAATGTCGCCTATTGCGGACATTTTACATTACTTATCCATTCCTGTAAGCCCTTGATTTGCTCAGTCTCCTAGTGGTCGTCGAAAACAGTAAGTTTTCGGTGGGCTATTTTGCCGCCATTTTTAATCACAAAAGTCGTTTGACGATTTGATGCATTGCGTGCCATGTCCGCTGACGACTTCAACGAAGCCATTTTGAGTGTGGAGTGGTGCATGCTAACCGCACGTGGACTACACGTGGCCTGCACTTAGGCGTGGTTTCAGAAATTCGGTCTGCTTATTGGTTAAAAGTCTGAAAGGCCGTGGTATGCGGCCAGGTGTGCCAGTTGGGCCAAAATAGAAATTCCTGTTAGGGCTTTCAGGGGCTTTCTCAGAAGTTGAAGTTCGCAACGCTTTGTTTAGTTACGGAAGGACCTCCTTGGAAAGTAATAAGTACATTTTTAATTTGTATTTGGCTTATGATTGTATTAAAACTCTAAATGCCGTATGGTGAGGATCAATTATTTGGAAAGAGAGAGGGAACAACAGTTATATAACTGACACTGAAACTTAAATGTATAAATGAGGATTAATCAATGCCTTTGGCCTTGGGGTGCTATTCCAATGGATTATTTCTGGGGCCAGTGGCGTCCCATTCTTAAAAAGTGTTTTCAAAGCGCTGGAATAATGATCAACTGGCATCCTCGCACAATTGACTTTGAGATATAATGTACCAAAAATAATTTTACAAATATAAATCAAAACAAAATTTCTGACTGAATCCTAATTTGGGGAGGAGATAGATTGCCGAAATTCAATCTAATAAATGTACTTCAACAAATTTCTATTTTAATGAAAAGACGAACAGGTTTCATTTGTAATAGTTAATATATCCTTTAATTTAAAAAGAACGAGGTTCATAAGTGATAGGTTAAAATAACTTATGAATGTATAACTTTTAATGCATTCCGACTTCTTCAATTTTAGGAATAAGTCAGGGGTATAGGTGGCGCACACGTTACAGGCGAACCGCACATGACAGCGAGAAACTGCGTATTCGAATGCAATGCGACTGTGCGAGGAGGATGAGTGAGAGTGTATTTACATATTTTTGATAATTTTATTCAACAATCTTTCTGTATCAAATATTTTAACATTAACTCTGCTCCGGAAAACCAAAAGTAATATATATTATTGTTGCCAATGACGCGATTAACCGGTATGTTATAACCGATAAGATAACACTAAGCTCGGTATCGTCTCGATGACGGTAACTTTTAATCGGCTAAATCATGCAGCCTTGTGTTACATAGAATGTATGAAACAATGATTACTGACATTAACAAACGGTTAACAACAGCGGTTTAGATCTACCAATGATGCGATAGAGCTCAGAGGGTGCCTGGGGTGTTGAGATTTTGCAGCATATTTTAGCAATGTTTGAAGTATTCAAGATGGCGTTATGCATGTACAATGTCCTGTAGGGGAGATCTTCACAAAGAGATCCCAGAGATTTCATCTTCAAAAGATCACACTTTAAGGGTTAATGGTATTTTGTGCATCTGAAAGAAATCTTGTTTCCGAGACAATGGTTCACGGGTTGTTGATATCTTGTAGGTAGAATATCGTCTTCCCGAGATAATGGTTCAAGGGGTGGTGATATCTTGTAGATAGGATGTCGTCTT
>NW_019091431.1:841979-892826 GCF_001949145.1 Acanthaster planci
GTCTTCCCGAGATGATAGTTCACGGGTTGGTGATATCTTGTAGTTAAAGGATATCGTCTTCCCGAGATGATGGTTCACGGGTTGGTGATATCTTGTAGTTAAAGGATATCGTCTTCCCGAGATAATGGTTCACGGGTTGGTGATATCTTGTAGTTAAAGGATATCGTCTTCCCGAGATAATGGTTCACGGGTTGGTGATATCTTGTAGGTAGAATAGGATATCGTCTTCCCGAGATAATGGTTCATGGGTTGGTGATATCTCGTAGGTATGATATCGTCTTCCCGAGATGATAGTGATATGTTATAGATGGGATTTTCCGTATTTTTTAAAGAGACTTATACCCCAGTTTGCATACTATCATACTAAAATGGAGGCAACATTAAACGTGGAAGATACCTAAAATCAAAATATTAACAAATATCTTTTCAACTCATGGCACCCAAGAGCTATATCGAATACGAATTTGAAAAGGTTTAAAAACAAATTTAATTAAACAAAAATTAACAATCCGTGATCCTGCAAGTACTTTTTAAATACACAAGTTAACCATAAAATATAAAACTTAAGACTCTAAAAATTTAAGCTAATAATGAATATAATTTTTTCTGGAGAAAGAGGTTAAGGTAGTTACATGTCAAATTTAGCAAAATGTAGAATAAATTGTGAGCATTGGTAGAGATGAGAGCTGCAGGTGAATGAGATGTGAGAAACCGAGCAGATAGCTGCGAGTAGCGAGGACAAACTGTTGCGCGCGATGGAGAGAAATCTAATTGGGAATGTTAAATAATTTTAGTAGAGTGTCAAAATAGTAAAGCAATTATAAACAAGTTATACTGAGTTTACATCAAGGACAATGCCTGGTACGTTGTCTACAGAATGGCCTGTGGCTCCAGAGTTCGTAAAAATAGCTGGATATTTCTGCCCTTTATAAACTGATGTCGTTGACAAGGTTAACGGTCGTTAATTGAAGAACCTGCGAAGGAGACGAAGGTGGACAATGGAAAATAGATGCTTCGATGTAATTGATTGCAGGGTATGTTAACTCGGTAATTTATCAGTAATAATATATTAGCATTGCCTGGTGCTTTGCTACACCGTTGTCAATATTTATAGTAAAGGTTATGGTGTAAAGTTTAATATTATGCATTCCTTTGATATTATTAGCTAAAATTTCTGAGAAAATTACTGTCCATTAGAATAGTGCCCATTAAAGGCCAAAGTGATCGCCCAGTAATAACAGTCGACATAGATACACCCTTGATGGGACCGAGGCGAGTTTCCAGTGTAAAGCTAGCATGAAATTCGTTTAAATTTTGTTGTTAGCTTCTCAATGCATATTGGCACAACTACTTTGGTTCCTGTTCAATTTGAGGAATGAGTCACCTTGAGAACCAAGCAAAAAAGAAGTAAGCTTGAAGCTACGTTGGATTTTAAACTGAGAAACAGTTGCAAAAGTGCACAATGGATGTTTAAAGAACCTTTTTTAGATCGGAGAAGTTAACAGCAGTGCCTTGTGCGTTATCTTCATGTCTCTTCGAAAGAACCTCTTCAAAGAAGTCCATACTCTCAAGCAAAGAAGAGCAGACAGCTACTCAGTTACTTATTAATTTAATTATGCTAATAATCATTTGCACATTGACAACAACAGATGTAAGGAATAGTTATACTTAACGACTACAGTAAGATAAGAACAAGACGACTGTGGGGCATCATTTCTTTGGCAAAGGTACATTACCCATGGCGTGTAATATGACAACTTCGAGAGATCCCTCCCCTCAAGCGCACAATTAATGAAGGCATTTTCAGCGCATTTGTTCGATTCAGTTGGTTGATCAACAAAATGAAGGTGTCATTCATCTTGAAGTTATTGACAGGCGATGCCTTAAGCGTCTCCAGATTACACACTTCTAGAATTTACAGATGTATAACTTAAGAACGGCAAGACGAGAGCCTTCGTAAACGAAAAATTTGACGAGGCCGCTGTCTTTGTGTGGCGATGAATTTGAAGTAAAATATTCGAAATAGTAGATTAAACATAAAATACAATTGGAACAACTTTCCAAGGAGCCCTCCTCTTAGTTATTTCTTTTTACGGGAAGCAATGATTTTGTGAAGCAACAGATGGGACCGGAATGAAAATCCCGTTGCTTGTGTGTTCATATAAAATAAAGAATGTAATAACTGTACACATAATAATGTGTAGTATGTTGTGTCACTTACAACGACAAATGCTCGACGGGTGTCCAATGAATTGATGGCCCCGTTTTAGAACATGTAAGCTCTTTTTTGGGTGTTTATCCGGGTGAAAATCTTTCGTACCTCTCAATATCGTCCTCGTTCCCCTGATCTCTCCCGCTAAAAGAGTATAAAAGATGGGAATGGAATCCCAGTGCTCAGATGTACAGTCGTTGGGAGAGTGTTGAAACTTGACCATTGACAGCACTTATTTCAGGTTGTAAGAAGTATTCGAATGAGTGTCATGCAGCCCTGTGGAAAAATGAACATCAGGAAAGAAAGAGAACAAAGTTTTTAAAAGGTCTCGATGTCACTCGATGTAAACAACTATTTTATTAGATCCGAATTACTGTTTGCAATGTGCCTTTGTAATGATGCAGACTTAAGATTGAAGATGTGTTGAAATACTCTGGGCCATTTGGGCAACGCAATTTTTAAGACTGCACCTGGAAGTTTTCTTACTTTCTGTCAGCCTGAGGTTAACGGTTACAAAAAAGGTCAAACCCTTTAATAGTGCCAGGGCGCCCTCAATGTGGAATCGAGACGGTTTTTCTGCGAATGAGAAAATAAGTTCTTTATGAAAGTGTAAAATTTACCTGAAGTGGTGCTGCGACTTGGAAACGTCTTCACGGTACATGTAATGAACCGATGAAAGCTAATCCAAAGACAAGGCAAAACAATCTTGAATCATAAACGAAATAACAAAAAAAAATACTTACGAAATGTGATGCAGCGACAAGTCGATTAATAAAACAAATTAAATCAACTCAGTGGTAACAGAAATGTTATTACGTGTTCCCAAACTATGAAATTGACAACCCTTCAAAACATATGCTTTGTGCTTTTGTGTGGTGTTTTATTTCAAGTTGTATTATCGTTATTGAGTAACCGATGGGGCATAATTGATGGGTGCTTATGTTAACGTTTTTCACAGGTGTCAAAATGGTTCTTATTGATTCATTTTTTCTTTCAAAAACGACGTAAGGACAAAATCAATGTCAAAATGTCTAAAGGATGCGTACCAGCTCTGCGAATGTAGATGTTTAAAGCCAGTGGCTACAGATGGCTTGGGCGATATCATCCTTTCTAATTTTCCATCCAAAATATCTGTAAAGAAATAATGTAAACTGTGATTGTATTAGCAAAAGAGAGGAATATTGTCTATAAAAGGGTAGCTGTAACTCCCAAGGATGGCTCAATGATTCTGACTGATTCCATGACTGAGTTCAAAATGTGGCCGCTAGTTGATATAGCCATTTTGTGCATCCCTTGTATATTTATGAAAAGTTCGATAACCAAAGTTCCTGCAGGCTAATAAGTAATTTTCTATTGTCAGAGAGTTTCTACACTTTGTTTTTGTTGCCGCGAGCATTGCTATTGACAAACTAGTCTAATTTCGATGCTCCCGTAGCGTCAGCTAATTCGGGAGAAATCCACTTTTAGGTAGGGGGCCGTAAGGAAGAAACTTAACATTTTAAAAGCAGTTGCTTTTACACCTGTTGACAGAAGCACTCTAAAATTGAGCAACTAATATGAGACCTACGTACCTATTCTCATTTCTGTGAAATCAGATTAGCATCAGTCAGTGATCCTCTTTTTTGATAGTATATATTTCCTGAATTTTTCAGGGTTTAATTCGACCGACCATCACGCTATGGAATTAAGGAACTTTCAAAAATCTGAAATAGTTCAAGGTAATCTATGCGAGAAACTTGACCGCCAGTGGGCCTGACCTAAGACCATTAGGACCTTTTTATGTCAGTCGGCCTGATTGTAGACCATTAGTTCCAATCGTAGACTAGTATGCCTATTCGTAAACCAGTGCGCCTATTCATAAAAATAGGCCTAATTGTAAACAGCTGTAGGCCTATAATTGTACACCAGTATGCCTAATCGTAAACCACTGTAGGCCTAATTTTAGACAACCAGGCCTAATTGTAGACCACTAGGCCTAATCGTAGACCAATAGGCCTAATTAAAGACCACTAGGCCTAATTGTAGACCACTAGGCCTAATCGTACACCACTAGGCCTGATCGAAGACCAGTAGGCCTATTCATAAACCAGTGGGCCTAATTAGAGACCAGAAGGCCTAACTGTAGACCAGCAGGTCTAATCGTGGACCAGTTGTTGTTGTTGTATACCACGCAGTAGGCCAAGTCGTAGATCAGTAGTCCTAGTAGTAAAAGGCCTAGTCCTGGACCAGTGTTGAGTAGGCTTAAACGTTGACCAGGAGGCCTTCACCAGTAGGTTTAACCATAGACCAGTAGGCTTAATTTTATACCAATAGAACTGATCAAATTTTTTAACAACTGGATTTTCGACAACACGGACGTATGTTGCCTACGTAATCAGTTGCAATAGAGCAAGCAAAATTGCTTGAGAGGCTTACTGCATATTGAGTTGGCTGAATGTCGTACCTAGACGTCAGCTGAACATTTTAGACAAATTATTTCCACGCCTGGGCACCTCAATGCAAGTTGAGTTGAAATGATCAAAACCACATTGCAATTAATCACATTAACCGAACCTAGCTCCGCTAGGAAGATTCCTTTTTGTCAGTCCATTTTCAGCCACCAGCAGTATCACCTCAAATCGCTGGGGGCATCACGGACCAGGAACCGGAAGCAGGAAGGAGGAACGACCAGTGACAGATGACCTGCTTGCTGGGCAACCCATTTCTTCTTGATGAGGTATGTTTTAAAAGCACAGTGTCTCTTTACCCTAATCTGTCTTGTCTTTGTCAGTAATGCAACCAAACACTACTGGAATTGAAAATGGCACAAAATCTTAAAACTAACGAAAAGAATTGAATTACCATCCCAAAATACATTCTTTATTTTGTTTCATATAACCACACAGCCAGACATGCAGAGCGCAGAGCTTCGATTTCACTCGTGGTGATCGACGGAGGAAGGAAACAACTCAAGAGGATGACAGGTCAGAGACAGGTAAGGAAATGGAGGCACGGAAGGAAGCCTACGGATGGCAAGATGACCCCTCTCGTTGACTTGATGTTACTGACGGCTAAGGTATTTTTGAACATAAACTGTTCATTTTTTTATATGTAGTCATTAATTAAGGTAATTGTCATGGTTTGTCGGTGGAAAGATTTTTCTGTGATTGTTTTCTCTTCTCAACAGATTTTCCCTGTTGCTTACTTCAAGTGATGACGGCTTTGATGACATATTACGGAGGAGGAGTATAGAACTATAGGGAAGGACCACTCAAGTTTTAAACACTTAAACAGAGACTGCGGGAGATCGTAAGGATAGAGCTACTTTTCACGAATATTTTTGACAGTGGATAGGCCATAAAGCTACCCCCATATTCTTTAATAATGGTAGATTCTGCATCAACTTACTACTAAAACTTTCAGAAATATAGTTTTATACGCGTACAGGTTAATTTTTTTAAAAATAAATGACTATGTAACATGTAATAAATAGCGCCCCCAGTGGAACAAAATACCAGCCCCTACCTTCCTCATCGTCTTTTAGTCTTGTCGACCCAGGAGTCCTCATTTTCCTTTTTTTAAAATTCTCGAGGTAGTCGATCCAAAAGATAAAAGTTCGTGGCGTTAATCTGTGCTGGAAATAGGAGGGGATGGGAGATGGGGAAAGGTTTGGGGGTGGCATGAACATTTGAAAAGCGGAGGGGTGACATAATACGGGGTCGATGTTCACGATATAAATGTTTACCTGTAATATATTCACAATAACATATTTGTGGCTTTTTAAATTGTCCTCCTTTTTTGGAATGATAGTAAATGCGTTTTAGTCGTTGGAAGTCTGAAAAAGTTTCAAAATTAACTTTAATTTTTGCTTACCACGAAAAAGTGGGGGATGATCCAATAGCCCATCTCTCAAAAAGTGGGGGGAAATATACCCCCACCCGCCCCGGGATTTACGCTCGTCAAAGTATATCGTCCCTCTAAACGGTGGCTGAAAGGGGGGGCTGAAGGGGCGACTTATTCCTTTTCCAAACATTTCCCAAAGTTGACATAATTATCCGTTAACAATTACCGTAATTTTATCCTATCCAGTTGGTTTTGACCAAGGGAAGTCAAAACTAAATTCGCCCTGTCTTAATCACGAGAGGGCGCCCTTATGATTTCAAAATAAGTCTTTGCATCGATCTATGACTTAAGTTCACTGTAAATAACAGCGTGAAGCAAAAAACACCTTGATTTGGATCACCATGAGGCTTTATTTACTCAGAAATATTTTGTTTAGATTGAATTTGCATTAAAATGTTGAATTTTACAATGTTTCCAGACTTTATAGTTTTAAATGTCTGTCTTGAATTTGAATAACCGGATCAAGGGATGTGAATAGAAGATGGAAAAATAAACAAATGGTATACATGTATCTAGGTCTTGGATCGATAGGGAAGTCAGGTTAAAAGAGAAAATACAGTAATTCCTTATTTTTACCCTGACAAAAATCATTGCATCTGCATTGGAAAAGTGAGAGTGCATTGCCTCCGAATAAAACGGAGCAAAAACATCGTTTTTCCTTTCCAAACATTTGATTTCTCTTTCTCCATAAACTAATTTAATAAAATAACGGCCCGTAAGGAAATAAGGTTAAGGTTCTCTCCAATAACATTCCATTAATGTTTTTAGGCAATAATGAATCTAATTGTTTGAATTTAAAAGGTTTCCTCTAACTTCTTAAATCCTAATTTCGGTTCAGCTAGCATTCCACAAAGCCAACTATCAAAGAATACTTGAAATTTCAATACCTCTTGAAGACGCTATTTATAGCCATTACATGTACTTATAAACTATAATACTCATTGATTTTATTAATATTAACCGATTTTTACTTAAAGTTGAACCTCCCTCGCTGACAATTCAGTACTTCATCTTGAATATGGGCTTTTTCTTCTTACTTTTATGATTTATAACAACCGATTTATTTACTGCTCTATAAGACAAAAAATAGTCTGAATATAATACCCTAATCATCTTGAAATGTACAACATTTTTTAGAAATTCAGGTAACAAAAATTGATCAAATATTTAACCCACCCTCCCTCTCCTCCAAGATTTGAGAAACAAGTTAAAAGTCTCCCACGCTTTCCGATGCTTTCTTCAACGTCCTGCTCCATTGGTTTCCTGGGATTTATTAGCGATCGGCAGTGAAAATATTTGTTCACTGGCTGCCGCAGGAGGACGCCCTCTTGCAGTTTCAGTAATGACTTTTATCCTTTCAATATCATCATTTCGGCTCAGGATCAATCCCAAGTGTTTTCACTACAGAAGTCGTTGTCCTTTCGATTGTAGTTGACGGTGTTTCCGTAGTTGACGTCACTTGCTCTGTTGTTGGCTCCAGTGTTGATTCCTGCTTCTCAGTCAGTGGATCTGGGGCTGGTGACTGAGACGCACTTCTCGTGAGAATCTGCGTTGTTTCAACAGCTTGCGTGGTTTCCAGGACCGCAGTCGTTGTTGACGGTTGAGTCGTCGTGGCTGTCATCGTTGTCGTACTCTCTGTCACAGTTGCCGTTGTTTGTGTCTCTGTCGATGCAGTAGACAGCCCCTTGCCTCCATTTCTGGTCTTACAACGCTTTGACGGTCTTCGTTTTCTTCGTCTCTCTTCATCGTCATCGTCACGGTTGAATGAGTTTCCTCCTCCCCGCCCCCGTCCCCAAGAACCACGCCTCTTGTTTGTCCAGGGTCTAGGATTTCTTTTCAGTGTTCTGATTTCTGATTCGTCTTCTTCGGATGAACTGCTATCTGAGCACCCACTGTCGTCATTATCATCTTCTTCTGCAACTTGAGACGTAGGACGCCCCCTCTTTTGACTTCTCCATTTATTACGGACTCCGCTGGCGCCCTTCTTTTTTTTACTGTTTTTCCACCAAGGCCAAGATGCTCGTTTATCGCGGTACTGCTCGGCGAGTCTGTATCCTGAGTCTTCAAGGTTGTGTGGGCCCTCATTGTCCGTGTTTAGCCATGCTCCGAAATTTGTTTGAATTTTTGGCGGGTCGAGTTTAAGCGCCTGCTCGGAAATCATGCTCAAAAAATGGCCGCCTGTACGGATGTCCTGAATACTTGATTTACCACCATCGCCCTTACCCTGTTAAAGAATAGTGATCATACACTCAACTTTAAAATTAACATGCTTCCTTCCCAAAAGGAATATTAATCATTCGAGGAACATTAAAATTAGCATTTTGTGACTATATTGTGACTGTATTGGCAAGTTCTGGAAGTCTGTTTTTATTCGCATTCTTTTTTCAGAAGCAGAAATTGATTCGATCTTCTGTAGCCAGCTGTGTAGCTTGTGGTTGAAACAGCTCCAGTAATGAAAATCGACTAACGCTGTGATTATCTACAGGAAACTGACGCACCGAACTTTACAGGGACTTAATTGAACAACCACCGCATAGGATAAGAAAAGTTTCGGTTTCTCAAGAAACTTATCTTGACGAGCAAATAGAATGAGTTTAAATTCAATTTTAAGGTTGCTTATCTCAAATAATTTGACCCGAAACACGTTTTTATTCCAAATTGTCATAAAGGGGAATCGATATTTCTTAATTTTAGTTCATCAATCATTTGTATCATTCTGATTTGGAAAGTGGCCCAAAGCAATCTGCTCATCACAAGTTCAACAAAATCGGTCGTCAACTTTGGTCTTACTTTGAATCAAATCTCCTTTTGTTTTCTTTATATTCTCTGAGGATGCAAAAGGGAAGAAGAGCCTTGAGGTGCCGTTAGGGCCCCTCACCCCCCCCCCCACACACACACATGTTGCACCACTGAAACTGACGAAGGATTTAAATGGAAATGTCTTTGTTCTAAGTTTATCGGATACTAAGACTCTGATGCCCAATCTTAATTTTCAAAAGTTATGAGAAGCAAATACACGGAAAGTATAATCTCACCTGGCTGATCTCATACTCTTTCCTTAAAACAACTCCAGGCTTGCAAGGAACGAAGCAAGTGAGTGCACACATGATGAAAATAAGGCCAAAGCGAGCCATTCTCCAAAGCCAAGAATTTTCAGCTCTTCTCGATATTAAACTGCGTGTTCGTTCAGCTAAAGGCAGAGAGCATCTGGGCCAGCGACTCACAGCGTCCCTGTCGGCGCACTTTGTCTAAGAGTCATTTCCTGTGGCGACGCAGGGGTTCAAAGAAGCATATCACATCTGTGTGTCTTCTCACATGAGATGCAACTGTGACATTAAGGTGCCTTGTGAAAACCTTAGTTCCCAGAGTGACAAGTTGAGCCACTGTCATTACATCTGAAGCTAGCGTACTGAAACCACAGTTTATATGTGGGTAAAACACACACCTGCTTAACATTTTGGCAACGTGACTGCTCGGTTCTCGGAGTTAAGCTGGAGCCAAACGCCAAAATCCCTGGAGCATAAAACACAGGAAATTGACCAAATGTATGGTTTTCCCTTACGCGTGTTACCCATTAAGCTCATGTTCCTCGAAAAATATTAATAAATATGGCAGCAGTCCTCGTTCCGTGAAGCAACGACTAAAAATGCTGCACGCTGAATCATCATTTATTGACTGTCATCCTTTTTAGTGAACTACTACTGTGAAGACGCGGCCGTTCGGACTTTGGAAACAATGACCTAGGGATGACCCAAATAGTCTAGCCTGTACCTATTTTCAGGATATCCGTTTGTGGTGTGAATCTATATTGTTAACACGTATCCTGCTTTCAGGATTTCCTATTTTGAGTCATACAGAACAAGAAAGGACTGTTTTTACATCATGATCATAAGGATACTCTGAGATCAAGTAACGAGCTTTTATACAACAGAAACTTGATGCCAAAGTAAAATTGTGGGGGACAAAGGGAGAGGGACTTGAAGTGTTTGGATTTTATTGTCACAACTTCTGACTTTTATTGTCCACTTCTAAATTTGTAATGGCTGTTTTTCTCCATATTAATTTTGGTTCCAAATGTGTTCATCGTTTTACAAACTTGTCACAGATGTGAGTTAGTTAAGCAACTGATTACTAAGCACTGTGAAGAAATTTCGGAAAAGTGGAATATCTATTTTTATGTATGAACCACTTACAATAAACGTGTTGTAGGCCTACGCAATAGAACAGTTTCTTGCATCTGGGTTATCTTCCTACTACTTGTATAGAAAACAAAGTTTATAGTAACATGCACACTAAATAGTTAGTTAATAATTGGGTCACCAATGGTTGGTCTGACTGTTACTTTTTGAGTTGAAGATTCTGACGTCATCGTTGACGTCACTGTCGTCTCAGAATTTGGCACTGTATTCGATTCTTCGGTTGTGGTAATATGTGGTGTTCCTAATGTATTTGTCTGCCGTTGAGATACCGATGTTACTTTTTCCGTGAACTCTGCCTCGGTGATCCGATTTTCTGTTGTCATTGCCAATGTTGTAATCGATTCTGTTGCCATTGCAACTCGGGTAGTCGATGGTGGAGGTGATTCCCCTAGAGTAGTCGGCTCCTCTGTTGGCTCAGCTGCTGTTGTTGACATAATCGATACTGTTTCCGGTATCGCTGTGGTTTCCACAGGAGTTACCATCTCGGTCGTCATATTCGGTTCCTCTTCCCCACAGTACTTCTTACTCCAGAAGATTTTGCAGCACCAACGAATCCACCATGAATTACGGTGTCCATTTTGTCTTTGGCTGTGCCTATATAAGTCTTTCTGCCAAAGGCTCCCCTCCCGGGATTTCTGGGAATGCTGGTTAAGACGAGTTTTACGTAGGTTGGTTACAACACTGGTTAAAATGGACCTGGTTTCGTCCAAGGTGTGTTTCGGCTCGTTCCCCGGCGAAACATGTCTCTCCACGCGGTAATTGTGATGACTGTCCAGACTTCTTTTGACTTGGGTGATTGTGGGATCTGAACCTTGGAGAACCTGTGCAAACAAACCAAACAGAGTTTTAAAGCTATTTGGCGTAAAACTTTGGTGGCAAATTGAACAACTTCAGCCTAAAAAAATTACTGAAAAATGGAATGTTCCAAGTTAAGACTTACCACGTCATATCTACCTTCTGGTAAAACAACAGCGACAGAAGTAAGCAAAGCCAAGAAGCTGATTCTTATCAAAACTACCATTTCGCAAGGATTTACTACCAATGTTCGCACCAAAATCTAAGAAGCCAGGTGCTGGATATTTCCTCGTAAATTTGGAGACTTTTCAAAAAGCGTGATTGCTGAGGTTTTTATAAGGCTTCTCTAGTGGAAAGGTCGAGCCTATATCCTGTAAAACCCTGAAATTGAATTACATTCAGTGTTCCTTTTTGGCAACACTCGAAAAGAATCATGCCAAGGGAGTGCCAAATTTGTGGCCTAGTAACCCAGAAAGGTGCGGCTTTCCCGCTGTATGTGTTACTTCCATTCAGTAACATCCAACATCCAATGTCTGATTTCAAACTTGTCAATGACATCGTTGATTGTACAAAAGCTTTCATTCTTTTAAACCTTAGGCTTGTGCATCGTCATTCCTCAAATCTCCCATCCTCACACCTACTATTCCGTTTTCCTTCAGTGCTTACGGGAAACTGTCATCAGTATTAGTCTTAGCTCTCTTCGTTAGCTCTTTTTTCCTTCATTTCATGACGCTCAATATACTCTTCAATTCTCACCTGTATCTATACAATGGTCCACTGGCCGATACAGAGGGCTCACCCACTGCAGGTACCCGTGACAGATTTAGTTCAAGTTGAAAATAAACCAAAGCCTTGTTTTTCCTCAAATTTCGGTGGGTGGCCTGCACAAGAAGCAAAAGCTCGAGAGGGGGGCTAACCGGTGCACAAGCCCCCTGTCCCATTACACCGTTGTCCTCTAATGATTATGCAACAGCCAGTCACTGCTCTCTGATGTCCAGAAACCCCATGACAAGCTGCGGTGGGGGGGGCTAGTCATGACAATCCCGTTGCAGTTTTCAACTAGTGACTCTGATGCCAGCAGGATGTGGCCAACCACAATTATTCATCACTCAGCCGAAACCGTACGCACCCATCATTCTTTATTTTAGCCAACAGCACTTCCTCTTTTTCGACTACTGACGCTCCCCTTCCATCTGTGCAAATACAACCAGCATTTAAAATAGTCTAGTCAACCTTGAAACAATGAAATGATTAGCAGGTTAAAGACATATTATTCACTAAACAAATCTTGTGTTACAGTGTCCAGCTTTGAGGTTTAGCGAACGTTGTAGTCTTACTGCCTTACGTACTTACATTATGTTCCAAAATATCATCTCACCATTTTTAGAATTATTTCAAGACTGTATTCATTACAGCAAAGACGAACATGTAAGACGGTTTAAAATTTCTTGTCAATACAGCCCAGATGCTCGACCGGAAGAAATCAAATATAAGCGAGGAAAGTTCCACTAGGTCGACCTGACTCCCCAAATTGATTAATGAATGATAATCTCTTTCGAAAAACGTCCAGGTCGATATGTCGGGCTCTAAGCGTAAAGTTAATTGGATTCAAAGTTGCTGCTTGGCATAAAACACTCTGATACACGAGTACAAGAGCACAGGGCAATGTTTTTGACTTCTTGAGGATAGTAATACTTGTGGATGAGTGGATGCTCTATCGTCTTCAGGGGGCATACTTGTTTCGGCTCATTATTTTGCTGCCCAGTTAACAAAACACTTCTTACACTTCCAGCACCCTCATTTACGGAGTTGAAAATATAATGTTAGTGGTTGGCACACTGAGGCGCCTTGTATTTATGCGGGTTTGTAACAAATATATGCAGGTAGGATGAGCGCTTATCCTTTAATGTATAATTAATGACCTCTTAATTAAAGCAAATAGATCGACACTTCCGGCATGATTCTTTCGTTTCTTATAGAATTTTCACTTCATTTAACACTTAAAATTTATTGCCCCTAACGATATCTGATACAATTATCGTGCATCCTGCTCGCAGTGGTCATTGTTGCATCCATGTGAAATCCAAACCTTTAAAGTGACTGTCGGTTACATTATTCTGGGGTGAACAGTTTAGGGTGCAGACTTTTTATTATGATTACAAAATAAAACCACGTTTAGCAATGATAGAGGAGGTATAATATTCATTCTCATTTGAAAAGGGGAATGTTCATGATTTAAGTCCAACGCAGAGACAGCAAAGGAAAGGTAAGCGCTGTTGGCAATGAATTTAAATTTTAGTACCATTCTGGCTGCTAGCAAAGTAGATATGTTCTTTGACCGTTGTCCTCTTGAGGAAATTGAATGTAAACTTCGTAAGAAGCTTTATTCCTTGTGTTACTTCTTACTGAAGGATTTTTCCGAAAATCTTTGGTAGGTCTTCCAAGCGGTGTCACCCTTTGTGAAGACAAGATGACGTCGTCCTTTCGAGGGTTATTCGCATCTTTAGTCATCTTTTTGGGTCCTGTCCCAATTATCACAGGTAAAAAAGGCTGTTGCTACCATGATTCCATTGAAGTTTAGTGAAGTCGTAAGGTTTATCTTAAATAGGTTTTGTGGTACTATCTCATAATATCATTGGAACGTTATCAAAATGAATGACGAGACTTTCTCTCAAGACAATAATTCATATCTGCAACCAGACATTTTTTCAAATAATCTTAATCTGGAACAATAAAACTTCCTAACACGTTCCTGGCAAGAGATTTGATATAGTTGTCTTCACAAAATTGAAAATTAAAATGCTGCACACTTTTCATCGCGTTTCGCTCGTCTGTCAACCTTTAACAGACAATTCAAAATAAACCATAATTTAAGATTTATGGAATCCAGGATGCTGTCTGTTCTTTCAGTGAAAGTCAAGAACAGTGTAAGTGTAGTCCTTGTTGTCATATTATGACATTTTCCTTCCATCTTTCTTCCATCACGTCATATTCGCAGCTGACGATAATGCGTCAACCCATGAGTGTCTACGCACCTGCGAGTGGCCTCCTCGGCCGCGCACCTGTCGATATGAGTTCACTTTAGAGTGGTATCACACCATCTCCACTGCGTGCTTCGATTGCCCTTTCAACGTTTCTGATTGTTATCGACCAAACTGCATAGCCATCAATGGGGAGAAGCGAGCTGTATCTGTTGTTAATCGGCAGTTTCCGGGACCGAGCATACAGGTGAATGTCCGTTATGGATGATTTAGGATTTTCTTTAAGAGCAAATATTTTAGGAAACGCGTCTGGTTTGGATAGTTCACTTGGATTTAGATTTCATTGACGAATTTAAAAAGTGATTGGGGCCATTTCAATGCTTGAGCAGAAACTTTAAGCTGCAGTTGTCTGAAATAGTCGTATTTTATGTTTAATGGATTGATATGCAAGTAATCCATTTTATAATTAAACAGAATTTTTCACACATTCTTCTTCTTGCTCCTCTGCCATTTAAAAAATAGGTTTGTGAATGGGACACCATTGAAGTCAAAGTCGAGAACAACTTGGTGGGCAGTGAAGGCGTGACAATCCATTGGCATGGTTTGCATCAACGTGGGACACCTCACATGGACGGTACACCGCTCATCACCCAGTGTCCTATCTCATTCAGATCCAGCTTCACCTACCGATTCCAAGCACTGATGCCTGGTACCTACTTCTGGCATGCTCATAGTATTCTTAGGGCAGACGGTATCGTAGGTTCACTCGTCATTCGACAGGCAGCTCCAAGAGATATTCACAGTAGTTTGTACGACCACGATCTGCCGGAACACGTCATTATCATGCAAGATTGGGTCAACCAACTATACGTGGAAAGATTCGCCAGGCTCGCCTTTCACGACATACAACAGGAACCAGATTCTCTGCTGTTCAACGGCAGAGGGCGGTATTTCAAGTTCAAAGGCACATACTATAACAAAACCGTCTATACTCCCCGACATCTTATTCACGTAAAGCAAGGCGAGAGATACCGATTCCGTGGCATCAGTAACACTGTCATGACATGCGCCTTCGAGGTGTCCATTGATGGACACAACATGACCGTCATCGCGAGCGATGGTGCTCCTGTTGAACCGCTCGAAGTGGGCGCCTTTGGCATAACTAGTGGGGAAAGGTACGATTTTGTCCTTGACGCCAAGGCTGATGTTGGCAAGTATTGGATGCGGTTATCAGGTCAGGATGCATGTAAAGACATGCACGAGTTAGCTCTGGTGGTGTATGAGGGAGCCGAAGACCACCCCGATCCAGAGGAAGAACCAGATTATTCCACTCGCTCCGGAATACTTTTAAACCCGTATAACATGAAGGGTACTGCAAACATTCTGAATATCAATCAACTAAATGCCACAGGTAGGTTTTCTTTACCATTGCCAACAGTTTCAGTTTTAGAATTATTCATCAATTTAATCAGCCTTCCTTTGAATTCGTCACATAAAACCCTGTCTTATCTTGTCTCGATTCTCTGCACAAATGTACTCAGACAGAAGGGATACATATCTTCATAAGATTTCCCAGTTTGTAACACCAACTCGAACAACAATCTTTGATTGATGTCGAACCATTGATTTGGTTCTCCAATAGAAGGCCTGAATGGAGTTGCTGGAATGATACTTTCTTACTTGAAATGTAAGCAAAGACAGCATTCATACATTTTCTCTGTCTATAATGTTCACTTTTAGGGCAAGATTCCAGCAAAGACACAATCCCAGAGGCTGATGTTGTCTACTACATTGCTCTCAACAAAAAGTTGGTGATCAATTCCTCTGCTGTGAATGAGCACAGCAAACCGACCATCTTCGGCCAGCTGTATGCGCAACTCAACCACATCACGTTCAGACCCCCATCAAGACCACTTCTCACACAGTCTCACGAGATCCTGGAGCACGAATTCTGCAACTATGAAAGTGTTATGGCCCATCAGGAACGTTGTACGAAGCAGCAGTGCGAATGCACGCACACCTTACAAATTAATATGGGACAGGTAATTATCGGAGCATTGTAGGCAACCAAATGTTGTGTGATAAAATCCCCCTAAATAGATAAATCGTTGTGTCATGGAAAACAGATTTTCTTTGATGTAATTTTTAAATCAAATATTTAAACATCTATTGATAACCCGAGATGAGATTCGAACCAGTCAAAAATAAAGTGGTGATTTCGTTAAAATCGCCTGCATCCTGGCTGAGCCACTGTTGCTTTTGTCCCTGTTGTCTTCTGATCTACATAGTTCTCTGTCATTCCAGGTGGTAGAGTTAGTGTTAGTCGACGATGCTAGAACCTACGCCCAGGCGCACCCTATGCACCTTCATGGCTACAGCTACCACGTCCTGGCATTTGATGTACTTGGCAACTCGACTACCATCGAAAAGGTCATTCAGCTGGACAAAGCAGGTAAATTTGGTGGAATTTTTTCAGATAAAATTGTATACGAAAGCAGAAACCATCATGATTCTTGGCCAGATTTTAAATCTTCACAGTTCATTTGGTTATATTTCAGAAAGAAGATAATTTATATTGTAAAACATTCGTTATTATAAGAATAACGGCTACAACTCGTCATGATTGGAAATCGTTCCTCTGTTGTTACTGTTAAGTAACAGTATTCTGGAAGACACCATTTTTTTGTTTACAAACATGGAACTGTAACTTCACAACACCCTTAATTATTTTGCTTAAGTTGCTGACCACAGCAAGCGGAAGGGTCATTTGTCATGATCAGCTGAATGATTTTCTAATTGTCTAAAATGCACATTTTGTGTCGTACTAGGGAAAATTCATCGCCGGACCGTGAATACACCAATCAAAGACACCGTAAATGTACCGGTCGGAGGTTATGTTGTTGTGCGCTTCGTGGCAGACAACCCCGGCTGGTGGCTGTTTCACTGTCATTCGGAGCCGCATTTATCAGTGAGTACTCAAACTAATAAATTATGGAATGTGGGTAGGGTTTTGTCTCAGATATACTATTTTGAAACAAAATTCTGTTCAGCTGAGGAAATTCTGTTGCATATCTGCCAGTTGCGAATTTTTAGCTCACTGTGATGAAGAAATTTAGCATATGTAAGCATTTTGCGAGTTTCAGAGGGGAGTAATCAAACAAATGTCGTAAAAAAGCATCGGCGAAATGTAAAAATCATAAGAATCGAAATAGCGTTTCCTTTCACTGATTTCATTTTTACTTTTTCTTATCAGGAAATATTTTAATCTTACCTGCATTTCTTGAATTTGGTGTTTTTCAGGCGGGAATGTCCATGGTTATCCACGTTGGTACAGATAACGATCTACCGCCAATCCCTCGCGATCTACCCCGATGTGGTGGTGACTGGTATCCCAAAGACACATGAAACAGTTGGATCCAAAACTGATAATAAGGCCATTGCCGCGTTTCAATTAAAATTCTCTCGCAATACCCATCTGGTTCTCAGAGAGGTCTTTAAATAAGCCTGAAATTAATTTAAATTCTAATACACGTATTTAGGCAATGGAGTCTCTGACATTAATTTAATTTCTAATATTTAGGCAGTGGAGTTTCATTGCTGCAAAAGTGAAGAAAAATGCGACATTGGTGCGAAGCCTACCCACCTATGTTTGTTCTGCTAATTGTGTCATTGTTAATAAATACGACGCACATCCTAAAATCATCAAGCGGTTTCATTCAAATTTAGTAAGTCTTCACTTCTCTGTAGTGTAAATTTATCCTTTTTTTCGCGGATCGTTTGTTTGTTTGTATTTCTTCTTGAAGATCAGAGAGTCCCTTGAGGATGGAGGGATTCCTCTACCCTCTCATGAAAAATGATCACGCATTCATTTTGCATTGAATGCTGATGTTTAGATTGGAGTCGACGTCATACAGGGTTCTTGCATTACCATTGGGAGCTTTTATTAAAGCGCCCCGCTGGCGTCATTTCCTCTGTTTACCTCAGTAACTGAAAGATGATAAAGATTCTTTTTTACTGCTAATAATCACCCTCTTGTGTGCTGTCGTTCCGTGACATCCACATCAAGTAACTTATCCACTTTAATGGCTATGCGGGTAGCATGCATATATGCGGGCAGCCTTGGTGATCCCCCCCCCCATTATTTAATGTCCGTCCTGATCCTACTCAAGCCAATAATGGAGTTCCTTGCTTATAAGCCGTAAAAGTACAAAATGAGGGTCATCAATAACAATGGCTAGTTTATTCTAAGCCCAGTCTAGAGTTAGACGTTCAAACGATGACTTCCTCTTCACCGAATGATCCACGGCATTGGCACCACACAAGCACATTGCCCCAGACAAGGAATGAACACCTTTACGAATTTCTTACAACATGTGTTTTACTGGATAGGCATATCAACACTAAAATCATTTGCGGTGCACACAATTCTTCTGCTTCTATTGCAGAACACACAGCCTAATTCAGGTGAGTTTGATTGTTTGTGTTCATTTCAGACTGTGAAGGTAACGTTTTAAACAGTCAGAGGAAGTACGACAAATTAAAGTAGTGTTTAAGTATTGACTTGTCTTTTTAAACTGAAATTCAGTGAGGAGTTGCGGTGTGTACATTTTACGTTATGATGTCCCCTTGATGGCTATTTCAAATTTCAACCATTCAACTTGTCTTTTTTTCTGTCAGCTAATCGCCCTTCAGAGCCACACAAATGTTTTCGGCCTTGTAAATGGCCCTCTAGACCCTTGACTTGTCGTTATGAGTTCACCCTTGAGTGGTACCACACTATGTCAACTGCCTGCTACGATTGTCCAGCCAACCAGACAGACTGTAACCGGCCACACTGCATACCGGTCAACGGCGTACCACGAACTGTCGCAGTCGTCAACAGACAGTTTCCAGGTCCCAGCATCGAGGTAATGGACCTTGAGAAACTTTTTTCAAATAGGTAAAATATTATAGAAATTATTGCATGTTCAAGTGGGGAATACACAATGCTAACTTCAGTGATACTTAAGCTCAAAGTTGTCATGAAAAATTTCGGTGTGACTGCACGACACAACCTCTTTAATTTCTGCTGGTTAGCTTCGTGAAGAAATTTCATAATAAAATAGTTCATAGATCTTGTACAGAGCCAAGCCGTTCTAACTAAATTATCCTAGAGAGCAACGTTCCATCGAGCTTTAGTTGGTGATGCAAATTAAGTTTAACAATGGCCGACACGCTGACAGAGCCCTCCACCTCGTGCTTTAACACTCGAAGCATAACATATGGTTTGGCCACTTTGTTTGAGTGTTATCCTCCCGTAGGCTATTAAATATAATTAGACTTTCTTTGTTATATGCATTAAGGTTTGTGAATGGGACACCATTGAAGTCAAAGTTGAAAATAACTTGGTGGGCAGTGAAGGCGTGACAATCCATTGGCATGGTTTGCATCAGCGTGGGACACCTCACATGGACGGAACACCGCTCATCACCCAGTGTCCTATCCCATTCGGATCCAGCTTCACCTACCGATTCCAAGCACTGACGCCAGGTACCTACTTCTGGCATTCACATGGGTTGCAAAGACCGGACGGTGCTGTGGGAACGTTGATCATTCGGACTGGTGCTCGTGACGATGTGCTTGACGACTTGTACGATCATGACCTGTCGGAACATGTCATCATCGTACAAGATTGGATCAACCAACTATACATCGATAGATACGCAAGGATAGCTTTTCACGACATGGCAAAGTCACCGGACTCCATTCTCATCAATGGAAGGGGGAGATACAGAGATTTTCTCTGTAGAACTCCGAAAAGAATGAATATTCCAAGGCATGCTTTCCACGTTAAGAAGGGAGAGAGGTACCGGTTCCGCACCATCGGAAATAGTGCAATGGCGTGCGCGTTCGAAGTATCCGTTGACGGGCATAATCTCACAATCATCGGTACAGATGGTTCGCCAGTGCAGCCCATTCGGGTCGGTGCCTTTGGAATATCGAGCGGGGAGAGATATGATTTTGTCTTGGAGGCTAGGGCACGCATTGGGAAATACTGGATGAGGGTTAAAGGTCGTGATGCATGCATGGGCATGCACGAATTAGCCCTCGTGGTGTATGAAGGTGCTTCATATTACCCCGATCCTCCAGATGAAAAACAACTGGATTCTTTTGGTACTCTTCTTAATCCTTACAACATCAAAGCGGAGGAGAATCAAAAATACACATCTGTCCTGAATGCCAACGAACTCAATGCAACCCGTAAGTTCAACCATTAGCTTTTTGTGAGTCCTGGTCAACAATTTACCATTATTAAAGTATTTCTTTCTTGATACATCTATTAAAAATAGTCTTCCAGTACTGATTCATCAGTTCTTTGCAACGTTTTACCGAGCAAACCGAATGATTTTGACGATTTTTCACCGTGGTAGCATTTTGGTCAGATTTCTCTTTTCAATATTGTCCATCACAGTGACTGTCAGTATTCGCCTTTTTGAAATTTGTTTCACTTTTACATTCTGAAATAATGCAGGCATCGAGATATCACGTGATCCTGATATCGTTCATTATGTGGGTATCGATATGCCTTTAGTCAACACCAATTATTACACCCATCCGAGGCACTCCTTGGCTCTACAAGATAACGGTGACAGACCAACCACCACGGGCTTATTCTCAGCACAGATCAATCACGTTTCCTTCAGGCCACCCAAGGTGCCACTTCTTACACAATCTCGCGAGATACCAAGAACAGAAATCTGCCGGTTTGAGAAGGAGGCCAGTAAAATACAGCGCTGTAAGAACGAATACTGCGAATGCACGCATGTACTTGAAGTTGAACTTGGTCAGGTATTGCTAAATAATTTTTCTATCTAGTCTTTTACAATTGTTTAAAACTGCTGTCACTTAGTGACAAAAATTGTTAAAAGGTTAAGTCTTTTGGTTACGAAAAATCTATCGGAATTTATTTTCGGGTTTCTTTTGTGATGTCTCGTTTGTTTGAAATTTGATGTCACTTTTTAAGGTGGTAGAGTTGGTGATTGTCAATGAGGCACAGCGCAACTTCAACGCTCATCCGATGCATCTCCATGGCAACCGATTTCAAGTTCTAGCAGCAGACAAGGTTGCAAATGTGACATCAGTTGAAGAAGTCATGCGTCTTGATGAAGCAGGTATTCCAATGCCCAAATATGACCACAGGAGCCTCGGAGTGAGGCACTTGGCCGAAAAGTGGCAGTAACAGACCATTTCTTGAATGAGATATATATATATGTTAAAGATTATTAAATGGCAAAGTCCATTGGCCGGTGGCTCCTGTGTACAGACGTGTACTGTTCCCGGCCACACCCATGTAATTTGGACAAATGTATATGGCATACTCTCTTGCTGTGTGCTACAACTCCGCTAAGTGGTAACCAGCGATACTCTCTGATACCTTAATTCGAGCTTTCAATTGAATTTAATTTGTGATAAAAAGAGCCAAGTTGTTATTGATAAAATATCTGGTATTTGTCTTTTTCAGGTCAGATTACTCGGCGGATTCTAAAGGCTCCCCTCAAGGACACCATATCTGTACCGGACGGAGGCTACGTCATAATCCGATTCCTTGCAGATAACCCTGGTTGGTGGCTATTTCATTGCCACACTGAAGTCCACCTGTCGGTGAGTACTGGCCCCCAATTGCATCACCATCCACAATAGACAGTTGCTTGATTCTGCACTCTAAATATTCGAATGCCTCCCAACTGAACAAGTGTAACTCTCATTAAAAATTAATCAAATTCTAAGTGTGAAGTATGGGTGCATATTTAGAGGGCAGAATTCTCAAAAGTTGGTTTACTTTGCAGGCCGGTATGTCCATGGTGATTCGCGTTGGATCGGAAGACAACCTGCCTCGATTACCAAGCAATTTACCGAGATGTGGTGGCGACTGGTACCCACCGGATCTTCGCACGCTAGAAACTACAGCCACACCTTAATCACGTTGGTACCCCGTTAATGTCAGTGGTTGTCAATTGCATGGTGCTATACTCAGAGTAGACTGGTTTATGTGATGAAGGCTTTAGAAAGGCCAATTCACAGGGCAAGGAATTAAGAGATATCGCTGTGAAAAAAATATCGCACAATTAGGTTTAATTGTAATGCTCCTCGGAGTTTATGTATCTCAGGTAATTCCTGAAATTAGGTGATCTGAAATAAAATGGTGAAAAAGTTACCAATAAAAATGTAAATTCAAGCGTCAAAGTTCGAGTATCGTTACAAGTCAAGGAGTGAATAAATAACAATATAAACCCGTATTCTTGGCATTCAAAATAACCATGTGCAGCTGGTTGCTGTGCTAAGGATAGGATCTCTGGGGAGGGCTGTTCAAGGTTTGCCTGGGCGTGGCAAGGAAAGGCCCCAATGTAATGACCAAGTAATTTATAGTATGAGACAACGTAGTTCAACCCCTAGAGTAGAGTTATGGTGCTTTAACCTTAAGCTACCCCACACTTTGAGACAATCACCTAGCCGCACCTTTGTAGTTTTCATAATTATTTACCAAGAAGTTTGCATTCGTTTGTCGCAGCTTTTCATATGATCTATATGTGATTTTTTAAAATTAATTCAAACTGTGGTCAAGATGCCCTTAAAATAGAAGTATGGGTGGTAATAGTTATTGTGTGGGTGTGTGGGGTGTGTGTGTGTTATAAAGTGATTCATGCAATTTGAGCCGGCAAACATCTCTCTGTTTTACATCTGTATGTCTCGCCGCAACCCCTGACTACGTTAGAATATTTAAGCTCACATCAATTCAGGAAATTCACTTGGGTCAGCGTACCCAGCTTTTTTTATAACATGGCCTGAAGCTGATGAAACCAAGCAGCAATTCGACCAATGACCTGTTCAAAAATAAGCTTGAGAAAGGCATTAATAAAGGGCGTCAGGAATGTTTTCATTTGGACAAGAATTCTGCTATTCCGACCTGCGAGTAGTGACAGATCAGTAGCTCTCTCGAAGAGTGTTAGCTTATTGAGATTGCATGTTTGAAGGCGGTGTCTGTAGATCGTTAAAATTCATTACACTTCAAGGAAACTTGCGATTTCTCGATTATTTGTTGTCAAGAACACCTGAGGCGTGCGTACGCCAGTACAACATTTTCAGTTTCTTTTTCCGCAATAATCTTCAATCCTAACAGCGACGTCGTTGCTATTCACCAGGGATTTCAATTTCAGCAAGATCTCTGGTACACTCTGTGGCGTTCTTCTACGTCTGAACCCAGTGTTTGCCATGGGGCAGGATTTTGATATGTGATTTAACGTCAGAAATTGTCCCAAAGGTTGAGAGACATAAAGAAACATGTAACTACACAGCCGTTAGGATCTCATGCTTTCGTTCCCATAAAAGGAATGGCCCATTTGATAAAAAAAACATGGTTGTGTCAAAGTTTGGATTTTGTATCAAATTTAAGCCAAATCAAATTTAAACTTTTGAAAATATTCCGCCGATAATTCCACACTGTTTACCCCAAAATATTGTTTAAGCCTGGTAAACTCTTGGAGTCGCGCTTTTCTGAAATACCATATAAATTTACTAAGGTTCGTTCATTTTCACTATTTTAACAAAAGTAAAGTGATTATACTTAAACGTTATTAACCAGCAGTTGGTATCTATAGAGGCACAACCAGGTGACTTTTAATAAAGTCCTAAAATACAAGTAAAAAACATTATCTGGCCAATTGTATACTATGGTGCAATATAATACTATATAATAACTCTACAACAAATGTTCAGTAGGCCCAAATCGTGCTGCCCTCACCCGCCCCACCAAAATCTTAGCATATCCGGTCACTATTTTATTGTGGCCAGTTTCAAAATGGTGAAATTGAAACCCGCTGTTGCTGTTTTATCCACTAAGTTTGTACTTCGTTTCCAATAAACCTTATGACGTTCGCAATGCATTATGAGTTTGGATGACAAACATGCAATGCATTTTATGCACAACCCTATGGGAGAAGCGTACCTGCAAATGTTAATCTGTTTCCATTTTATTTCCTACTCCAATTCAAACCATCCCCTTCTGACACAGTGTTGCATTATTGATTTGGGACGAAGATATTCACAAACTTAGAAGTTTAAAAGGTTGGCAGAGAAGGAAAATTCGGAGAATCCCTTCCAACAACACCACTTTTTGTCATGGACCGTGAATATTAATGTTCTAGTATTGTCCAATCAGAATGACGACTTGTAGCTCATTAACCCCTCATTGACCAGACACGTTCATTTTCAGCCTGTAGAGTGACTGGTGCCGATAAAAAAAAAGACAATTATGGGTGGTTTTTTCTTACAAACGTTTGAAAACCTATTTGAAAATGTGTAATCTGATAATCGCATGCATCTGTGAGTTGATGATCGGATACGTAAAAAAATATTTAGTAGAAAACTGTATATTGGTTGCTGACTGGTTCACTTCCCCCATAGGGTTGTACATAAAATGCATTGCTTGTTTATCATCCAAATCCACAAAGCAATGCAAACGTTGAAAAGGTTTCTAACATACCGGTATACAACTCTAAGTTTCACTGTTTATCGCGTATTGAAGCGTTTTTCTGCCAATGGTAAGTTTTCCAACCAGCTTGTAACATACAAAGCACCATAAGGTTGTTTTGCTTTGATTAGGAAAAGGTTGTAACGATTGAAACTTGTCACATCACAATGCTGCTGTGCAGGTTTTGTCATGTGTTTCTCAAAGTTGAAAACAAATAAATACTGCTTTACAGGTATTCAAAACCAGTGGCCATATTTCATACTGCTTGACTTCATCTCAGAGGATAAGTGTACAACAATTGCGTGTCCCCTGATTGTTTTAGAATGTACGGGCAACACAACAATTATTCTTGACCTAAACACAAGTCGGTGTAATAAGAACCTTAACATACATACCTTATGTACATGGAGAAAATAGCATGTTATACCTCTGGGTAATTTCAGTTAAAATCGTATTCAAACATCTTCTATTTTCGATGTAAATTAAATGTAAAAAATCTTTGTTTTTACTATAAGAACCATATAAATATAATCATTCCTTACAAAATCAGTGTAAAAATTCGAAATCGTAAGTATGCAGTTACATATCCTTTGTAATAATTGTCCAAACACGCACCTTTGAAAATTTGAAGTTGTAAAGTGTGTACAGATACAAATATGACAATGCAGTGTTCATAGAGAAGAAATTGCGATTCACGGGCGAGGACACTAACGCTTTAAAAGTAAAGCAAACGGGCACAGACTCGTTTTCTTGTGTTAAACACAAATTAAACAGGCACGGTGAAAATCCCTTTTAGAAAGGTAACTCTAGGAATGTTTGATATAAAGGAACACGCATGAATAGGTAAGTTGTACAACCGTTTTTCCACTTCTTCTTAGACAAAGAATACTTTGACGAACAGGAATGCAAAACACAGCAGCAATGCAGCGATGATGGAGCGGGAGAAACGACGCACGGCCCCAGAGGGTTCCGGGGTTGGAGTTGGCTCCTCGCTGCCGTGTGGGTACCAGTTACCGCAGCGAGGGAAATCTCTAGGCTTTGGCGGAAGATCTTTATCTTTGCCGACGTGGATCATCACAGCCATTCCGATCTGTGTGATTGTAGCAAAATATAAAGTGTCAGCCGTTCGTTTCCTTGTTTTTTTCCAAAATTGTCATATGAATTAAGCCGGACGGATGTGTCTTTTAAACACTATTTCGGACTATAAATATGGACAATTGGTTCACTGACCGTAATACACCTGACTAAGTTCTATAAGAACAATGGCTGATGACAAGCGCCAGGCTTAGGGTCCAAGGAAGAAATATCCAGATTTTACTGGAGCCTAGTTGTTATATCATACTGGGACAAAAATCACGTAACAAGGGAAACCTTTGAGCAATCCTGTAACCTGGAAGACAAATCAGCGAAATCAGCGAAATCAGCAAACCTTGATGAGTTATGGCATGTGCTGTTACATTCGACCAACATAATTGATTATCTGTAGTCATGGGCAGTCATTTCAGCCCAGTTCAGTCTACATAGTAGCCACTAATAATGCAAATGATTTCTAGGAGCATTTTTTTGGAAGTGGGTTGACTTGTGTGCTATGCTTCTGTTAGCACGACACAGGCCTACTTCAAAGTTCTAATTATTCATTTGTTTTATTTTCCCTTTGATATCAAAGCTCTCTTTTAATTTGACCTACATAGCAACAATACGCCAATAAGGTTTGTGCAAAGTCATCAACTCAGATAACCCTTTCCGACGACTTGACATTTCAGTGCAATTCCAAACAATTATCGGGTTTGGACAGGTATGAACTAGCAATGATTAATGATGCGAGTGAAGAACAACCCTGCCTCCGAAATCGTTGCCTTTCAAGACTTAGCCAGGTATTTGTTGATCTCTGAATGGTTAAAGTGGCGACTAATTTCTAATTTGACCCAACAAAAACAAACGTAAATCGATCAAAACAAATAACTTCAGAAGACGCTATAGGTCAATTTTCATGGAAATTTTCAGAAAGACTCATCCGATCGAGCAGCAACAAGCTAAAACACAAGCATGAACATTGATGCTTGATTTGAAAGCAATGACTTGAAATAGAAGAGGTACTGGGCATGAAGGTTTTCGGGTCACATGTTTTCAGACAAATTTTTTCCATTCCACGAATATGCCTCTGGTTATTATCTTTGTTTAGTTCAATGTGCAATCTATTTTTTATCTCGGTCAAACGTTTTTATACCGAATACATAAAATATTTATTGACAATAATAATTACACTCACATAAATAAACTAGTTATGGAGAATTGACGTACGTTTTTAGAATTACATGCATTATTTATCCTTCAAACTAATCGATTGTCCCATGTATTGAATTGAATTATTGCTATTTAAGATTTAATGCTATGAAAATCAAGATACAAACATAAAGTAAATATTGTGAATGTTATAATGATGAAAGTCCAGCAGCAACGGGCTTCGACACCCTATCAGAGTTGAAGCTTGTCTACAGATATCCCACGAAGGCCAATAACTGCCGATGCTTCAACATTTTATCAAATATAATTATGATATATGTTTCATGATTTGCATTTTTAGCAAACATGTAGCGTCCTATGATGTATCACGAGCACTATATCCAACTTCTGCCATAGACTTTGTGAACCACCTCACACCACGTATTCCAGACAAGATCTGACTGTGCGTTTCGAAGCAACTAGTAAGCCCCCTTGACAACCGACAATCGAATTTTGTGGCACTCGAGAAGTCCTGAAGGGCTGCCTAGCCATCAAACATGACAGATTACATCCACAATATTATTTATTTGTAAACGTTTGCCCGGAGTCCTTTTTTACTTCTTTTGTTTCCTCACAAGATGCACCTGCACGATCCATAAATAACGTTTGTCATTACTATTGTTACAAGGAGTGGTTGAGAGTTGAATCCACTTGTTATTTCTGCCTGAGTGTACGTAAAAAATTGTGGTCGTGTTAACATAAAATGCAAACAATTCGAACGTAACATGTACTCATTATTTGCCACCAATGAGATACAGGACATCGTTTGAAAAGCTCAAATTCTAGACAAGATTTTTGACATTGAATGGTGGTTGCTTTGGCGTCATCCAACGCACTTTATTTGTCGGCTCATGCTGCACCATTGAGAGTAAGCCAACAATGGGTATGAACTTACCGTGTTGTGGAACTCCAAGTGGCAATGAAACAACCACCAACCGGGGTTGTCTGCTACGAAGCGAACGGCTGTGAAACCACCATCTGGAACAATTACGGTGTCTTTCTGCGGCGCCTCGGTGAAATTTCGTACGATTCCTCCTGTTTTCAGCACCACAAAACACGACCAGTTTCAATAGATTTCAATACCCAGATGTGTAATTTGAGTGTAAGTGAAGATATTGCTAAAAGACGTTGACACACACACAATTAAAGTGCGAGCATGTTGGTCTTTAACTGGAAAGTGAGTGATGAAGTTTCATTCGTAATGGTCATGTTTTATTCCTGCTCATCAAGATTGTCGATGGGTTTTTTACCTTGCTCAAGTTACAAGACTATGGAGAGGATTATTGGGATTATCAAATGATATTTATTTACCAAAATCTATTTTGTTAATAATGTCAATTTGCAGTCCCCAGAAAACATAAAAACAGCTGCACTTCTTGAGTGGGTTCATGTAAAAAAAGTCACAAATTACTCTCGTCTGTTTCATTTGAGTACTTATTTTATAGATTTAAAGTACAGATTCCTAGCTAATGGACAACTGTAGTTTATTGGAGACTGTCCTTACCGGCTTGATCAAGTTCCATGACTTCCTCCACGGTGGTCTTAGTTCCCAACTTCTTCATAGCTACCACTTGGAAACTGTAGCCGTGGAGATGCATTGGATGTGTACCTTCAAATGGTTTCCCTTCGTCAACAAGCACCAGCTCAATCGTCTGTACAGTGACAGTAAACCATATATAATCAAAGCTACCAGAAATTCTCAGCCACCAAAGGATATTTCCGGTATTTTTTTTTTTTTTGCTTTCATATACTACCAATGTGTTTATGTTCTACCAGGTACATCGGAATGTTAGGATTTTGGGCGCTTACAACCATGGCAACGCGGTCTTAGTAAAACAATACTTAACACAACAGTGAATTGTACACAACAGAAACTTGTTTAGATTTTTTATCAGATTCCTATTAGGAAGTCCTACTTTCATTATTGCGGTATATGCAATTACCTTTCCTAGTTCCACTTCAACAACGTGGGTACATTCGCAGTACTCCTCCTTGCAGTGTTCTCTCATGGCCATCGTATTATCCAAAGTACACATTTCAAACTCATTGATGTCACTGTGCTGGGTCAGGGGAGGCACGGCAGGCGGCTTGAAGGACACGTGGTTGATCTGCGAGGAAAAGGTCCAGTGTCGCCGAGAGACTGCGTGGGATGGGTAGTAATCAGGGTGGTTGTAGATAGGATTATTGACGCCCTCAAAGTCCAAGCCCAAGTAAACGGTTCGGTACACATTCTCCAGTGGGGCTTCGTCCTTCTTTTCTGAATTTGACAAAATCGACAAATAATACTTTATAAACGTATTTGATAAATGTGAATTTTTAATCTGCTTTACGGTAGTTTGTGTGGAATCAGGGAGCCTTTTCCTTTTCTGCTGATCAAGCGTTTGACTTGATAAGCACTAAACTCCACTATAGGGTTGACTTCAAGAAATTCGAGTGGGTCATTCATTGAAGTACATCAAAAAACGGCCGCTGGTCCGTTTTAAATTATGAAGTTAAGCTATGAACGCATGGTGGTCAACTTTTCTTTGATCGAAAATAAATGATCTTCCTCATTGGTGTTACCTAGTGCAACAAGCTGATTGACGTTCATGACTGTTTCTGAGGGTTCTTGGTTGACCGGGTTCAGGATTACCCCTTTGCGGATGGGTGGATCATCCTCTGGTGTCACTGGCTCATCATCAGCACCTTCGTAGATCAATGAGGCCAATGCTTGAACGTTGGCGCCTGTACAGTAACCCACAGCTCGAACTCGCATCCAGTACTTGCCAACGGGTTGGTTGGCGTCGAGTATAAAGTCAAACCGTTCTCCTCCGTACAGGACAAAACGGGACACTTCGACCGGTTCGAAGGGAAACCCATCGCTTGTGATAACCGTCAGGTTATGATTGTCTACTGATACCTCGATGGCACAATCCAAGATGGCGTTGCTGATTGTACGAAAGCGATATCGCTTGCCTTGCTGCACATGGAATGTTTCCCTTGGCGTCTTTATGGTCTGATTGGTGTTTTGGTCGAAGAACTCCATCTTCTGCCCCCTACCGTTGATTAAAACTGAATCAGGGAAACCTGATGAAGTGCTGAGGTGATGGCCTGTGTAGCGATTCACAGCTAAGTCACTGATCCAGTCGTGGACAAAGACCACGTGGTCGGGAAAGTCGTAGTCGTACAAGCCGCTGTGAGGGTCATCCGGAGCGGATTGTTTCACGATGAACGGCCCGAAAATGCCATCAGACCTCTGCAGGCCCGAATGTGAGTGCCACCAATGGGTCCCTGGCGTGTCAGCTGTGAACTCATAAGTAAAGCTTGAGCCAGCAGGAATGGAGCATTGGGTTACGGAGGATGTCCCATCCATGTACGGCGTCCCTCGTTGATGAAGCCCATGCCAGTGGATAGTAACACCCTCAGAGTTAATTAACAGGTTGTTGACCTTCACAAAAACGATGTCGTGCTCACAGACCTGTTTCAAATGAGACAAAAATATAAAATAAATTATAACCTTCTGTAGTAACATAAAAAGGCTTAGCCTTATTTCATTGACATGCACTGAAAACGCATGTCTTACTTAATATCACTTCGTCAGAGGTAATGACATGTATATTGCTTTCATTCTTATTAACCGGCGGGATTTGAATCATGATGGAAAGATTATTGTTTCAAGGTGGAGGTTCTAGAAACATATACACCGATTTATCACTCATACCTGTATTCTGTTGAAATCCCGTTTTCACATGAACGAATTCTCGAAGAGCATGCCGTTATTCTTTCATTAATTGTAGGAATGACCTCAACCGTGTTTCGAATCTCCCAGACTCCTGTTCTTTTTAATCATCCACTTGTTATGGGTTCTTTCCTGGGTCAAGGACTTTCGCAGCGGAACAATTCGACCTTTCCATATTCTTATGAGCAGCTAAGCTAAACAGTTCATAAAGGGGGCACAGTGTCCAATGACACAGCTTTCAAGGGCGTAAACAGAATACAAAGCCTTCCTTATCGGCAACAAACCTGAACGTGTGGTCCGGGAAACTGCCTATTGACGACTGCCACCGCCCGTGGTACGCCATCGAGTGTAAAGCAATGCGGACGATGACAGTCACTCATGTTGAAGGGGCAATTGTAGCAAGCTTTCGACATGCTGAATGACCACTCCACGGTGAATTCGTAGCGACAGATACGGGGCTTTGGGGGCCATGAGCAGCTTCGCAAGCAATCGTGGTTCGAATCTTCCTCGCTCAGTGCTATATGAACAGTTCACAGGATAAGAATGCACAGGCGCAGTACTTAAAAACTGTCAGGAAGTAATCCTAAGTATTCTCATTAGGCAATGCAATTTCATTTGTTGTATAAAATCTTGTCAGTACCAACTCTCAAAATTCAAACATGGGTTACTTAAATCCTGTGTAATGAAACAAATCTTACTTCTGACTTGACTGAGTCATCTGTAATTGATATCTGTAATGCACAACAGAAAACTCTGCTCAACCGGACGTCTGGACTCACTTGCTAATTTTGTTTACATTTTTCAACATTTTTCCTTACCTGTTATTGGCAGAGTCTGTAACAAAACTAAATACAGGACTACTGCAAAGGTTGCTTGAATTCTTCCAAGAGTCAGAATAACCATTTTCCTTTCTCGATGCTTCTGATAAATAAATATACGATAGCAGTCACGTTAATTATTTGACATGAAGATTAACAATATTTCAAAGAAAATATTTTCATCATTGTTTGTAATATATAATTATACTAAATTTCCCATTTGAAAAGTGAAGTCACATATAACAAATCATCTTTTCACGTAGCTAATACAATATTTGTTACTAGGAAAAGTAATAAAACGGGATGCTTAAGCTACAATCTGGCGGACCGGTAGTGTAGTAACAAATCTTTGGGAAGTTATGCTGTGAGGCGGAGAATAACATAATCCCACCAAAAAGTAGAGTTAAATTTTCTCCCGTGATTTTTCGTGGGACACAGCATCCATACCAGAGCTATTCGGAGGATAAAATAATAATTGTCAACTTAGATGTGAAAATGTCAGAGGGAGCGTTTGGCCACAGCTTGTGCAAATCGCCTTCAGATAAAATCGACACAGGGTCTCCGAAAGAATCATCCTTGCCTTTTTTCTGGAGGGATCACACTTCCATTCAGTTCGAATGATACGTTAATTTTCAGTCGCCTCAGGGTTTAAAACAAGATTGAAATCGACTCTAAGAGAAGACGAGATTTCACGATGGATCATCGCAATGCAAAAGCCTGAACCAACACAGTGAAAAACAAGTAGACAGGTAGTGTAACTGCGGTACCTGAACACATAACCTTTTAAATAATTAATCAATCCAGGCAAGGTTTACGTAGTAATACCTCACCTGTCAAGTTAGCAAGCCACCGAGATTTGGTTTTGCCATGTAAACCGACATATTTACAAAGTGTGACCAGTTCCTCCATCAAAGCGTGTGGGTGCGTAGAACTACCCGCATGGTTGTCGCTTCACCAAGGTACAAAGTTTAAGTCAATTAGGTCATTACACTCAGCGTTTTACCTTGAATACAAGAACAGAGAACACTCAAAGTCCTTCCCTCTACTAAATGGTCTCATGATTAGAATTTGTTGACGTAATATTCAGTGATAACTTCTATGCTAACACATGGCTAACGTGGGTCAAAGTTATACACGGGGATTCGTCCGTTTGTGTAGATGTTACCACCCTGATTTTCACCCATGACATGAAGATAAGAGTCATATTGTTTGGAAAGGTGTCCTGAAAGGAAACCTATACTCCTCTACAATGCTATGCGTTTCTACTACCCATAGATACACTCCTGGAGAAGCGTTAGTCTGATCATAATTCATACTAATTGCATCAGAAGGTACAGTTGGCATATTTCAACCTGTTGGCAATCTTGTCATGCATTTACAGTCTTTGATGGTGAAGCACTGCTGTAATACCTAAAATTTAAATTCTTTGAGGCCAGGGCCGTTTACCAATACTCTGCTTCGGCTCTGTTTCAGGCTTCAACTGTTTTTTACTGTCTGACTTTGAAGCTGTAAGTGCACTAATTAGTCTAATAGTGCCACAAAACATCAAATAAGATGCAAGAGAGCAAAAACTTACAGTAATCCAATTTGATTTAAACGCTTCAGGCCTACAATCGGGGATTGGTTTCGGGCACGAAGCCTGAGACGGAGACGAAGTTGGAAAACGGCCGTGGCTAAAACTTCAATAATACGGGCGTTTTACAATAGTGCGCCTTCAAGGATTTGCAACGCGTTGACCAATCACAGTGCGCGAAATCTGTCAACCAAATACGCGTTTGGAAAGGGTCGACAGATTTCGCGCACTGTAATTGTTCAACGCCTTGCGATCTCTTGGAGGCGCACTATTGTGAATCGCTCGTATTAACGTGAGTGGGATATTAGGCCTGTTGTGTCACCGAATTAACAATCAGAACGTATCGTCTTAATTCTACCATAGGTTTGCCATTCATTGTTTTAGTCTCACAACCCAACCTTCAGTTTAAACACTGCATAAACTGTGTATTCCTTGCTGAACTCAAACCTGAGCTTAGAGCTATGTGCTGCGTGCATACTTTTAATTCTTCAATGTGATAGGTTTGTGGTATTTTCTTTATTTAGTTAAGAACGTCCTTGTATATCTCCTTGGTGATAATGATAAGCAGCTAAGACAATCAGTGAATCTTTACAATGCCCAAAACTGTTTGTGTGCGCTTCTTTCATCTCAATGATAAATTCTTTCTTAATATCTCCATCCTTTAGAGCTGACATTTTTGATAAAGATGTCTGTTTTTTCACCCATAAGTAATCTGTTTGCTATCCTCTCTAAAACTAGGGTCATTTGACTTCTGTACCGCCAATCTCAATTTGTTGGCAATTTGTCGACTGGAATATAAGTGTTTCTACAAAGTGCCGCAATCAGGCAAATCTGAGGGGGGAATAGGGCCATTCCTCAGGAGCTTTTTTTTTTGTAATAATGAGAAACAATTTTGCTAGACTTTTGTACTTCCTTCTAAAAGCGCATTAGAAAACCCAAAATCTAGGTTACGATATCATACTGTTCCGCACCCCTTGACAAAAAATGTGAGTCCCCAATTAAACTTTGGATCCGCCCTTAATGTCGTTGTACAGACACCATCCATCTCCTGACTCTGCAGCAGTTGTTTGAATTTGTCACAGCGTATATTGTGGTATTATACCAGCCAGTGCAACTTACAAATCTACATATTGTTTCATCACACAAAGGTCAAAACGGCTTCGAAGTTTATACCCGAAGGGTGTTCTCACTGACCTTTGTTATGTTACCTTAAAAAGCTATTGCATGTATATGCAAAGACTGCCGTGCACAGTACATGTGTTAAGATAGTGGGCGAGGATTTAAAGCTTTAGAAATACCAAAAACGTTGACTTTTGGGGAAAGTGCCAAAGCAGCATTCACTGCTGGATCAGCGTGCCATTGATGAAGAAACCTCAGCTACTTTTACAAGAAAAAGTTTTACATGAAAATTAGCCTCACCGCCTAATTTGCAGCCTATGACGGACGTAGGCCTACGGTTGCTGTGAAACCAAGCATTTGCCCTCTACATAAATGCTGGCCGATCTTGGCCACGTGGTACTTTGACATCTTTCAGTCGCAAATTACTTGTGAAATGAGCAACGACCTTGTCGATCCAATATGTAACTCTGACGTCGGAAGGTAACCTTCCTATCCGATGGAAAAGAAGTTTATTTAGAATGACCTGACTCCCTTCAGTAACTACCCGTGGCACCCTTCATTACAAAAGCTCACAACAAAGAGTCAACCCAGAAAATATTTGAAGACAACTATTTCGTGACAAAGTTTCTGAATAGAGTAGGCCCTGTGCTTGTTACCAATTATCAATAAAAAAAGCAAGGCTCTGAGGGGAATGCGTGAATTTCACGCCGCGGCAGTAAAGCTTTGCTCTATTGTGTATAGGGAATTGTGTTAAATGGCGCCTGCAGTTTTTAGGCTTTGTAAAGACGCTCCATCCCAAATAGTAGAGTGGACCATAGCAAGGCCTTTTACAAAAGTCTAACAATGGGGCTTTGTAAAAGGTTCAGCATTGCAATTATCCTAAAAGGCCAAGGATATGTGTTGTAAGGTCTCTCCTGTGGTGCTGCATATACAGTGATTTGTTCAAACCCAAAAAGGACCTCACAAGCAACCCTAAACTAAATGTTAAATATGGAATAGTTGCATTTGTCTTTCATGAATGCGATATATTTCAGGCATTTTAAATAAATTTTGATGATATATTCTTGTTAATGCTCTTTGTAAGACCAACAGGTTTGAAGTAAATGGTATACAACTGAGTTGTGAATCAAGTTAAGTTACACAGTTGCAGTACCATGCAAATTAACGCATGTTGTTTCTCCAACAACTGAAGAAACTTCATTTGGACAACACACTTTTGGTTTTATGGAAAAGTCATTTATTTAGTCTATACTCCTATTTAATTTGATTTGTATTTGAAGCAAAACAGGGATAAAATAAATCGGCCTCGGAAAACAGCTCAAAAATTATTGGCTTGGAATTACCCACCCTTGAAAGTCTGTACATTGATAGAACCCTGTCCAAGGTAAACAGTATTACGCAAGACCCATCTCATCCTTTATTTAATAATTACAGTATCAACAAATCAGGACTGCACGTGTGTGTTCCCCTTAGCAACAAAGCTCGTTATAGACTGTCATTTGTACCGGACTCAATTCATTCCTTCAACAGTAGAGTTACCAGATGAACACTTGCTGCATAGTCTTTCGACGTACGGGGGTAAATTAATTCAGTACAGTTGTGACTTTTAGGTGAAAATTAATTGCTGTTCTATTTGTAAAACCCAGTAGTTTTGAATCATGCAATTCAAAATATGTTTTTGCGAATTTCTGGTGGATAGGGTTGATATGAAGTATCTTATTATGGAGAAATATTGTTGTTATGTTTTGTGTTTAAAATCCAATGTAAGGTAAATTTCCGTATGGACAATAAAGGTATCAAATCATCGGTTCTGTATTTATGTTTGTGTAGCTGCTCGACGAAATTAGAATTCGTCATTTTCCACCGCCTGTCTTGAAAACTGTAATAAAAGTAATTATGTATATTTTTGATTGGTTATAAATTGACGTCCGGCTCTTCAGGAGTATTTCTCGGTGTGCCAATTGCATAGAGAATCAGTTAGTTGATTTAGATTGAATCTAACATTGTGCTCATAAACTTCATTCTTTCTGTTCAATGTCGGAGCTTACTGTAAAACAGTCCCTTCACCGTCTTTGCTACTCAAGTTTGGAATCACGTATCAGTGCTATAACCTTCATGAACCCTCGTATGGAAATCTTACCGATATTGTTCACAACAAAATTTATGTGGAGCCCTAGCAGGTGGTTTTTATTTTATCATGCGCTTGACCCTAATGTCACTGGGACCGTGACTGGTATAGATACAGGACCTGTGGACGGGGCGTAGTGCCACCGAAGTAATGGCGTCTACATGGATCAGTCTTGAACCCCGACGGTCCTCAATCCTCTGATTTCAATATGATTTTTACATATACAGCATATAGGGGTTAGGGTTATTATAATCCACAAAGACGGCGGTACCTCTCGAATAAGGTTGGGGGTACCAGGGAAGCACACAACCAATAATAATACATGTAATTGAAATATTTTTTTAATATTTTGTTATAATGTGTTGCTGTTATTGCTCTCATCCAGGGGGGCACGCACCTGGGAAATAGACTATAATCTCTGAGACGCACAAGTCTAAGACCCGCAGAATCTAATATGGAGGCAGCATGACCCGTCGCCTCCACTAAATAATTATATTTGTGGACGTTTTCCCTCCCCTACACTGCCAACAATGATCTGCAATCAGTTTCAGGTTTGTGTGATTGAACATTTGTCCACCTGGTTGTATTTTTTCTTTTTTTTTTGGTACCAAACATTCACCGTTTCGTTGTATCAGTATTTAGAAAGACACGCCGATACAGACAAGCAAAGACTTCACTAGTAAACCCAGACGTCCCTTTTAGTGACGTTTTCTTGTCAATATTTTAAGCTGTTTCTTCTTGGTGATATTTCTGTAGTTTAGTCACTGTACACACAATGCGACGTTTTTCAGAACTGAAACGTCATTTTTCATGGCAATCAGTGAACTATATCTATTGCTAAGGTCGGTCGATTGCCAATCTGCCGTGCCGTTAATTGATTCCCACGAGAAGTTCCACTCAAGTTGCGTACTCAAAGGTCTGTTTCGTATCTTGCGATGTTAAATACAACGCTTACCTGGTGCCTGGGCGTTGGCAACTGAACACTCTGCACTGCCGTCTGGGAGCGACTAAGATAAGCACGGCGGCGGACAAACTGAAGCCAACTCTTTTTCTGCGGTAGTACACCGTACACGCTTCGCTGAACAAAGTTAGAATTGTAAATGAAGATCAAGGGTGAGGCGGATTCATTCAAAGGTGCTTGGGTTTTTGTTTGTATTGCTTGCATAACGTCACTGACAAAGTTTTGGTGCACGCAGCAAGTGCGATGCTCAGGGCAGAGTGTTGAGATGGGTTCATGTGATGAGCAAGTTCGATATTTCAGCAGCGCATGCCAAGTGACTTCGTCACACACGCGGCCGCATACACAGTTACCTTATATGCCTACTGTGAACATTCCTTTCTTTTCGTGGAGTTAAGAAAACTCAGTGAGAATACTGGTTTTTCTTGAACTGGGAACACGATTTTCTGCTGGATTTTTGTAAAAGGTTTCGTTGTCTGTTCCTCTTTTACGACGGATGACCCGTACCCCAAAATACCTCTAAACTTTTTTTTCAGAACGTGTGTAAGTCCGCAGAGCGTCTTCCTTTCCTGCATCGTGTGGACATCTTTTGTTCACAAGTCTACACTAGGTATGTAAGGTTACCACATAATTGATAGCAGGTTTCCATTGGACAAACACCAAAGTTGCGCGTTAACTACCGGTTCCATGGTTTCATGCAACTCTGTGTGCAGTGGGCGTGGTTTAAACCGAAGTGACGTCACACTTACGATCCGGATTCGGAAACAGCTATACGCGAGCGTAAAAGTCTGTCCTATCAGCGTAGCCATAAACTGACTCGTGCGCTCGCTTGTTCTTAAAAATGAGGACTTTTAGAAACACCGAACTAGCTCATCGTAAAAACAGTAGGCAGTGGTGCTTCCCCTGGGTTATTAGCTTGTCAACTCCAGAGATGTATTGCTTCAGCTTCACATTAATTACCTTTTGATTAAGTCGTGGTGAAATTCCTTCAGTCGTAAAATTCCTGATGTTACTCCCCGAGTAACTCCCAAATTTTAATTCTTGTTAAATTCCTTTATCGATAACAAATAAATTACTAGCAAAACTTATCTCAATGTCCCTGCACAATGGATCTCAAGTACATGTGTATGTGTGATAGGCTATATCTTTACGTCACCAACACTTCACAGTGATCTAGCCAGCCTCCACGGGACTGTGTACAACCTAATCCACATGATTCAATAACGTGCCTTATACAAACAAGGTACCGAAAGTTAACACTGCGCGTGCGCCAAGACAAGCCATACAGCAGTCACAAAACATGATCAAAATCTCTCCAGCCAAAAGTGTTCAAATGCGGACAGCAAAATGGTGGCTCCACAGCATGCAAACAAGTGGAATTCCTTGAAAACATTCCAATACAAACTGACAGTAACTGTCGTGTCAAGAAAGCGAGGAGAGAGAGTGCGTGTGCCCAACTCTATACCCATGTAGCCACGTGTATAGTATTACGTAGTTTCATAAAATAAAACTCTCAGTGACAAATGTGTTCACGCATCATGACACCAAGACTACACGTCAGACCCTGTGTTTACATCAAACAATACCGAGATAAACTTGCTGAAAAATTATAATAGCCCAAAAGATCCAAAGAGGCTAAGTGTACACCCCGTCTTTTACCATGGCTACGGCAAACGAGCGGGTATCTTAAAGGTGCACTCCGTCTGCACAGTATTATTCATGAATTCTACAAAATAAACGGAAAAAATCTCCAGACCCCCACAAAAGTTTGACTGAAATGCGATTTGGAAGACATTAAATCGTTAACAATAAATGAGGCCTTACCAGCATCCTGTTTAAGAGCAGTGGGTACAAGCGAGTTGCAAGATGAAACAAGAGGCAAAGCTATTTCGCCCTTTATCAATTCCTTTCCAATCATGCCATACTGATTTTTGCTTTGTTTTGTTTTGGTTTGGTTCAGTTTGGTTTGGTTTGCCAAATGTAATATTATATTAAGAAGTGGTCTTTCAACTTTTCCTGGGAAACGGCCGTTTCCTTTCACCCGCCCTAGACGAAGACAGTCTGACGTAAACGTCCAAATTCAACATGTGTCAGGCAACTGGACTAGCCTTGCGTTCACGTCTTTAATAACTTCTCAGGGGAAGCCACTTTCAAGTTACTTACATCTTCACGACAGAATTCTCTCCTGAGATGGTATTTTAAGACATTTTCAAGGTTCTAATACATGGTACAGGTGTGTTAACTAGGCAATAATTTCCCAGATGTATGAGACTATATCAGTGGCTTTTACCGTGGTGCACAAGGATAGTAATTGGCTTAGCTCGTCCTCTCTGTCCTTACAGTGTGCTGGGATGGGAAAATGCATGACGTAATTTTATCGACCACTCATTGGACAGAGTTGATTTTGAACAACGCAGATCCAATCATCCACGTGTACTGGACACGTGCACTCAATGTATGCCGATGTGTTGACTGCTCCTAACCCGCAACGCGTTTTGCGTCTGTTGATGTGACGTGTGACTGTGAGCTGTGGTGATTCTGATCGAAGCCGTGGTTGCTTTCTTCATTATTTTACTTAACAGAGGAGAGCGCTCTCTCAATTGCACAATTGTCAGAAATTAACCAGTTGCAGTTTTTTCACAACACACGGAACACAAAATTCTAAATCAAAGCTCATAGTGTCGAATAACGACAAAGTTATCAAGCATAAAACGTCATTTCCTCATGTGTCCGATTCCTACTTAAGCTACATTCCAAATCGCCAGACGCGTAACATTAAATATACCTCAGCCGTTGCTTCGTGTGTGCAATCATTTATTTATCATTTGCTCTAGGTAAAGACTTCGACAAAGTAATTCACATTGCACGATCATGCCATAGCCATGTGATTGTACTTTTACCAAATGTTTCTTTTAATCGCTAGCATGTACGAAGGCTCGGCTGGTTCATGGATAGGACTCACGAATATTAACAGCGGATCAATCGGTTTACCATGAACACCTGTCGTTTAGAGCACGATTAGAACGAACTTTAACACGTTGCAAAATCTCGAATTTTTAAAATTCTGTAAAAGGGGAAGAATCCATTAGAAACCCATTGCATCTCTGCGCGTACTCGCTTCGATCAAATTTGAGTATTATTGTACATTTTATTTGTGTGTACTTAAATCGCTGGAAATCTCCCAAATGCATTCATGCTCATCCAAAGTGATTATGATAGAAATCCACCGTTTTTTGTTCAAGGTTGGCATAAATATTGTCGCTTGGTTTTGATATTCCATGCGAATCGGGTACTCAGAGTTAAACTCTTTGCTTTTTTTAATTGGTGTTATTTTTCCGAAATACCGAGCTGTACATGTTATACTGAGGCAAGGTTCAGGGCCTTTGAAGATGCTGAATCATTGTAATTTGAATCACATTTGGAGATAAGTTGTTGGACCACAGTCACTGCGTTGTTGCGGAATTTGTCGCCTCATAGGGCTTTTTTTTCCCAAAACTACGTCATGCATTCCGTGAGGAGCACACATCAAATCTTGAAGCAGTACATGTATATTCACCTTGTATATGTAGCACTGACTTCACAAGGTTCAACGAGTGGAAAATCCCCAGCCAATCAGTCGAGGCATTGCACTCTCTCCTGGACAGGCTTTTCGATTGACAGGTATAAATTGGTTGGCAGGATTCAATTTGCCCATAAGTGCGCTATCATTTGAGGGGAAAGAGTCGAGCTTACACACCAAGGAGCCCCATGGCTGAACAAATCGTATCACTCCGTGTAATAAAGACAATCGTAGGGCTATTAGGTATATTTGGCAATGGTTTGGTATGCTTGGTAATTTACAAGATCAAGTTTATGCATACAACTACCAATGCTTTCATCTTCAACCAAGCAGCTATTGATTTCCTGGGCTCGACATTTCTTCTGCTGAGCAGCAACATCCCTACGCCGTCTCCTCTCTCGGACAGCCTAGCTGGAGGCTTCCTCTGCCGTCTTTGGCTCTCGGACTTCTTCCTCTGGTCCTTCTTCACAGCCTCCACACTGAACCTGGTCTCTCTGACGTTCGAGAGGTACGTGGCCATCGTGTTCCCCTTCAAGCACGGCACCATCTACGGCACGGTCCCCGTCCGAATTTTGATCGCCGGCGCTTGGATCATCGGCACTGCCAGTAGCTTCTATGATATCGCTTTCTACGATGTAGTGGATGGCAAATGTCAGCCTATAAGCGTCCCGGGCTCTCAGGCACTAGGAGTCATGATATTTCTGTTTCAGTACTTCATCCCAGTCTGTGCTATGCTGACTGCTTATATTCATATCATCGTGGTACTCAAGCAGAATGCCTCCCGTGTTGGTCCAGCCCCAGTTAGTTCCCTCACTATGGGCAACCCTCCTGTGGAAGCAGCAGATGCGTCCCTATTGCGAGCCCGACGAAACACCTTCAAGACACTGCTCATTGTATTCATCACTTACGTCTTCTGCTGGACTCTCAATTCGATAATATTCTTCATGTTCAACTTTGGCTATCCGCTGGACTTCAAAAGCGCGTTGTACATTGTCTCACTTGCCTTGGTAGCCCTAAATTCCTGCGCGAATCCGATCATTTACGCGGTAAAATACCGACAGTTCCGCCGCGGACTCCGCCAGTTTTTGGGCCTTCCAGTGGGCAGCGAGGATGATAGCAGAACGACCAACACTTGAGATCAGTATTTGTAAAATTGTGTAAGTTTGGTCAACACTATTACTCCAGAAGAGTTTCTCCTCAACACTTCGGGCTTATTATTAATTGAGCTAAGACTAGGACCACATTCACACCGTTAAATTAACACAGTAAAGATGTTTATCACGTTCTAAATTAATGACGGTATGTTTATTAAATGGTACAAAATTGCACGTGTGTGTTTTATTCAGTTCAAACTAGTCACCCATATCATGTATACCGAATTGCCACTTAACTCATTTTGAAGAGCGACTTCAGTGAGATATGATATGCACCTATGATATGATATGCATCTATGATATTGCACGCGTGCAATTTAAATCTTGTTACAATGGCAATTTATCAATTTACAATTAGGGTTTCGGTAGATAGCGTTGGAATATCGTCCAAATTGACAGTGGAAAACGAAGGGAGTGTTTTAAAAGTGAATTCCTAACGAAAGTCAGCTTTCAACCCAATATCATTATGTCATTTAGGTATATTCAGTGAAAGTTTTTGGAGAAAGACTAATGGAAATGCGTATTTTTTCAAGAAAAAAAATGTGATGCCTGGAAAACGTTACTTCACCATGATTAAGATACTCATTGGCCATTGTTAGCTCACTTCAGTCATGAGATAGTTGAATGTAAAGCGATTATAGAAGTTGAACTTAATATTTGATAATGTTGGGTATTTGAATTCTATACTGCGAGTTACTAAGAATCGTCACCTTGCATTCAATCCCTCGTTGTTATTATTGTTCTAACATACTGTGCAAAACTAACACAATAAATGAGTCTTGGTAATTATGTGTTAGTTTCTAATTTTAGAAGTGCAAGCACGAGAATGCACACAATGTTTGTCATTCTTCTTTGGGTCAAATAATCAATGACCTAAGGTATCTGACCTTTATTCAGTTTCTCTTAGTTGGTTTTTCAATTGTGTTTTCTCTTAATTTTTCTCATAATGCTTGTGATATGTTCTCCTTGAAGTGAACTGTAAGACTTTACAATAATTATACAAGATTTGAGATGAGGTACATAAACATTGACTTCTCCCACCGCGTTTCCCCAGTTTTAAAAGTTAGCAGGCAAATGGCAATAATCTTCTGCAGAGCAAAGCAAAGATAAGGCAAGTTTGAAATAAGAAATGCATTGAGAATAAACAGGGGCAGCGGGCCAGGTATGACACAAAATCGTTTGCCCATAATAGGTTCTCGTTACAATACTCTACATCTTCCGACATTCCAGATGACCAGATATCTATCGTCTTACAGTAAAACCTTAAGACCATAACTCATCAATTCATAAACCCAATTTGTTGCACCACTGGTACAGGTCTAGAGGGAATCAAGGGCGGGTCAAGAATTAGACGATTTCATCATGAATTTATTTTGACTACAGGCCTATATTCTGCAATTTCATACAAGTTTTAACGTCTCCAAAAGTCAGATTTTGCCTTTCTGCAAGAAGAACGACCATTGAGAGGGCAAAGTAACTCCACCCCATCCCATCCATCCGATTCGCTTATGGCAATGGAGATAATTTTCTTAGTATCACGCTTAGTATCACTGAATTTGTTATAAAGCGTTCCAGAGAGGTTAATTAGGTCATCTGACAGTGTTTCGTCTCTTCATACATGTGTTCAATTCGCAATTTACCACACCGAGCAGGTAGGAATTTATAATGATTCACAGATACGTCAAAAATGAATTTTAAAATTCCACAACAAATTGCACAATCCTGGTTTCTTTGGGGGGAGGTTAGGAGAAAAATATCCTGCCCTCACATCTATGTCATGTACCTTAACCTAATGTTTCTCTAAATAACCAATCTTTCTTGCTGCTGCTGTAAAGTGTGGTCAATAGAGGGCGCTTTGACTAAGGCAAAAGCGTCAGCCACCACTGCATATGAATACAGGAATGATGCTTGAGTGGCTGGGATCAAACGCTGCGGGTGCTGAATATCTTAAAGAAAGCCATGTCGGAAGGAACATTAACATGAAGCGTGTTTGCCGCCACCTCGCGTTTAGAGGCATCAAGCGTCAATTTATCCCCTCCCTCGCTCGTCACCCAGCCCCCAATCAGAGTGCTGGGAAGGGCTTGTGACCTTGCACAGATTTCAGTGAAGGATTTACGTCACACGGGGTTACAGCTAACGATGCACAGAGCATTGTTGGTAAATTCCTGCCACGCGCGGGAGCTCGCTCATCGATTACACAAGCGGCGGTTACCAACTCGATATTTTTTTCCTTCTTTGTTGAAAATCTTCTCACTATACTTTATTCGTATATCAACAATTGATCAAGATTATTATTCATTTGAAAGTGATCTGTGATACTCAGAGAAAAGATAAATTATCACACTGTGATTGTGCTAAGGCCATGTCTTTATCATATATCCGACACTTTGCCCGTGCCAAAGTATTTTCATTGGCGAACCAAACAAATTAAATAACGCTTCGCTCACAGAAGTGATAATCTCGCGATCGCAGGTCGTGCACAATATATCCCATCATAGTGCAAAGCATATCAGCCTTACCCTGCGCCTTGTTTGGGCGCAGAGCGATGAGGCGAATCCCTTCCCATCTTAATCGAATACACGCTCTCTATTACTGTTTTCAGAGAGCTCTCAAAGTGATTAGGATTTCATGAAGTGATTTTCAAAACCATACAGTGGTCTATAAATTTATGTCACCGTATGTATCTCTGTTCCAAGAACCCATCGTGTGAGCGCACCGCTCAAAGTGCGTATGGTGCTATGCATCACTCACGGGGGTCCAGTGTGATAGAATAAAACAAGACTACATCGGCAGCGCGTGCATAGGATAGGTCTCCCTTGGAAACTTACTTGCTGGAGGATAGATACCCCAACCCCACCCCCAGCCCCCCCCCCAAAAAAAACGTGACGAACACAAAAACGCAGGACCGTTAACGCACCCATACCTGTTTTACATATTAACTTGAGGAAAATGCTCCTTTTTCTCCAACCAGGATAACTCCTTCGAGCTTGATTTTTGAAGATGATTTCCTGGACTGTTCCTCTTCATTTTGCCACGGTTAACCTTGACCCCAAAATGCCTCTGAAACTGTTTTACAGGGAGGGGAAAATTAAACGTTATGTGGACGTGTGCGAGTCCACACAATGCGATCGTACCCTGCATTATGTGGACTTCTTTTGTGCCGAGGTCCACACTATGTATGCCACGCCTGTACACCCACTCATGTTTGTGTGTATCCCTAGGAACTTAATAGAGGCACACTCAATTTATAGTATTGAAAAGGCTCGTATTCACACGCTGCCGATAAGCTATCTCTATCTATCATCAACGGATTCTCTCGGATGATCCAATGAGATGCCAAGTAGAATGCCTGCACAAGCCTTTCGCGGTTAATTTGTTTTATCTGAAAGTACGTGAGCCCTGCATTACCATCTCTGCTGAGAATTGGTCGAGCATCTTATTTCTCCCTAGTTTTGACGACAACGAGGGGAGTATGTCACACAGTTCAAAGTTCTGTTACAATGTGCGCGTTGAAAGGACAGTATTTTACAGCCAAACTCACGATACAATCCTTAAAAGCTTCCCGTCTCACTTGAAGTATTACAAAAAGTTATTCGTCCACTCAGGTTGAATTATTTCCCCCCTCTTCCTTAATTTGATCTTCGGGATCAATGTGTAACAGCGTGAAGTGTCCTTCACATTCTCCGCGTCGTTGGCATTTGGATCCAGCTCTCACAAGGCACTGCAAAGAAAAAGCGTACGCGAAGGAGGAAATAGAGACCCTGCAGTTCTTGCTTCGTTTAAATACAAAGAGTTTTGAAATCGATTCTGTTTTAAACGAAATTGAAGGACTTTCGCGTTGCAACGACACATTCTGGTAGTGTTTACTGTTATTGGGAATCGCCCAAAGTAGCCACTCATCATGGGAAGCTTAATGTTCGTTATTTTGGTAAGAATCAACCACTTATAATTTTGGTCATTATATTGTGTTGGGTAGGCCCGAAGCAGCAAAATACACGACACGCGGCCTTGGAAATCACACAGGCTGTGGCTACCGAAGACCATGGAGAGCAGGAATGTTCTCCTGCCTAATTGGATGCTTGTACGTTGAATACCAGACAAGGACAGACAAACATATTGTCAGAAAACGATTTCTACGAGGTCTAAGTAAAAAGAGATTGCCACTGTAACGCATCAGCGGCAAAACAGTCAAACCGTAATTGATTTGTTTCCCCTTGAGGACAAAAACAAACCAGACGATCAGGAACCACTGCATTAATCTCCATCGCAGAAACCATCTTGCAGTTTTCCAAATAAACAATATTACTTTATTTAAATTCTTCCTTTTTTTCAAGTTTCTTACGTTCGTTGAATAGTGTCCAGATTTTAAAACCAAGCAATTTATATTACTCTCTCAGTTTCCAAATGGGAGGGAAACCACACAGCTCGTGTGTTTGTACATACTTTCAATCGACTGAATACGAGGTATGTGTATCTTATACGTGACTAATTATACTTGAACTGTTAAAATTCACGTAAATTTGAGAATCCTTTATCAAGAGAACTTACACTTAAATACAATGAACCCTTAAAATGAATCACGGAAAACGGTAACTTGCTGTGTCTAATGTCTACATCAAATCATAATGTCTACATCATGTAATTGATTGAGATAAATTACGGTTGTTTTTACGATTAATTACATGTCCAGTAAATGAGCGCGATTTACCGTGAAAATAATTACTGTAAATCATGAACAGTATACTACTGGCGCTCGTGCTGCCAGTAGTGTACTGTGAAAACTTATAGGAAAAAATCTACAGTAGCGATTGCCAACAACAATACTGCGGGGTTACTTTAACATCTGAGTGTCGTGTGCTTCTTCAAGGGGGGAATTACGTCCAACATTATCTGCCTTGAGCAGAAGTACCCCTCCATCGGTTGAAAAGAAACCATATTGTGGGGAGTGTTCGTTTTGTTGACGCGTGCATTTCGTAGTCGCTTGTAAAATCAGCAAAGTGCAGTCCCCACCAAGGAAGCCTCTGTTGCTTGGAAAAATGCGCCCTCTCATGGTCCCACTCCGGTTGGATAGCAGGCAGCAGTTGCGAATAAAAACCAGCATTACAGGTCCAATAATGGCGTGTGACATCCAACAGGGAATTGTAATTCTGTTTCACGTTCCTGTACAGTTTTATGTTTCAGATAACCATACACAGCAGACAATAAGGAAAAGTATTCTCCAGAAAGCTACACATCTCTATTTAATACATACCAAATTTTACCAAACTTCCAAACAGCATCACAATTCATTTCCAAAATGCATCAAAAAGCGTTAACAACAGGGTATTACTTAGTTTTGGTATATGAAGTCATCTCTTTTGGATTGATAATTTTTATGTAATTGTCACTGGTCTGGTAGCGTCGCTGTTTTGCACGTTAGTTTCTTTTCGCCAGAAGATCTTCTTCAGTCCCTGTCTAAACTGTCGGTACTTGACCGCGTAAATGATTGGGTTGGCACAGGAGTTGATCGCTACCAAGGCAACTGAGACGATGTACAACGCCCCGTTGAAGTCCAGCGGATAGCCAAAGTTGAACATGAAGAATATAATTGAGTTGAGAGTCCAGCAGAAGACGTAAGTGATGAATACAATGAGCAGTGTCTTGAAGGTGTTTCGTCGGGCTCGCAACAGGGATGCACCCGCCGCCTCTACACCCGATTGTCCAGTGGGCTGTGGGCCGACACGGTCTGCTCCTCGCTTCAGAACCACGGTGATGTGAACGTAGGCAAGCAATATAGCTACCACGGGGATAAGGTACTGCAGCAGAAATATCATAACGCCTACAGCCTGGGCGCCAGGAATGTTAAGCGACATGCAAACACCGTCGGTGTTAGCGTAGAAGAAAACATTATAACAGCTGCTACCGAACCCGAGACACCAAGTGACTGTCATCATTACCACGACACGATTTCGAGAATACAGGGTCGGGTATCTAAAAGGGAATACGATGGCAAAGTACCTCTCGAATGTCAGGAACACCAGGTTGATGGTGGAGACGGTCAAAAATGCCCAGAGGAAGAAATCGGAGATCCACAGCCGGCACAGGAGATCTCCTGATAGCCCAGTGGGTAAAGGAACCGGGATGGGCGTATTACTACCGAGGAGAAGCATGGCTGAACCGAGAAAATCGATGACGGCTTGGTTTGTAATAAATGCATTGGTAGTAGTATGCATTGCTTTGGTCTTAAAGACAACGAAACACACCAAAGCGTTACCAAAAATGCCCAGAAGGCCAACAATGGTCTTGATGACACGCAGAACCAGAATAGACTCCGCCATGGTGACATACAAATCCAAATTATCACAGAATGTGGTACCTAACACGAGTTTGCAACAAGATGAAACCAGATCGCTTGAGTAACTTCACCGGTGTGATTCTGTGACAAGACGTATGTGTCTTTATCCAAGGAGAGATCCAGCAGCCGCTAATACGAGCTGAGCTATAGAAGTGCGCATGCGTTGCATCCTTCGCTTGATGGTCAGATCTTGCATTTACACAGCTGAAATCGACTTCCTTTGTACCACTTGCAAATTGTTTGCAAGTGTCACGTGTACGTGCTTGCTGGTGTCCATGTACCCCGGCCTTGCCTCATTCTTTGTCCTTTTCCTAGAATGTAGCGCTCCTTCCATGTTATGTTTGCCTCCCCTATCATACCGGCCATAAAAATTAGGGCCACTTATGACGCACACTGGAAGTTTTCCACTGGTGCAGTGGCATTTTTTCGAATCAAAATAAATTGATTAAAAGTAGAATCTGAAAATAGAACGGGTTAGGAATAATCATTTTGCATCAGTAATCAGATATTCACCATACAGTTCAGTATGAGAAATTGTCGAGCAGAAGTAATTTAATGAAACGTAAAACTGCTATTATTTGTTACTATCAAGGCAAGTATGTAATTTGATTTGACACGTCGCCATAGCACTCATAACTGTTTCATCTGTGTTATATGAAGCTCTTTCAAAATGTTTGTTAAAAGAACAGATAGACCAAGGTTAGCCTGGGACTTCTGACTACTCCATTTGCATCCTCTTCTACTGAAGCCACCAAAGTCTGAAGCCCTGACTCCCTTTGATAGTTATTACGCTTGACGTGAAAGTGCTCAGCTTCAATATTATTCTCAATATGAAACAACGACATCCTGGATTTTCCAGTTACATCTAAGTAGTTCAGTTGACAAGATGAAATCAGTCATAGAGAGCATTTCTACAACAGTTGCATGTTTGAAGGAGGGATGTAAGATGTTCCAATCTTGTGTATGAAGAAAAATCAGTTTCAATTATTTGTATTTATTTTTTGCCACAATAAATTCTCACCCGCCCCATAAAAGCATTTTTGTATAAATAATATGACAGTAGTTTCTTAAATAAACTATTTAAAAATTAGGGAAATATTTCAATCTTCTAGGCTTTTTTACCAGTTAAGTTTAGAGTCCCGTTTGCACGGAGCGCGGGAAAGAATTTAAATTTATTAATGTTTAATATTCAAATTTACCTATTAAAACTGTGTTTCCAACGATGAAACATTCCGTCTTTGTGTGCACCGATAGCCCTGCTAGCAATAATTATATGAGGCAATAGTTTAATTAAATATACCCTTTGGAGGCTCATTTTCGACCAACTGCTACGTTAATTGAATTTTCATTTTTATCCTTGGTCATGATTCTGGTGGCTACTGTCCTATTATTTCACTCATTAAAGTACCGTTGTACGTGCGTTCCAACAATTTGGTATGAAAATGGCACGCCCTTTGAAGCAGAGGCATTGCCAACCTCCTTGGAATTACGATATCCTGAGTACTTGATCGCCCCAAACAATTATTGAGGTGATGGCCTGACGTCAGAGTAGGACGCAGATCATTGGACCTCTCGATCGTTGGATCTAGTTGAAACTACATGACCGGGGCACAGTATCCTTGACCGCAGTCTGAGTAGATCAGCTTGCACATCTTCAACTCACGGAAATTATATCAAATTGATTTCTAGCATGTCCCTGTCTTGTGTCTTTTGACGTACGGTTCAGGCTAAGAGTTAAAGAAAAGGCATTTAGGAACTGAAAAACGGCCGGTGTTAAACCAAATTCCCTGGACTTTTATTGTAGTCTTACGAATTTGGATAATCAAATTTTAGAGGCTACTTTCTGTCTAACAGTACGGGTCACAGTCAAAATATTTCTCCGGCTTCAAATTTTATTTTTGGATTCTTTTTAAAAGTCACTGTGATGGTTTTGTTATGAAGTCAACTACGTAAATTTAAAAATGATAATAGGAAAGGTTATTACTGATTGTAGACTTGTAGTGCCACAAAAAAGGTCATACTCAAAGGAGCCATGTACATTCGATATAAACTAAGGGTTATTTAGTATTACAATAAGACTACATACTCCTTTCAGTTTCTTAATGTCCCTCTGCGCTTCGATCTATTTCTGCATATATCGAGTCTTCACAACCTAGTCAATTTGGTTATGCCATAACTTGACATTCAAATCACATCTGCCAATAGGAGAAATAGAGTTAATTTATGTAATTTTATGATTTGTCCTATGTACATTAATGTCCAAATACATTAGAAGTTCGGTAAATTTAAAACCTTGTTATCTTCCAAGTCAAATAAGCTTTGCAATTCAAATGGCATCGAAATTAAACCCCCAAATACTTGCTGAATTATCCACGTTGGTTTATCATGACGCCATTGAACACACTTACTCCTCCTTGATAGTGTTTTTTGCAAATGAATTAGGACAGTTCGCAGATGCTTCTCCAGACGTGTAATTTAATCTTTCCTTGTCGGTTTTTCTGTCCTTGTCCATCTAATGGCATTCGTGGTCGTCAAAAGGCTTTAAAGTATTGAGCGTTCTCGTCGGGAACAAGGGTCGTCAGGGTCACTTTTTTTATATTGCTGATTAAGTCAAAATCTCAAATCCT
>NW_019091431.1:893532-911348 GCF_001949145.1 Acanthaster planci
GCATTTTATTAGATGAAATATCAAGGTAAGCTAGTACATGGTACTGCTTGTTAATAAATGACTACTTTGGGAGATCTCAAAGGGTCGAAATTTAATCATCGTTGAGGATGATTCCAAAGATCACTTTTCCAAATAAAATTTTAAAGAAGAAAAAGGAATAAAGGTTTTTAATGATGAAATTTAGAAAAGCAAGGAGGGAGATGCGGCGAGCGAGCCAGCTGTTCCACATGCAGTGCAGATGTTTTTATAGGAAAAAACTACGATCATGTCAGCAACTGGCTATCGGATGAAGCCACTCACCACAGATGTGTCATAGACGTGTGTGTTGAGCACAGCCCTAACCAGCATATTGATCTGGACATGGCTAATCCATGCTATGATTTGGGAGAGACCGTGAGATAGCCAGTTCGGTATTTCATCCTGAGCCCATACCCAACATGAAGCGGTCATTTGGGAACAATACGCGCATACGGCGTCTGTCCCATCAGTGCGACCATACGCCGACTCACACACGTGTTTTGTTCTCGATTGACCTTGCTTTTGAAATAGCAAACTGGCTCATTAGTCCCATTCTGCTTGCTCGCTATCCGAAGTTGGACACTTATCATAAATTTAATAACTGACCTATCACCTGCGAGGTAAGAATGAAACGGCAGCTCCCAGGTGCAAATCCTACGGGCTTGCAAGCGCAGCTAGACACTCGCTAAGCCTAGAAATAGTTGCCTAGCAAATATACGTTCCCAAGCAAAATGTGATTTGTGCATACTGCTGTATTACCTTAACTGTGGACTGGTTCCCACCCAATATTTGCTCGCAGTTTTCTGAAATGGTACCGACAAGGTGAAGGTGAAATCTACGCTGTGTAATAGCAATTTCGTTTAAGTCTTTAATCAGGCACGCGCGGCGTACGTATATCCTTCACAATGGCAGAAATATCAGCCCTCTAACGCAATTATAACATGGACGGAAAGATGAGCAAACGTAAAATCAATCGAACTGTGTTTCGTTAAATTTTATAACGGAATCATATAACAAGTGTCTCGCAAACAATGTTTCTTGTATTATCTCGCTGCGATGAGTACGTATGATACATTTTGAAATCGCAATAGATGAAAACAGTAGAAATGGATTTCTCGTTTATACTCTCTTTCTTGCCGCAAAATGCACCGGCCTTAAAACTGCGTACGAGCTACATAAGCTCATTAGTTCAAACGCTTTTGGCGTGAAGTTTGCACAACTGATTTTTCGTTTGAGATTGCCGGAACCCGTAGCATCCTCATTTTATAACGATGATGTCGTCAACGAGTAACATCTTTTCATGCTCTTAATTTCGTCACGGCTAATGATGATACAGAGGCAAGCCCACAAGGGAACAATCATCGTGTGTACAACTTGCCTCCCATGGTGATAAGGTCAAATGAACGAGACTTCGATACGAATGTGTTCAAAATCCATCGTCATCTTCTAGCCTGCCCGAAAAAAGCGATCAGACCTCTCAAGGAAGTACCCAGTCATGCGTGGTTCAAGAATACAAATACTCACGCCTCCCCGACCGACGGACTCGGTCACCGAGGAAATCGGTAACCAGAGAGAATGTGATAAGCGATCAAGCGATAGTTGTCTGTAAGCAAGCGTAGGTGTACCACTAGCTCAGGCGTACAGCGAAATGCTGTGCTTAGAATAAATGGCTTGTGACGAGTGGAGACTTGCTGGTACCTATGCTACGGATGACACAATATCTCCCATCTCCATTGGAAGGTGAAATAAACAGGTTTATAGGACATGATTACAACTGGTTGGTCGCATTCTTTTACTATTCTTATTCGGAATTTTTTATGTTATAACATTTCAAACACGTTTTGCTGTTTTACATTATATTTTATTTAATAGTGTATTTTAAACTATTCAGTCAGGATACAGGATAATCTAAATGATTATAGGTTAACGTTTTCTCCGAATATCAATGCTGTGACTTTTGTTTCCTTTCGTTTTGTTTTTTACTGGAGCTGATTGAGTCAGTGGCAAAACTAAGGGGGATGCGAACACCCTCCCCCCTCGATTGAGGCCAGCCCCCCTCCCCCGCCTAGTCCAGCTTAAAAATCAGACAAGGGAAATATTTATCGATAATGTGCCGAGGTTGGTGTTGTAACTGTGACCGAACCCACTAAAAGTGTGTCCCGCCAGAATATGAGGGTCCCCTTAGGGCCCCTGCAAAATATGCCACAATTTTGCCACTGGATTGAGCCAAAAATTTTGACCGTCATGAAGTGTATAGAATTCTACCGAGCAAAGAACCCTCACCAGAATTTTTCCCCGTGTCACAGCATTATCCCAAAACCAAACCTTCCTCGTCTGAATTTTTCACCGTTCTGCCAAAAGAGGGCGTAATACCATTTTGTCCTCTAAAAAAATGCACCGCGAAATAGAAGGCAAAAATAGAGGGCGCTATATAATTCAACGGTTGACGACCGCTTCTGAGTGTTTTTTAATGCTCTACGGAATTCTGCTTCAAGTCTCCGACGTTTGGAGGCTTGGATTTGAATTTATTCCTTGCTGTGTTTGTGACAGCCATTTCATGGACACAAAAAAAGACAAAAGGCAATGAAGAGTATATTACACAATACCTTTGGTTGTAAGTCCAGAGAAATCTGCTGGATTGTTTGTGGACGGTTCCTATTTCTCAACCACTTCCATTGATTTCGACCAGTTTTTTTATTCGACTTTGTAACAACGATTGATATGTTCTGTTCCATTTTTACATGGATGTCAAACTCTATTTTTTTTATTTCAGAAATCACAGAGACCCTACTCCAGTGATTTTGGAAGGGGGATGTTATTTTACCCACTGCTTGATTGGTGGTGTAAGCAGGTAATACGACTTCCATCGCCAACCAAGCATGCAGTGCATTATTCCCATTAGGTCCTTTTCAATAATCGCTTCTGACTTTATTGTTGCTCATGCACTTACCTTCCACTCAACGATGAAGAGAAAAGCATTTTAAGAATTTCTTGCCAGCTGCTACAGACTCCTTCATGAATTCTTTTACTCGTTCATTTAATTCAGACTGACCAAACGGCATTCACCGTACAAAACACATATAGAGCTTTTGACAGCCACCACTGCGACTCTGACATTAACGACATCTTCATTTTTGTACTTTTTTGGATATGTGTTCTGGATTACAGGTAAGATGTTTGATATAGTTCAACCTTGAGTAATACATGGAGCGACCGAGATGAGTGAATAGTGATTTAATGTGTTGGTGTGGAGGTAGTACCTTGGAGGCTGTTCTTTGCCATTTTATATTTAGTCACAATGAACATACCAGTGCTAGTGATACGGAGCTCTCGGCCCCCAACTCCGCCTTGACACATATTGCCTCTATTTCCAGTACTTGCATGGTTACTAGGCCCTTCAATCCAAAGTCAATTTTAGACGTAGACGTAGTCTATGACTTAGCTGCATTGATTCCGAAGCACCCGTTACATTCTACGTCTTAATCAATCAATTGGTCACGTGTAATTATTGATGGGGGTACCATGTTAGTTTAGCGTCCCTTGAGATTGCGAGCTGGTAAATTAGGTTTAAGCACTCTGTAAGCTTCCATGGTTGAATTCACAGGAAGTACTGCTTTTCTACAGTCTTCATCAACGAAACTTTATTTCACCAACTCCTGAAAAATGAAGTGAAGACGAAGCCTAAATCATCAACAGCGCCCCCATTTGGCTAAACCTTGCAGACCATTTCGTGGGCGTTATCCATGCAGGAAGCAGGATGCATGGAACGCTAAGCCCCCTGAATAAAAGACTTGGGGGGGGGTTCCTTGTTATTTGCTTGTATATTTTTTAGCGTTAATCAAGTTGATCAACCCTAAATGAAGACAGCGAAAGATTCACAAAGAAATCACCAAGTTTTAATGCATGAAAATATTTGCATACCAACTCATCAAAAGAACAAAGGAACCACTGCGTGAAATGCCAAACTTAAACAATTAATTAACGGTAAAGATAAATCTTCCAATATCTAGAACCACTCTTCTTGTCTCAGTATATGTATGGTATTTGCTACAGAGCTTTGAAAAACGGAAACTGTTGTTGGAAATATTTTTATCGTTTGAGACGCTTACAGTAGACCGTCCCTGCGACCATATGATAATTTGTGTGGGCGTGCTTCGTGTACTACGGTCCGCAAACCCCTAGTCAGGCATTGTGCATGTACAACTGGGTCCAGGAAGTGTGTCTTTCTTCCTCCTGTTGACTTGCTAACATTCTAAACCAGTTTTGTTACTAAAATATCAACTTTTCATCCCTTAAAGGAATCTTGTACCGTGGATTTATACCCTGGACACAAAGTTTCTGTTTTGTAACGTGGAGTTGGTGTGAAATTTGGTGTTGCGACATCAGAAGGGGGAAAACCCAGCTTAAGGTAAGCATTCTGCTCATATATTAATTTTTTTTTTCTGGAAAATATGGTCACATGACGATGCCTAATCGTCATTGGTACGTTTTAGTTCTCTTTGTATTTTTCACCTTGGTGACAGCCTCATCATTCACCATCTATAACAGCTGAGGCTATATTTGGCGCCATTTCTAACAAAGAAAATACAATAAGGATTATTGCAAAAGGAATGCATGGGAAAACTTTCCACTTTTCAAATGGAGGGGTTGGTAGACTAATGGGGTTTCCAAGCCATCCCTATGATGATATGATATCCCTATGATATTAATCGTGAAGTTCTCATAATTAAGCCTCAGTATTTCAAAAATGATGGGAAAGGAATAGCATCACGTTTGATGTTATGCTTCTAATGTTGTAGTATGTTTCTGCTTGTAAGAATTCTTCCAACATCTGTTTATCCCATTAACTACCACAAGCGTATATATAGAACTGTGTCGGTTACTGCTTGTCCGTTAATTACAGCCTTTTTAACTGTTTTGGTTTTTTAAAACAAACTAAGTATCAGAAACAAATGCTGTGACTTCACTTCGTTAACACTGTTAAAGGAATTATCATTTGAGACAAATCTTTTTTCCCTAAAGATGATTAATTTGCTTGGTTATCGATAATCACGGGGTGTTCCGCCAATGGACGATTTACCGTGCCACAGGCAAATCTCTCGCAGGGCCACCGTGCCTAACGGACGGTACAGCTATACTCGCTGAATCATGCCAGCTACCACGCACCTATTTATTTTGTAGTACATGTAAATATACTTCAACGCGTTCTATAATTCAGACATATTCATTTTAAACAAGTTTCATTAGGTTACTATCTTAGCAAAAGAACAAGAGCTCACTTTTAGGGAAATTTGTGGCTGTGTATGGTGTCGGCCTGTTTGGTGGTGGTCAGACAAAGACGGAGCTGGAGAGCTCTTCAGCCTGCGCACGACTTGCTGTGATTCACCATTACCCGAAACATTTATTGTCATCAACTTTAGATTGTTTGCCCTTTTCCTGGCATGTACTTAAAACATCTTGTGATACGTATTTCTACTGAGAGCATACTTTAAAAGAATGTACAGAAGCCATTTACTTAAGAAAAGTAAAAACCCGACTGCATGATTTGGAAAATACTATGTCTATATCAACATGCAAACTACAATATCTGAGTACATGTGTATAGGATTGAAAGTGATTTTTGCAAGATTATTAGAGCAGAAAATCAGGTAATTTGTAATGAGAAAACAAACATGCTTTTAAATAATACAATAAACAAAATTCTCTTGATATTCTTTGCAGTTGTTTTTTCGGGCACACATGTATGACTTTTCTAATTAAGACTATTCCTTGTCAGATTCCGGGTTAGTTTTTTGGAGTAAACAGAGCAATTCATCAAAACTTAGATTGACTTGACTTTCTTTCCATCTTAGGGTAGAAACATAATCAGGAACACAGTTAGCTAAAGAGGTTTTTCGCAACTTCAAAGTACAAAGCAGCAATGAAAACGGCTAGAAAGGTACACAGACCTTGTCGAAAGTGAACCCCATAATGGGATAACATAAAGTGATAAACGAACAGATACAAGGACCCCTAGACATAATGAAACAAAGTGGTGAACTGTGAATCATATAAAGCAATGGTGTTAATTATTATGTACATTAAGCGGATAGTCTAGGTTCTTGAAAAACAAAATTACACCAAAATTCAAAAAACTTAATTGATAAGTAGGGGGCCTACACAATCTGTATTAAGAAAGCGAATTTACCAGAGACGGTAATAACTGACATGTACAACATGTACAACGTTCCTTTGGGTCGTTTCCTCGATGCACTTTGCCAGTATTTGCTCATTGGTCGGGGAAAATGCATGTAAGCATCTAACAGTACCAATTATTAATGGTTTAGGGAGCAATTAATCCTTGCTCCATTTTCAAAATGATTATAATAACACAAACACCATGTTTCAAAGAAATAATATAAAACTGCTAAGTTTGCCGGTGCTGTTGCTTGTCGAAATGTTATTCAATACACCTCGATGCGTATTTCAAAGATCTTTCATTTGACTTGCATTTTCATTCCTCAGAATCGATAATGGACAAACGCATTCTCAAGTTTGTAAGTAGTGAAATCTCTAACTAATTATTCACTAATTTGAACGAGAAAATAAAGTACGCCATGTGGTCGGTATTTCCTAATGACTAGCACTTAAATAAAACGTTAATATTAATTCATTTATTATCTTGTTAATTAAATCGTAATAAAAATGGTTTGATTTCAAATCTAAAGCTTCTGTAATTCCATTAGGCTAAGATTTCAAACTGTAAGATAACAATGATGTAAACAGTAGTTTCGTAGGAAAGGCAGTCCATTTCTCCAGTTGGCTGAATTAAAGCAGTCACAAATTTACAAAGTGATAACATAAAGCAGTTTAACTAAGAAGCAGAGCTTGTGCAATTCTAAAAATTGCGTAGTTTTTTTACACTCGAAACTCACGATGTTGCATGTTTGAGCTGGTTATCCAAGTTCAATGTGAAGAGGACAGGGTCTTTCCTAAGTGACTTGTCATTTTCGTCGGGTAGTGACAAGGACTGCTGTGACGATCACCGTAGCTATCAGTAAGATGACCACCAGCAATGTGATCTTCAAGTTGCGGCTCAGATAACAGCAGCAGCAGCGCGTGCTCTAAGAATCAAATAATAGGAAAAACAGAAGTTCCATCATTTTATAGATACAAATGGTGATGAGCGCAGTCTGTATAAATCACGCGATTGTCCTTTATAATGTTACACTGTAACCACTTCACTGTATGAACAGCGCTTAGAGTTGAAACACATTTTCTGTACCTGATTTTCTGTAAGTTTAATCCACGACATGTTTAGAAATTTACATTGAAATGCGTTGAAGAATGTGTTTCAATACTAAACGTTTCGTCATTGTCTACGTTTAGCTGTGCGAAAGCAACTTATAATTTAGATACATTCCTAATTTTGTTAAAAAAGCTGGCTCAAGAAATACAAAGTGTTTAAACTGTTTGCGCTTTCTCTACAGTGCTTTTATCATAAATAGGAGAGGAGGTTACCATGCTTTTATATATGTGTGGTGTATCACATTATTTTACCGGATTGGCAATCATTTCAGTTCCGTAAAGCACAGAATTAAAAGCTTACTCGGCAGCACCAATGCTTCTGCGCACAGTTGGCGTCTCTACATGGGTCACAAACGTCTACGTTAGTGCATTCACAACGCTTTGAAGACGGTATGCGACAGGGTTGGTTGTGGCACGACATTTTTCCCAATATTGGTCTTTTAGCTTCACTTCTTTTGGCGGAGGTATAAGCAGTCTGGGGCGGGTGTTGGAAAGGTACTCTATTTATTTTGCTAAAGCAGAAATGTTATTGGCTTTTTAAATACAATGTTTTGTTGTCAGGCATTGTCCGTAGTCATTAATAATTCATAATGTCATTTTATTTTCTTTGGTTTCTGAATCTCATTGGTTGTTATGCTGTGTCTCACAGGCAAGGTGAGAAGGGGATTTCTTGACTTCAGGTGGGTGTCTTGCGCAATAAAATCATGCCCCTTAATAAAAGATATTGACTTTCATAAGTTTGTGGATTCCCCGTATAATACCTTATGTATATACAGTTTGGCTTCTTGTTCAGATTTAAAAGATACCCCCTAAAAGATGTCATTAAATGAACTGAAGAGGGTAAAAAGAGGCAGGAAAAGTTCTAGTGAATTTACCTTAACGCTTCCATGGACAACTTCTTAGGTGTATCAAAAACCAGCGTTTTGAGATGTATCTTTTACCGCAGTAAGGACATTGGTGACCATTAGCACCCCGACCACCACCCTAACGAATGAAAACAGGCAGGCAATCAATATTTTTGCCTACTTTGTGAGTGAATTAAAAACAGTCCTTTATCAAGAGAAAACGTTTTAATACCCAAGCCTACCTTTCTCCTTGAACGTGTAGGATCTGCTGCAGATGAAAGGGTGGCACGCGTGTTACGCCGTGAAATTTGTGTTCGTATTGGTGCGTTTGCGCTCATGTTGGTTACTTCTTAGAATGGTCAAGAAAACGGTCCGTTCCTCCAGAACACCCCAAAAAATAAACAGAAGTTGATAAGGATGCTAATAACAACTTCCAAGGGTGATGTAACTTCTGGCGAGTGTCTGAAATGCATTACCAGTCACATTCCACGGGAAATCTCCGACACATTGTACCCCTATGGCAAGTCAACAGAGCCTGGAACAAGTTGCGCGTTTCTTCAATGCAGCCCCACCCCTCCCCAGCAACCAATCGTTTCAAGCTCACACCATTTCTAACCTGGTTATTAGTCAGCACCTGTTTGCTGTCCTACATTGGCAATGGAGTTTCTGTCTGAGAATCGTTTCAACTGTGGAAATGTTTCAGTTGTTTTAATTAGCTCTTATCTATTTGGACTCATCCAGTTCCTTCCATGACAGTAGACACTCAAAATAGTGTTTGAGAAGAAGCAAAAGACACACTCTAAGGAAGATTGACCTTTTATTGCTCTTTATTCTACAATTTTCCCCAAAGAATTCAAATCACACTCTCTCAAGTGAAGTTTAATTTCACATTCAAAAATTTAATTTATTCTATTTCAGCATTTGTTTTCCGTAACTGTTCAAAGCATCGAATATGGCCGGCGAAATTGAAACCCAAAACTTGTTATTCAACTACATTTTAATAATTTCTATTTCTTTTTGTTATTCGTATGAATTACTCAACAAATAAACAGATACATATTCACAGAGAGCTTTCTAAGGCAAACATTTTGATCTTTGTCTTTATATATTGATAAAGTAGGCTGTGCTCAACTCTATAACAATTAGCATTGTCTAAGGAAAGTATTTCTAGAAATGTTATTCCTAAAAATTTTTAAATGTAAACGTTTTAAGGAAATGAAAAACAACAGTCGTGAAATAGGCCTATGCATATACAGCTGGGTAAAGTCAGGATATGCTTATGAATACGTTTGATAATCGTTTGAGCTATTGTTTGGCTATTTCCTTTCTGTAATAGTTTGCAACCCAGAAAACAGTCTATCCTTCTAACATTCTTCTAACATTTTCATACTAGCCATGACTTGTTTATTGTTACCACCAGACTTGTGTTTTTTGCCTCAGAGATTCTGGGGTTTCCTTAACTAACATTTCTACCGAAGAGCAGGATGTGGTTAACATTTAACTGAGTCAGAATAGTGAGTGCCAATGACAATGGTTAGACAGAATATCAGTTCTGGGAATTGTGAGCGGTATCTCATAATAATAATGATAATAATAAGAAAGCCGTATTTATATAGCGCCTCCCACGCAGAGAATCGAAGTGCTTAACAGAACAAAGTGCTCACAATTCAGTAGAACAATAAAATCCATTGGGGGACCTCGATTAGACGTGGGGCAATCATTTGATTTACGGTCACGTTGAACTGGATGAATAAGTTGAATTCCACATCTAAAAGTGGCCAGTCAGGAATAAAATGAAAAGAGCGGGAATCCACAGGGCAATCTGGTGCATGGTCACTTGAGCCATCGTTGCAAAAAGCGGAGGGGACTACGAAACGCAGCAAACAGTCGTTGAACAAGTGACGAACACGCCCTCATGGTGCTGTCCAGTAACTGGAGTAAAAAAAAAGAGTGAAAGACAAGGCAATCCTCAGACAAAGTAACAAAACTAGAAGGCCTACCACACACTGTGTGCCCATAGTGTCCGGAATTAAACATAGTGGAATTTGACAAGAACCTTAATTAATTATAGGATAGCCATCACTTCAAATCTAGAAATTGTAATGTTGACATGCGTAATATCCGAGTAATATCCCCATTTTGTGGCCGAGCTTGGGCACTTTATGCTTCTATGTGGACGTCGAAACTTCGGCAGAATGGTTACATCTTTGCAAATTAAACAAAAATCTAATTTAGGTGTCATGGAATTGCACTGAACTCACTCCTTGAGCTCGCCTTGGGTCAGCAATAGAAACATTTGTCCAACTCCTGGCTTGCCTCGGCAGCCTCGTGAGATCATTACGTCCAGGCATTTTGATTGAGCAAAACACAACTTCCAGCTTTCTAGATATCCCATCTTACCGTCTCCCAAAAAACTGCCTCTTTATATATGCGGAATACTAAACGACTTGAACCAATCACGTTAAGCCACGACTGGATCATTTTCATAATGCCAACATGCCTCAATTATTCGGGGATTTAGTTGGCAAGGACAACAGTCTCTGTTATTTCTCCATTTAGTGTATGTAACGATATTAAATGATCGTCAGGGCAGTTTATTCGTCATTTAAGATACAGCTTTTGATTGATCAGGAGAACTCTTTCTTAAACTACAATTTGATACAAAGTTGTAAAAAGCAGTTGGACAATAACCGGTGTTGTATCATATTCTGCTTTTATTCCACACAATGCATCTCGGTTTTCTTAAGTGTACCATCGAATTTTGATACGTTTCGTTTGAAGTCAAGGCGATGAATAACTCTACCACACTTCTATTTCTTCAGCAACTACCACAACATTCGATATACATTATTACCTTGGGTTTTGTCGTTACTATACGTCTTCTTTGATAATATGCCAAATCTCGTGTAAATACCGTGCAATGGAATAATCAAATTCCTGCGTGCAGTATCGGCATCGGTAAGGGGGCTTGGGAAAACGGAAAGAAAAAAATGTGCTGTGAGACCAAGCACTACACTTCTCATGCAGTGGTAATTAATATGATTTGTTTAATCACGTTGCATATTGTGAACAATGAATGACAAACGGGATGGAAGGAGGTAATTGTTCAACAGTAAGAAACCTAATGTCTATGCAGACTATTTTAAATGTCGAAAAAATGATGGCAAATTATCTTGTCCCTTTTTAGAAACGAAATTGTCCATTAAGGTATGGAACAGTTGGTATTTAGCATACCGGGACACACAATGCACTAGTTAAACGAGCAATTGTAATATAGTATGTACTTTGATAACATTTTGGATTTATTTCAAATCCAGTTATGCAGTATTTCAAGTCCTCTGAGTATAAAAATCAGTAAAGAATTTTTTCAGTAATAATCCTTGTGGTCTATCCAGTCCAGTAGTCCAGTTGGTCACATTTAGCTTTACTACTTACAGTATGAACTGTAGGTTGAGCCACGCTAGGATTGGGCACGGTCGTTTTCGTGGTCGGTGGTGGCTTTGTTGGTTGGCTCATTTTGGTAAGAAATTAAACTTCCAGCAACAAAATATTTGTAACGAACTAACCTCAACTTGATGTGATGTAAAATGGCTGACGGTATCTTTGCCTAACATGGTTGGCGGGATTTTGCTGCCAAACAAATCACCAATCAAAATTCACGTACCCTAGAAACCCTAGAAAGTGGTATTCAGTTGACATGAATATTCAAATATCACTACGAACATTTTACGTCCTTCTCTTGCGCTTGTTCACAGGAATTTGTTGTATATTCATTTTCTAATATCTGTCGTTTTGTTTTACCCTGTTAGTGTCGCAGGTTCCTTGTTTTCTTGCCCCGTGAATTCTTTTGATAGAGGTGAATCCTCCCCATTTTTCAAAGTGGATTCGCCTTTTGACCTTTACCTTTTTGAGTAGTATATTTGCATCATCGCAACGGTTCTGTGTGGAAGCTTGTGATTGGTTGCTCATAGTATGTTAGGGATCTGCTTGATATACCCTCACCTAGCTTTCTGTTCAACAGTTAGGACAAAATACAAAGTGTAGATTTTTTACAATTTCTCAAATGTTCTTTTGCTTTTTTTAATCACTGACATTCATAACATTGTGATACTCTGTTGTTTTTTCATCCAGTAACATCTAATTCCACTCTAAATTAAAATCAGCAAAGTTTCTTTCATAGTGAAATCCGATGAACTATAATTTGAACTTATTCCAGTTTAGCTTTGATAAAAACAATACACATACATGTCTCATAGGCGTGCAACATGTTGCTCAAATGAAAAGTATTCCTATGGATATTTTTTGTTTTTAAATAAATGGTTCTAAGGCCTGTCCATTCCTATGAAAGCATTTTCAAAAACGGAACCCAAATAATACAATTGATTTTAAGTATTTTAGCGAGATATTTAGTCCCATTATAAAGGGAAAGGGGGTAGGGAAAGACTGATGCAATCGACCATTGAAGTTAAGAACATGCTATAGAGAAATCCAAAAGCACAAAAAAACGGATTCTCCAGTGTCAATTGAAAACTAAAGATTTAATTCATAATGAGCTGTTGGTGTTGCCACACCCACCAACATTCTTCAAGTCTTGGTTTAAAGAAGTATTGTGTTAAGTTGTTCAGCTTTAAGCACTGGTTCAAGGAAATTTGTTACTATCAGGAATCTTTGCTCGGATACTATTTTCCCCAAAACATTATCTTGTTCTCAAGCAACCCATTGGGCAGGTTGGTTGCATGTCCGGCACCTTTTTGCAATCAAATATAATTAAAAAGCAAGATTAAATAAGATTATATAAAAAATGTAACAGTAAAGGACACAATCGGTCAAAGATAGGTAACTGTGCTCAAACTGGAGAAGGTGACTTGTTCTTATTTTCAAGTTATGAGGAAATCTGCCAATCACGTGTGAAATCAGCCATATCTGCACATATCCATGCATACATGTATCTCTTAGAAAGTACATTGTTCTGAAGTTGCTTTTAGTTGGCATTATCACACTGTAATTATTCGCATTTTTGCAAGTTTTTACTTTTTACGCATTTACTTTCATTGAAACTGAAATCTGTGTATTGTAAGCGATCCCTGAACTACCAACATTGCGACATTACACTGGGACACTGCCGTACGCAGGATACATTCACATGGATACATGTAAATACACATGAGCTATGGAACAACGATTACAATCGTAGATGCTGTCTCCTCGTTACCAAATTAAGGCAAGAATTAGAAAGCTCACGGATCACTTCTTCTTTGTAACCGATGTTAAATGTTTTCAAAAATCACGAAATTGCATTTTTTTCCTTTGTCAACGAGGTTAAACAACTCGCCAAATGTGTAGATGTAGGGGCCTACTACAAAAGTACTCTGTACATGCACTTCATTGTACAAATCTGCCATTGCATTGACCTTCGTACTTACAATGAAAGAATGACATTGTACATATATAGAGGAAATTCTTTCTTTGCAAAACAATCTCTCCCTACCCTCTTGTAGTCTGGGTCTCTACACTGAAGTATAACAGAAACAAACAGTTCTGCTACAGATCATTTCTCACATCCCATTCAGAAAGTTATTTTGGCCATTTTGAATCCATTTTCCACATGTTTATTTATAAAAAAGAGTGTGACGTGACTTTTCCATTCTTTCCTATCGTAGTTTGGATAAACACGCAAGTTAAACGCATTTATGGTGTAAAGTCTTGTAGAATATTTTAAACATTACAGTTAGTCCAAAGTTCTAATTAAGTACATAGAAATAAACAGGACAGGTTTTGATCAAGATTTTACACATTTTTGAAACTTGTCGTCATTATTTATCATCAATTGAACCAGTTATAGTTTTCACATTGTTTAACATTGCCATTGTTGTTTTGTTCCATTCATTATTGGAATAGGCCATTTATACATTGCTTATAGGACCAGACAAATTTTGAACAGTGTCCTGTTCATGTTTTGACTAGTCACCAGCTTCCGTGTAAGGTCAGTCTCTGAGGGTTGAAGCCCCAGCGTTCGTGCGGCTGATTCAGGCGCTTGGAAACAACCACATTCTACCGTGGTAAGGGGCTGCTGTCGTGGTAGCGATGCCTAGAAGACAAGGAACCCGTATTTCAGAATAATAACCACAACGGCTACCAATACTGCAATGATGACACATGAAGTGACCTAACAGCAAGTTCTGGAACAACTGCAACACTCCTGAAATGAAAAGAGCACAGATGTTTCTATTATTGTTTAAGTTTGTTATTTAAATGTGTCATTTTCTTTTGGGGATGACATAAATAAAATTAGATGTGGTCTTCAGAATATAATCGTACTATTTAGCAGATACTTACGTTGTGACGTATACGCCAAGGCTCCTCCACGTTCGAATTAGTCTGCCCACCGCTAGTAGTACGCTTGCGTGATACGTGATATCTTTTTAAAATTTCAGTTGCGCTTACAACAGTTCAACACCTTCTTGGCAAATAATCAGAAGCCTTTTTATTCTAGTAATTGAATCTTCCGCAGCTAGCCCAATATGGGATGATTTTTGTCGTAAGTCGGCTGGGCTTTTTCAGCTGCAAATTTCACTCTTTTTTTTTTTTGGTAATAATGGGTTGCGTCAAGTAATTCCTTGTCTGCATTGTTGACTTATGCATAATCCTCTGCGCGCTATTTCAGGTCACCGTGCTTACGTCATGATTTATTACGGGTGCCAACCTGAAAAACAACATTAACTGCGGAGAGAGAGGCACAACCTAAAACAAAAATCCCTTAAGCTTTAGGAAATACCCCACCAAAAAGAATATCGAGCAGATAGTATTATGAATTAACGTATCCGAAACAATGAAGTTTGAATGTAGTTGAGATCATTCAATTTAAAATTATTGACAAGGATAAGCACGCATCATTAACGTCATCGCTTATGAACAACATCACAAGAAGCATATTTAACATAACAAGTATATTTAATAAAGCCTCTCTTTTGAATAGCAGCCAGTTAAGTTTCTATTGGTAGTCCGCTTTTGCTGGATTTGCTGTTTATACACGATGCTGATGACACTCTGTCCATAATTGAACGACCACCGAATCGATAGCATACGGTGCCGGGGCTACATTGCCCAAGTCACGGTACAACTTTACTCAACAGATCACATCATTCATCATTCTAGAAAGTGGTCGCGTTTCAGAGCAATTTTGCGATTTAAGATTGTATGGATTTTTCGGGCCTTTACGACAGAAGCCAAACCAAGTGATCTTTGTATTTCATTAGAGCAGAAATCAGGTAATTTGTAATGAAAAACAAGTCTTCTTTTAAATAACACAATAAACAAAATTCTCTTGATATTCTTGGCAGTTGTTTATTTGGACATACATGTATGACTGTTTTATTAAGACTTCGATGTCAGATTCCAGGTTATTTTCGAAATAAAGGAGCATTTTTTCTGCACGTTTCCATCTTAGGGTACAAATACAATAATCAATAGTGGGACACAATTAAGTAAAGTAATTTTTACCAACTTCAAAGCACAAAGCAGCAATGTAGGCGACTAGAAAGAAACACAAACCTTTTCGAAAGTGAATCCCATAAATGAATAAACATAAAGTGATAAAAGAACGCACACAAGGACCCCTAGATCATAATGAAACAAAGTGGTTAACTGTGAATCAAATAAAAAAATTATGTAATTATGTAAATTAAAGGATACGCTTGGTTCTTGAAAAACAAAATCACTCGCAGTTTCGCAAAACTTAATTGATAAGTACACAATCTGTATCATGAAAGCGAATTTACCAGAGACGGTAATAACTGACATGTACAACTAGATACGTTCCTTTGGGTCGTTTCCTCAATGTACTTTGTCAATATTTGCTCATTTGTCGGGGAAAATGCATGTAAGCATCTAACAATATCAACCATTAATGGTTTAGGGGGCAATTAATCCAAATTATTCACTAATTTGAACAATAAAATAAAGTACGCCATGTGGTCAGTATTTCCTAATAGCAAGCACTTAAGAAAAAGGTTAATATTAATTCATTTATTATTTTGTTAAATTGTAACAAAAATGGCTTGATTTTACATTTGAAGTTTCTGTAATTCTTTTAGGCTCCTATTTAGTTATGAGCGTACCATTTATTTTTAAACTGTATGATAGCAATGATGTAAACAGTAGTTTCGTAGGAAAGGCAGTCCATTTCTCCAGTTGGCTGAATTAAAGCAGTCACAAATTTACAAAGTGATAACATAAGGCAGTTTAACTAAGAAGCAGAGCTTGTGCAATTCTACCAATTGCGTAGTTTTTTACACTCGAAACTCACGATGTCTTGTGCAATTCTACCAATTGCGTAGTTTTTTTACACTCGAAACTCACGATGTTGCATGTTTGAGCTGGTTATCCAAGTTCAATGTGAAGAGGACAGGGTCTTTCCTAAGTGACTTGTCATTTTTGTAGAGTAGTGACAAGGACTGGTGCGACGATCGCCGTAGCTATCAGTAAGATGACCACCAGCACTATCAATGTGATCTTCAAGTTGCGGCTCAGATAACAGCAGCAGCAGCGCGTGCTCTAAGAATCAAATAATAGGAAAAACAGAATTTCCATCATTTTATAGATACAAATGGTGATGAGTGCAGTCTGTATAAATCACGCGATAATGTTTAACAGTGGACATTTTTCCCAATATTGGTCTTTTAGCTTCACTTCTTTGGGCGGAGGTATAAGCAGTCTGGGGCGGGTGTTGGAAAGGTACTCTATGTATTTTGCTAAAGCAGAAATGTTATTGGCTTTTTAAATACAATGTTTTGTTGTCAGGCATTGTCCGTAGTCATTAATAATTCATAATGTCATTTTATTTTCTTTGGTTTCTGAATCTCATTGGTTGTTATGCTGTGTCTCACAGGCAAAGTGAGAAGGGAATTTTCTTGACTTCAGTTGGGTGTTTTGCGCAATAAAATCATGCCCCTTAATAAACGATATTGACTTCCATAAGTTTGTGGATTGCCCGCAAAATACCTTATGTATATACAGTTTGGCTTCTTGTTCAGATTTATAAGATACCCCCTAAAAGATGTCATTAAATGGAATGAAAGGAGAGAACAAAAGCAGTAAAACTTCTTGTGAATTTACCTCAACATTTTGACGAACAAATTTCTAGGTGTTTCAAAAACCAGCCTTTCGCGGTGTATTCTTTATCGCAGTAAGGACATCGGAAACGATCAGCACCCCCACCAACACCCTAACGAATAAAAACAGGCAGACAATCAATATTTCGCCAACTTTGTGAGTAGACTGAAAAAACAATTTTTTTATTAAGAAAACACGTTTTAAAACCCAAGCCTACTCCTCTCCTTGAACGTGTAGGATCTGCTGCAGATGACTGGGTGGCACGCGTGCTACGCCGTGAAATTTGTATTCGTGTTGTTGCATTTGCGCTCATGTTGGTTACTTCTTAGAAGGGTCAAGAAAACGATCCGTTCCTCCAGAACTCCCCGAAAAATAAGCAGAAGTTGATAAGAATACTTATATCCACTTCCAAGGGTGATGTAACTTCTGGCGAGTGTCTGAAATGCATTACCAGTCACATTCCACGGGAAATCTCCGACACATTGTACCCCTATGGCAAGTCAACAGAACCTGGAGCAAGTTGCGCGTTTCTTCAATGCAGCCCCGCCCCGCCCC
>NW_019091431.1:911750-956239 GCF_001949145.1 Acanthaster planci
TTACAATTTTCCCCAAAGAATTCAAATCACACTCTCTCAAGTGAAGTTTAATTTCACATTCAAAAATTTAATTTATTCTATTTCAGCATTTGTTTTCCGTAACTGTTCAAAGCATCGAATATGGCCGGCGAAATTGAAACCCAAAACTTGTTATTCAACTACATTTTAATAATTTCTCTTTCCTTTTGTTATTCGTATGAATTACTTAACAAATAAACAGATACATATTCACAGAGAGCTTTCTAAGGCAAACATTTTGATCTTTGTCTTATATATTGATAAAGTAGGCTGTGCTCAACTCTATAACAATTAGCATTGTCTAAGGAAAGTATTTCTAGAAATGTTATTCCTAAAATTTTTTAAATGTAAACGTTTTAAGGAAATGAAAAACAACAGTCGTGAAATAGGCCTATACAGCTGGGTAAAGTCAGGATATGCTTATGAATACGTTTGATAATCGTTTGAGCTATTGTTTGGCTGTTTCATTTCTGTAATAGTTCTCAACCCAGAAAACAGTCTATCCTTCTAACATTCTTCTAACATTTTCATACTAGCCATGACTTGTTTATTGTTACCACCAGAATTGTGTTTTTTGCCTCAGAGATTCTGGGGTTTCCTTAACTAACATTTCTCCCAAAGAGCAGGATGTGGAAACATTTAACTGAGTCAGATTAGTGAGTGCCGTTGACAATGGTTAGACTGACTCGTTCCTGTTTGCAGGTTGTTATAGCAATTATTTCTTTATGACGTGCAGAATATTAGCGCCTCATTTTTCGTTGGACAAGGGTGCATAAGATTGGCAACGTTGCCGAATAATTTAAAATTTATCCAATCGTAGCAAAGCGCGGAATGGAAGAATGCTACCAGTTGTGGCACCGCGAAGAAGACGTTCCCATGATTGCAATTGGCCACCCCCACCTCCCCACGTCGTAGGGAAAGACTGACGCAATCGACCATTGAAGTTAAGAACATGCTGTAGAGCAATCCAAAAGCACAACAAAAACGGATTCTCCCAGTCTCGATTGAAAACGAAAGATTTAAAATATAATGAGTTGTTGGTGTTGCCACACCCACCAACATTCTTCAAGTCTTGGTTTAAGGAAATTTGTTACTATCAGGAATCTTTGCTCGGATACTATTTTCCCCAAAACGTTATCTTGTTTTCAAGCAACCTGTTGGCCGGGATGCATGTCCAGCACCTTTTTTAATCAAATGTAATTAAAAAGCAAGATTAAATAAGATTAAATACATGCAAAACTGGAAGGTCGACATTTGTAGAGCAGCTTCTACGTGACNGGGTACCCATCGTCCCTCTAAAGTTTCTCCTGCCATTTTATTTAAGCATACTTTTGAGAGGGAATCCTATTTGCGCCCTAGTAAGGCTTGTGTTTGTGAATAGAAGTGTCCTGTTCATGTTTTGACGAGTCACTAGCCTCCGTGTAAGGTCAGTCTCTGAAGGTTGAAGCGCCAGCGTTCTCGCGGCTGATTCAGGCATTTGGAAACAACCACATTCTAACGTGGTAAGGGGCTGCTGTCGTGGTAGCGATGCCTAGAAGACATGGAACCCGTATTTCAGAATAATAACCACAACGGGAACCACTACTGCAAGGATGACACATAAAGTGACACAACAGCAAGTTCTGGAACAACTGCAACACTCCTGAAACGAAAAGAGCGTTTTCTAATATTGTTCATTTCCCCGAGTCAGCTAAGGGATTCATCTTCTTGTTGGAGAACCTAAATTAAAATGGCCGAAGTAAAGACTTCACTAATGCACATGTGAATAAAGACAACAATTGTTCCAATTCTCGTTATGAGTGGCCAATAGTATCTAAAACCTTTCGCGAAAAATTTCAAATTGCCACCAGGGTTGATAAAGCATGATTATCGACGAAAGGGTGTCAACTATTTCTAATGCAAACGGCCCAGCATTTTGTGTGCGCATTGCCTTCGCTCAAAGACCGTGAGGTCCACAATATTAATGATTGGGAGATTTACTTACTCGATACCTGCATGGATCAGCCACCGATGCTAGTGAGAAGCATTGTTGAGTACACCCCCGCCTCCTGTATCGTTCCAACTCATCGTTAAGGTCTTGGAATTCCTTGCTAATAATCAACTCTTCCAAGTCTAAGGACTTTATCTCGATCTGCTCAATACCACCGAATGCTATTAAAATCTTTATAACTTCGAAGAATCTGTTAGCTTAATTGCATGAGAGGAAAGATTTCCAGTTTTAATTAAGGGCTAACAAGGAGCGCTGCGAATTTATAGCTCTATCATTTTCATCCGACATATCTGCATTTTTGAATGACGTTCTTATACATAAAATGCCAGCCAATGGCAGCAGCCATTTCTCTGCGTTTCTATGCCAATATCGGGGTATCCCAAATGATGTCAGCATAAAATTAAAGAGAGGGAAACAATGCAATGCTTGGTTTGCAACACCCAGCAGAGTATATTCTGTTTATTTGGAGTTCTGCCAGACAATTTCTATGATGTTACGAAATCATTCATTGCTAAAGCAAGTTTAAAGTTTCCAAATGTACAATGATACCGTAATCCCAAACACTGTCGACGACAATTTCCTCATCTTGCATGGTGAGAATATCTTGTACAATTTAGTCAAACAACGAATTTTTCATCTTTTTCTTTTAAATGTAAGTTTATTTAAGCACTAAAATAGCTACATATGTCGTTCCATGAAGCTAGTGTTAGTTTGAAAAGGAGGCATTGATGTCTTAGGTAACGTATTCTCTACAATGCTCACAGAGATCACATTCGGACAAACTATCTCATGATTACTGCATGTAAGCACTTTTACTTTATCTGTGTTGCCCAACTTAAAACTGTAAATTTCTAAAGATTTCTATCAAATTACAATAACCCGATTTTACGATTCGAATATCCTATTTGTGCATTACAAACAAGAGGTGTCTTTAGTGATTCTGATACAGACGTATTTTGCCATGCAAAAATCTATCAGTCTATTTACGAGTAACAGTCAATGTGTTGCAGTTGAACTGCGTGACGGTTTTAAGTCACACAAAAGTCACAAGCGAAATAACCGTCAACCTCAGAGGTTCTAGAAAGAATTACACGATATGTCATCGTTGTGAAGCCCAACTTCCCAGAAAAGCTGCGTGCAAGATAATGGCCTTTTTAGCTGACTATAACCTTTGAAGATATTGGAAAGTGTGTGAGAGTTCAAAATCCGTGATATGTCTTATCCAGTTGATGTACTCTGTTCCTTGAGAATCAGGATAATGTGTTGGACATTACAGCCTCTTGAAGCGTCCTCTTGCTTCAAAAGTTGCCAGAACTCACAGGATCCAACAAGAACGCTATAAGAAAAATGCATATATAACATTCTCATAACTTTTCTCATGGAACTGTATTATGACTCCTTTCTCTTGCTCCAATGGCACGAAGAGTGCTTCTCTCTAAAACCCAATCCCGTAAAGTGTTGTATAAAAAACAGACTTCACCAGCTTCCATTTAAAGACTGCATTTTCTAAGTATAATTTTCCTTCTGAATTTCATCTTTTGAAAGTTTTAAATGAAATATAAATATGCACTCTTCCGATTTACCTCCGAATGATTCTCTTTTTCGTGCTGACGGAGTTCCTTTTTTGTAGAAAATGTTGACTGGCACTGCTTGCACTTCCAAGGCTACACCGTAACGCAAAAAGAGAGAAAAAATGCCTACTTTTATCTTAGGTTAAGATAAATAAGATAAGCTTGCGGTTGCACCATGTGGAAGAAACCTCCTGAAGACGAACAAGGCATACTGTTTTGAACGTTGAGTGTTCACCATCAGCTCTTCTCATAACCTCACACTCATAAAAGAGATATTTTCTTCCACATGGTGAAACCGCAAGCCTAAGCTATTTAGTACTTACACCATGCATAGCTTCAAGTCTTAACTTAAGATAAATCAAATAAGAAAGAAAATGATGCATATGTGTAGGTTTTCTCCACTTTTATTGTCAACATATCTTGGGGTTTCAGACATATTCAATTTTGATAATTTGAATTTAGATGGACGTTCAGTGAGGGCTTCTGATGGTGCACCAATTAGCATTTCATTGGCAATAAAACGCCACCAAAATTTATGAACTCAAAGTAAGGTACATTAATATTTTGGTTAACTGTAATGTACAGAACGTACCACCTACCATCGAGGTATTTTAAAGGACACATTCAGTTCTTAACTCATTTGAAATCATCAAAGTGACCTTTCAACAAGGCGCAAAATGTTGTTTAATTCTAATGTGTGTACACAGTCCAGGTTTTTGTACAGTTAGGATCCCAGAGCTAGTCATACTCTTGGAAAGTTGTGTGTTTAATAGTAAATCCTCTTTATTTTATATTTTATTTAAAGTTTTCTTATATTATTGCAATATCTCGCTTTTTTGTAAAACTGTTTCATTACTGCAAACATTTTTTCGATCATGTATTTCAACACTGATTTTAAAACAAACTTGTCACAGGGCCATACATTGCACATATGTGCTTTATAGTCAGTCCTGCCAATGCATTGGCCTATGTACTAATAATATTGAGATGTTCTGTGCACAAAAGCTTCTATTCCAGCCTTTTGGAAGTCTATGGGAGGACATTGAAATGCGGTGGCGACAAACAGCAGGCTAATATGTCACTCAAAGTAAACAGCAAGAAATTTGGCGGGTTTCAGGAAATTAAGACTTGGCTCAAATTTTCAACAGTTGCCGCAGTTTGTTCGGCGCGCAAACAAATATCTATTAATGCTTATTATAGGGCAACAATTTCAGGTGCATGCCAAAAGGTTCAGTGTTTTTACACAGATAACTTAGTTTATGATATTTTAAGAGTTGGATTTGAACATTTTGAAGATTTATATTTACACGATATCGTCTTGGATCGTTTTGACATGAACTCGGCCAAGTCAAAGGGTTACACCACCCGTTGCCTCCCTTCGTTTCGTCTAAAATGTCCTGCTATAACACCTCTAACAAGTCTCCTGATTCAATTTAGCTCTGGACTATGCCGCAGAATACTATTCAGTTCCTTGTTCCCATAAACTTCTTTTTAGATAACGAAATTATTCCGGTCTTTCATTTAAACTTCACAGACAATGCTTCCAATTGATAGCTATGATTTTCATCCCACAACTCGGGACATTTTGTGTGACGTGTCGTAGAAAAAAATTGTCCGCCAATGGGAACAGTTGAACAGCGCATCGTACTCAACGGGGAATTCCATGACGACAGCGTACAGTTCAGGATGGAGAAACAGTGCAATAATTGTAATGTTTGTCAGACTATTTCTCTAATGTTACAAAACCGTTCATTTTTTTAAACAAAAATAAAGTTAAGGTTTCCAATTATAATGATACATTTATTCCAGACATTTTGTTCTGGAGTGATATTACACTCTTGCATGGTGAGAACTAATTTTTTTAATTCATCTATTAATCAAAGGGCGAACTTTGGAGTGGAATTTATTGGAGTTGATTTCAGAACTAAGTTAACAGTCATTATTGTTGCAACGGAACTATCAAAAAGGGGATGACGTTTTGGCTATTCATTCTCAACGATGCTTACTATGCGTGCAAATATCCCAAACTGCTGAATAAATATCCTTAATTTTTTACAAAAGGAAACTTTGAATTACTGTCTGAAATCACATTTCACAGATACCGACTTTTTAGTAATAAATGTGTATACTTGGTTCAGTTTACGAAATATGCTAACAAATGATAACTAGACACTATTTCAAACTAATAACTAACTAAACGATCATAGTAACATTTTATTAAAAATCAATAAACAGGTATTATTTTACTGATTTGATAAGTTCCCTTCAACTCATGACACTCCACAAAGACGTCTTTGTTACGTGGCAAAAAGGAAACAACCAAAACTTTTCATTAAGATATGAGCATGAGCTTTTTGAAATTATCCAAGTAGAGCACCGTCGGTGGCTCTTCCTTTTTTGTCATTTATCTTTCTTCAGGGGCGCTAGTCAGAAGCCATGTGACCTTAAACACCACATAGCCAGATTTTAACCTGAAGAGTTATCTAATTATTGTCGGTTTGATCATTTGCCACGTTTACTTTAACTGCTCAATTGTCAAAGTAAGTTTTAAAAATACCTTTAAAATTATAACCTTATTTTGGAATTTGAAATTCACATAGAATTCATCACAAACAAGCAGTGTCTTTATTGCAGGTTATATAATTCTATTTTGCAAATCTAAAAATACAAGATTAAGTTTGTTTACCAATAACATAATTATCCATGCGTTTCAAGTGTTTACAGTGGCTCCCGGCCATTCCATGTCGTCCTCGCTCCCTTTAGCAGTAGGAACCAGTTTACCGTGTATGCTTCTCGTGTGCTTCCACCACACAACTTGCGCGAAGCAAGTTGTTTCACGTTTGTATGAAAGCCTGCAGAGTTTACAAAGTGCCACTTATGGAAGTCGTTTTGTATTAGATTCAATGCACCTTCATCGACACAAAAATATTGGACAAATTCATACAATTTGAGATGGCATGTATACTAGCCATGTACGTTGTACGGTGCAGGTGCACCTACCTGTGCATTGGTTTTACGCGGTTACATTGATTTCAGCATTCTCGGATAACGCTAAAAATATTGGCATCGACGGCTATGGCAAGATCTATCGTCTGCGCTTCACCACGTATTTCCAATGGAGTGGAGACCTGGACCTATCTCTAGACAACAGATTCGGATGCAGCAAACAAGTCTAATAAAAAAACCACCTTCACCCTTGGAGTTTCTCACCGTACATGTTACATGAACACAGGTTACCCCAGAACTGTGGGGTCAGTCGTCCGCCAAGCTCCGTGCGTGGTGGGAGCGCAGCGGACGACGGACCCCACAGTTCTGGGTGTATACACAGGTCATTCTATGCGTTACTAGGAACGAAGTTGAAAAAGATCGCACTTACGGAAGGCTTGCGCTGCGCGCATAGTTCACACAAGCTAAGAAAATCAACTTGTTTTCCTTTTTTAAATGAAAAGTGAATTTCAGGTTACTATAATTTACCTTGACCCACCCACATTCACTATTTCGGAAAAATATCGTAATTAAAAACTTCGAAAATTTTTCCACATGGCACTTCAAATTGGAGAGAAAATACTTGGCATTAAAACGGCACCACAAAATATGCATGAACTCAGAGATACGTAGATTTGTTGATAAGAGAACATGCCTATGCATACAACTATTTCATTACAGCTGGTTTTTGTAGCCTGTACTCACTCGTCTGGTGCGCTTTAACTCATCTTTATCTCCTTGTGGACCACTTTTTTGTGGTTTTTTGTTGCCAGGACTGGTATCGTTGCCCATGTTCATTAGGTGTCTGCCTTCTACTTTAGTGTTCGTCAGCCAACACGGCCTTTTTTCCCCGAGCAACCTAAGGGTGACGTCAGCCAAACAGAGCCTGCTATTGGCCAATAATGAAACGACCCTAATTCATTGTACTTAGATATAGATCTATGTTATCTGTGATGTAGAGGGGCGTCAAACATTAAGTATTTCAGGGGAAATGGGCAGTTCTGAATTCATTTGAAATCATCAAAGTGACCTATTAACAAGGCGCAAACTTCTCTGTAAGTTTAATGTGCGTACACAATCCATGTTTTGTAAGAGACGAATCCCGGAACTAGTCAGAGTGTTTGCATATTATGTGGGATGTTATTCAGTCTTCTTTATTTTCATTTCATTTAAAGAGGTTTTAAAAATACCGCTACAAAGATATTTTAAAATGAACTACAAAGAAATGTTGTAGTGACGGCATGTGTGCTATTTAGTTAACTGTGTCCCAATATTGCGGTTATCTGACTTTGTCATAAAGTGTTTTGTTACTTCAAATACTCTTTCTATCACTTATTAAACACTGACTCTGAGACGATCTTGAATGTTTCACATGGCCATGCATTTCACAGATGTGCTTTGTAGTCCATTCAGCCAATGCAATTGGCCTATGTACTGACAATGAAAGACAGACATGTTTACAGGAAATTCATTCTGTGTACGACAGTCTGTGCCGGCCCTTTGGGGGTCTCTGTGAGTATATAAAACGTCATGGAAATAAACAACAGGTTAATAGCTCTCTAAAAAAAGAACAGCAAGAATGCTCAAAGTGCTCTGTTTATATTGCTTTGCTTCAATTGTCTTATCCCATCTAGACGTTTAATAGAGAGAGAGAACTTAAGAAATGATTCTTTATGATTCTGCAGGTTCTAAAGCTTCATGAACCGTTAAGTACTATTTTTCAATTAACTTTGGTATAAATGGTCTAAACAGTACTGAGATAGCCATCGGACTGCAGATACTAAACACAGCATAGCCTGTAAACACTGACAACGATTGAAGAGTACTTTGGTTACTATACACTGGGATTTGTCATTCAAATTGGACAAAACTGATACGACACCAACCCTTACCCTACAAACACATTTTTCACGATAATAAATACCTTAGGTCTTTTCTATTTTCCACGAGTTTAGTTAGCAGAACAAACGTCTCCATTCTTTATCATCCCATTCTTTAAAAATAATGGGCATTAATAATGTACAGTCTATGAAAGTGTACTCGCAAACTCGCAAAGTAAACATGTAAAAGATTTTATTACGACCATTCAATATTCCTGAACTTGCAATCACTTTAAATCATCCTTAGTTTTTGTTTTCCAAGCAACTAAATTATTGTTATTGGTTTATTCCTGTTATGTTGTATTCCACAAATGTATGTAAAGGTCATTGTTTTATACGTGTATCAGGTTGATTTTTAGCACTGAAGAATCGAATTCGCATTTAAAGAATCGAATACAATAATGGACCTTTTAGGAGGAAAGTCCTCTTTCTTGTGACTGGTAACCCCCTTGAGAATGTCTAGCTATTTCGATTGAGAGAATACTTTTGTGACCAGTAAACCCCCCTACTAAATCAAACGTTAATGTTTGCATCCGGTATACAAAACGTTTTGCAGTTCTGTAACGAGTCTCCAGCTTCCGTGGAAGGTCAGTGTCTGAAGCGTGAAGCGCCGGCATTCATGCGCCTGGTTCAGGCTTGTGGCGCCCCGTCAGATCCTACCAGGAATACGGTGGCGGTAGTCACAGTAGAGAGCCTAGAAAAGATGGAACGCGAATTTCCGCAGAAGCACCACGCCTGTTCCCACTGCTACAGTGATGATAGTAGCAATGACACAACAGCAAGTGCCTGAACAGCCGCAACATTCGGAATCCTAAAGTAGAAACAAAGAGAAATTCCTTTTCAGTAATGCTTCTCTGAAAACTAACCTCCTTCGAGGATTTGTAATCCTTTGGGAAGGTCGAAATGAAAACACTGAATGGTAAGGAAATTTACATATGAATATAATTAACTTTTATGGTTTACGTATCTTTTCCGTCAAATTTAATCAGCACAGGCAGCTTGAAGACACAGAATTTTTTTCTAAATTTTCGGGTTTAAAGGACAAACCTGTCCTCAAATTTCACACAATTGTCAATGTTGATTTGGCGTGCTAACGAATATCAGCTATCGATTAGCATTTAGGCTAATCATTTCAGATGCCCAAACTCAGTGTTTTATACAGATAACTTCAATGAAAATTAGGATATTGCAAGAGTAAGACAATAACAATTCGAAGATTTACACTTACACGATACCGTTTTGGGTCATTCGTTGATGAATTCGGCCACGTCGAATGGTTAACCCACCCACGTTCTGGATCATTCCATCCCATCTTGTCGTCTCAGGATTTCCTGCCAAGGGCTTTAACAAGTCTCGTGACTCAGTCTCTAATCCAGACGATGTTGTTGAACGCTATTCAGTTCTTTTTTCAATCAAGCTCTTGGAAAGTTTATCACGTGAGAAGAAAGGATGCAATCTCTCATTTAAGGGCTCAACAACAACGCTGCCATTTTATAGCTTGGGATTCACCCAACGACTTGGGACATTTTGTATGACGTGTCGTAGTAAAAAAATGCCAGCCAATGGGAGTAGTCCTACCACGCGTTGGGATGCTCATGACACGCTTATACTGGGGAATACCAAGTGACGACAGCATTAATATGAGAGACTGCAGTCTTTGCACCGCTGTTTTATTCATTTCTTTGTCGGAATTTCCGATGATGTTACGAAATCTTCCAATGCTACAAGGTACATTTAAAATTTCCAAATGTAATGAATTGTCACTTAACTATCGCGTGGGGAGAAATCGTTGTACAAAAAATCGTGTCCATTCTTGGAATGACTTTAATTCACATTCATGTTAGTGAGTTCAGCTGAGTTGAATTAAGCAAGAAAATAGATGCAATTGTCATTGCAATGAAACTGCAGGTAATTTAGTTTCAAAAGGAAACATGTCGTTTATAACCAATTTTCAGCAGTGCTAGCTCACCATGCATACAAATGTTTGACACTAGCGGAATGCTAGTACCTGTTCTTATGTTGATTATCAGAAAAGAAACTTACAGTGCTAAAGTAATTACTCTTGTACTACTGTAACCAATTGATTATTGGATGCTATTTTAAATTTGTAGTTAAAGATAATTTTATTTTTTCACTCGAAATCTACAAACTCAAATAACTTTCTACTATTCTTAAATTCTCTTCAACGCATGACATTCCATAGACATCACTCGCGCATTATAACAACTAGTACTGTGCATTTTTCCATTGAACTTTTCTAATTGGTTTCGGAGCGTGACAGGGCTACTACTGGGCTCATTCTTTGTATTATGAGATTGAATTTTATCATTTAAATGTTCAGTTTGTGTTGCTAAACCTTCAGCTTCAAATAGCTGAATAGCCTTAAATTCCAATTAATACATTGTAAATAAGCAGGGCCATTATTACTGGTGTTATGATTATTTTCAAAGCCATACCTAAATCGTGTTTAATTGATTCGTCCAAAGCCATATACGAATAGCCTACCAATAGCAGTAATCATCAATCACCAACCCGGGATTTAAAAGAATAATTTACATGTGCAATCTCCATTCATTTTCCTACTGTATCCCAAAAAACTCAACGGTTGCATAAAAGAAATGGGCGTAATACAGAACAAAGGCTAGAGGTAACCGGACCGTTGAGGATATTGAAAAGTTTGTGAGACTTCGGTTTGAGCCTTGTTTTGGTTTCATCTAACTGACATTTTGTGAAGTAGTCACTCCTTTGTATAGAAGGTTACTTGTCCGTTTTCAAAATCCAGCACAGTTTTCCGCTTCTCATGTAGTCACAGGAACTCACAGGATCAGATATTGCCAATCAGGCTGGAACGAAGATGCAGGCTTTTGTCTGTTAATTAAGTTGTTCTTCCGGGTTAATCTGTAGCTTATTTCGACGTTTATTTTTCAGCATGATGGAAAGGTCTACACGACTGCTTAATCTGTAATAACGAACTAGTTCGGTATGTCAAAAAGCCAAGGTCTTTCGGGAACAGAGCACGCGCGCGTGTCAGGGTATGGCTGCCCTGATAGGACAGCCTATCACACGCACGCGTAGCAGTTCCTGAATATCATCGGACTGAGCATGCGCTGTTGGAATACCGTACTGGCTCATTGCAGAGATTTCACATGCACGATGCATTAATTTCCCAAAGCAATCTTGAATGGAACAATTGCTGCGTTATCATCGAGAAAAGGCCATTAGATTTAACACAACGTAACGCAAAATATTCTTGATTAATCAAATCTATGACAAAGGGCATTAATAAATTTGCCACAACAGGATTTCACACTCTTTCATTAGTTGATTTGTGACTGTTTATTTACAAGATCACTTTCCTCTTATGCCTCTCAAGTTCATCATTTCTGAATACAACTATAATTGGTTTGTATAATCGTTTGTTGTTTCCCCTTTGATTCGCATTTATTCATTTAAAAAATGTAAATTTGAGTTCATATTTATTTACCTTGATACCATCTAAGGTGTTTTTGTAGCATGTGCTGCCAGCGATCTCCGTATGTTGGAAATTCGGAGGGACAGAAAGGGCACTTCGACCAGGACCACTGTATCTCAAATATCAAAGAAAAAGGGGCGAAAGTTGACTTCAATAATTAGAACATTTCTTTCTACCTTTCCGTTAAAATTTCCCAGTATCAAGAGTGCATACCTCAAAAAAGTCATAATAGGTGTTTATACCTCCTATCGCTTTGTCTGACACAGAATTGGGAAATCCTGTGATTGATATCCTTTCTTGGTCTCTACAAATGGCTAATGTACGTGTTTATTTCTATTATACCATTAATATTAATCCACTGACCTCGGTTTAAAGGAGCTTTTAGAAAATAATTTTTGATATAAAAAACAATTTCTGTCTTATGTCACACACATAATCGATCTTTATTTATTTATTTTAACATTTTAAACTGGGGTCAGTGGATTGATATTAATGGCGTAATCGAAACATACGTTAACCATTTTCAGAGGACAAGGAAGGATGTCAGTCATAGGATTTCACAATTTTTGTTGCACACATAACAGACAAAGCCCTTTTACTTTCTACTTTTGAAATATATATATATGAATCTTCTTGTATTTTCCTCACCCCTTCTTAAATCTCCTCAAATTCATAGTACTTTAGAATACACTAAGCCTTAACAACCGTAACTAAAATACTACCAATCGAGGTGTTTCAACCTTGCTCCATAACAGACACATCAGGTTGGGTGAACCGTGTGTGTACGACTCTCAAGATGTGTTGTGCAGTAAAATGGTTTATATTGTCCTTTTCAGGCAAGCGCCCCTCCTCTAAATCTCACGCAAAACATTGCAATATCGGTATGTCAACGTGGATACGGAACCTTTTTGTGACGTTCTCTTAACTTTAACTTCCGTTTTTCTTTACACTATCAGATACATTTTAAAATAAAATTGTGCTTCAAATATTATTACCAATATATGATGTTGGCCCAGCATATGCTGACGGAGTGAATCCTCATTTGGACAAACCAATGAACACAAAGGACAGTCCCATGGCTTCACATCAAAAATGACCATGCAAAAAAGAAAACATTCCAGTAGAAATAATTCGTTACTTATTGTTCACAAATTTTCTGCATTCGTTTTTGCTGCTTTAGTAACGATGTTTTTCATAGAATTTTATCTTTACAAAACTTTTATTTGGTTGAATAATGTTTCAGTCAAGTTAATAAGTAATGTCGATCGTTGTACTTCCAGTGAGGTGTTTTGATTCGTCATCTTGTAATCTCTGCAAATACAGTTTTCTTCCCATCATATTATGTACCACCGCTATTAAATTTTTATAAAGTCTTTTTGATTTACCCTTGCGTGGATGTGTTTTATGTGCTCATCACGACGTTCCATTGTAGGAAATGTTGATGGACACAAGTGGCACTTCCAATGCTGTACCGCAAAACATCATAAAGCAAAAAAGAGACAAAATTCATGCTTTCAATGTTGTCACAAACATTCAATTCCACTTAACTATTTAATGAGAAGTGCAGATATGATATTTCTTCCATCTTTCCGCACAAGGAATAAGTTGATGTAAAAACATACGCAGTATACGTTTGAAGTAAGATCATCAAAAGTGTAGCAGAAACTTACTCGTTCGCGTATTGTATCAATGCGATTTCCATACGGACCAAAATTTTGCCAACTTCTATCGCGACCATAATCATTTCCGTCAGCCATGTTGAATCACCATACACATTACTCCGGTTCCGGTAAGCCACCACAACCCACTATTTTACGCTTGCATCTATATCTACATCTACACCATGCATCTATGACGTCAGGTAAACGAGGCCTACTATTGGCCAACAGTCACATTGCCTTGACCAATTCCAATAGATGTTGTCTGTAATGCAGTGATTCAATCACCAAACCTAAAATTAATTGTAGATTTGTTTGTAGAGTATTAGTTGAAATTCCAATAAGTTCGTTTTTAAACAAAGACACATTTAAAGACACTACGAAATTATTTTATACCTTGAAAGCAACAACCAATTGCCAGTATACTTTCATCAGTGTTGCCCAATTTATATATATATATACATATCATTCAAAAGATTAACTATATTGCATTTTTCGAAACTTCTTTTATTTCATAAGCACTAACATAGATACATTGTCGTAGCCGTACAAATAGTTTTTGACAACAGCTGAATACAAATAGTTCATTACAAAAGACCTTTATGAAATCAAAGTAAAAAAATTCCGACTTTTGGCCATATATCATTTGTTCAAATTATTATGCAACCGAATTGAATTTTAGATGCTTTCCTAAGCTACTGATATGCAACCATAATATAATTTCACTTGGAAACCAAAAACAGGAATATGTTTGCTAGTTTTTAATAAGTTCCCCTCCGTGAATGATTCTCCAAAAAACATGTCCTCGTCACTAAACTTAACAGCCAGAAGTCTGCGTTTCAGGTGCGAATTGTTAAAATTCTCCACTGAGCTAATAGGACTAGTATTGAGCTCATTCTATAGTATATTAAACGAGTTCGGATTTCTTTCAAATTATCAAGAAATTGCAGGTGTCTGTTATTTAACCTGTTTAATTTAACTGTGTTGTCCAACCTCAAGTTTTAGAATTGATAAAAAGGGCCTTATTTTTAGATTTGACGTTTCAATTTTGCGTTATTAATCACCTCACGATGTTCCGCATCTTCGACATGTTCCGTATCTTCGACACATGCTCCGCATGTGTCGAAGAAGTGAGTCCTCATCTGAAAACGCATCTTCAAATGGACACCAAGGACAGTCCCGTGGCTATGCGACATAACAACGTCATGCAAAAAGGAAGCATCATGGTTAAAGATTGTCACTTTTAGTAATATGCCAGCTTATTGCTGCTTTGTGATCATTTTAACGCATAGTGTACATTTCGTTATCTTTAGAATTCAAGATCTTTCTTTGAAGCAAGTGATTGTGAATATGAGCAGTAATGTTTATGACTTCTTCCAATCAACGTAACACTTGAAGCAGATCACTCTAGTCTTTATCCATCAATTGCTTTTTATAGATAGATATAAAACCTGAAATAAACAGGATTATTAATATATAAGATCTGTAAAAAACCTGGCCGGCAATGTGTATTTTATACACATGGCACCTAGCGTTTGCATTTGTAAATGGCCTGGTACAAGTGCAATTAACTGACGAATATTATTATGGGGGCACTACATAGCGGATAACTCAGGCACTTTCAGGCAAAAGTTGTCCAAAACCCAATCCCCGCAAAGTTTTACAAATTCCAGTTGCATTAAGTGCTCAACTTCCATTTATAGGTTGTACTCTCTGCAATGATTAACGTAATTCAACTTTTGGCAAATCTGTTAGCACATTTTGAAACAACCTTTTCTGATTTACCTTTGCATGTCTCTCAAGTAAGTGTCGATTGCGTGCAATTTCTGTAGGATATGCCTCAGAACACAAGGGACACTTCCAAGGCTGTAAGTCATGATAAAATCATGCATGCAAACAAAAATAAATACCTTAGAAGTTTGTTATTTGTCTTTATTTTTATCTAATACTGCCCAAACATTTCATAAAAATTACTAGAAGTTCAAAGTGCTGGCATGCTCGAATCAGTGCCTAAAATAAGATACGGGTTTCCTACCTTCATGAATGACAATCGTTTCAAAGAGAGTATTTGAGAATATCAGAACGTTTATTGCTTTGCATCAAGCTGCATTATAATAGACGTAAACCACACTTTTCATTCACTTCTGAATTGTAATAATTTCTGAACACATAAGACCTGTTTTATATTTCATGGAATTTTGCGTTTTAAAGTCAGGGCATTTCAAATAACATGATGATTTTTAATCTAGATGCAGGTTCTGCGAGGGCTTCTACTTACGCACCATCGCAACTAACGTGAGCTTTTTACAACCAGTGACCACGGTCTTGAAGATGTCGAAATAATCCATTCCAAGTTCGAAATGTCGCCCTACAAAAATGGCACCTCCAACGCTTTGCATCGTTAAACCATGCAAAACAATCACATAAATAAAAAGTCTAAATCCTCACTAGAGGCAATAGATATCGAACTCTGGCAAACTTTTTTGGGACTGAAATGAAACTAGAATAAAGGAGCTTTCCATATTTGAGCCAACAAGATATAAAACAAGCTTATTGAAATCTGTAGCCGTTACTTACTCGTGACACGTTTGGCTGCAGAGGAGGAATATTTCTGCCAGCCATGTTGACTTCGCCCAGCACATTACTCCGATTCTCAGTAAACCAGCAAATCGAATTATTTTATATCTCCATCTACATCATGCATCATGCAACCTATGACGTCAGCTAAACGTGGCCCGACATTGGCCAATAGTCTCACTACCCTGACCTGTTGAAATGTTAATGTGCCTGGTCGCCTCGAAGTTCAGTAATCAGACATAACTACTATATAAATTTGTTGTTACACAGATTTCCATATGCATAGTGTTACTAGATTTGAATTGTTGCTGACTGCTTTCTAGAATTCCTGTGGAAACCTTAATAACCTTACTTTCATCCAGGGTTTGGTTTCTTTGGGGCATTTTTAAATTTTGATTGTGGCTGATACTTTCTTGAAAATAGACAAAACAATAAAAACCTCAAAAAAGTCAAATCCGTAATTGCAAAAGGGTACGTTCAAGGGATATCTTCCTTAGAAATTGGAGTTACTTTTATCATAAAAACTCCTCTAATTTCGTATCATTTGGAACCGTCTAAAGCTGGGGGGACTGAATTTCTTTCAATGTGGTTGAAAACTCAGTCAGAAATGTTTACACATGTTTTCTTGATGTGATTTATTCTTTTCTTTATACTTTGACTTTACATTTCAAAGTGGGGGATATATCCCCCTTCCTCAAGGGCCTAGAGACAGAGGTGTAGGGGTGCGGTGCACTTCCCTCCAGTCGGCAAATAGTGCTTCGGTTGACAAATGAGTCCAAAATTACGTATTACGTAAAATTATCGTACATAAACGATATACGTTGGCCGTCGGCATATCCTCTGAAGCATGAAATGTAGCCTACCGCTGATTTTCATTTTTCGTACTTGGTGAATTTTAAACGACTAGAAGTTAGCGAAGTAGTTGCAAATTGACTCTGACACCCCCCCCATGGAAAATGCCTTCGTTACGCCTGTGCCCATCCCCAGTATTTATACCCATCCGAATGACAGTCACTATATAATGAAGGTTGAAAGGAATGTAGAAGCTGCAAGAACAGAATTCCCCCAAAGACTGCATTTAGAGCTACAATGAAATGACAATTAAGGACACAATATTTCTGCAATTACGTCAGACAAAGTTGTAACTAGAGTTGTAAACTAAGAATTAGGATGGTTATTCTCAACATATTAATTTATTAAACCTAAGTGAAGAAGACCTTCAAACTTCTGCATTATTAATGTTTTCAGCCCAAGAATTGTATAAGTTACAGGTGTTCTCCTTCAAGGGGCAGACCCAGTTCAAGCTTCTACTTTTTGTCTGACCTCCTCCATACTATTATAAATTGAGTTTTGTTAACTTCTATAGTATGGAAATAAACCTGAAACCTTATAAACCTGAATATTATTGAGTATATTGAAAAGTTTGACTGAGATTTGTTGGTTAGAAACTGCGGCTGGACTTGATCGAGATCACAGTTGTGAATGGAAACAATCAGACATTTTCATTTTGAGCAAGCTTTTCTAAAATGTTAAAAATGTCACTGAAGCCAACAGGGATACAGTTTCTTCTTTACTAAAGGAGATCAGATTCTGATTAGTAATATGAAATGACTGTCCAACGTTAAGTTTTCATATTGTTGAAAATGTTCTCTTTATGCAATTTTGTAAAAAAAAACCTGCATTTTACATGTTAAAATCACAACAATTTAATGCAAGATATACAAGCAATTTCTTTTTATTGAAGATATTACTAGCTCAACTTTTACAAAGCTAAAATTAAAACACAACACCTCCACAGTCACATGTGACAAATTAGCGTGCTAGAAAGCGAGGTCACAGGTAACCAGATCATTGAGGATTTTGGTTATGAGAGTTCTGTTGATTGAGAGTTGTAGGGATGTTTATCCAGTTGATTTATAAATTCCTTGTGGAAGGTTGCCGGTCCATTGAAATCGAACAACACTGGCTATCAGGCTGGAACAAAGAATGCATGTACAGCAATATGATCACTGAAAAATGACCAATGATCTGAGACATTTTATGACAAGTTGTGCTCAAAATATTCCAAAATTAATTAAAGGTAAAATGAATGAGAACACTGACCCTTTGGCAAAAAAACGTGATTTTACAAAAATTACTATACGTTGTTTGGTTGCTGTCGGTATTTATATGTGAATCACTCAAAGTTACAGAGCATCAAGTTCCGTTGTATAGCCTTACTTGCATTTGTCCTTCAAGCCCAAACACTGGTATACCATTCAACACGCTGCAGTTGACTTACGCAGCTCCCTTTGAGACATTTACGCGATTCGCTTTCATTTTGCAAAAAAAATATTTAAATCTGATGTTAAATACATTCACCTCGATACCATGCGAGATATTCTTATTAGATGTGTTTCCACCGACTTTCCTTCGCTTGTCTGGACAGAAAGGGCACTTCCAGGTGTCAGGTTGACTCAAAAAATTTATTTCTTGTAACCTGCTAATAAATGATTTTCTCGATTTATGTGTAGTGCGTGATTGGATCAAGATAACGCATACCTATAACTTCAAAAGCCTAATTTTTTCAGAAAGCGGTGCTTGAATGGGTCATTAGAAGTGTTTATAGTCGTGCAATCCATAAAATAACATTTCTGCCAGCGTTGACAATTGTTAGTTGTTATCCAACTTCAAGGCAAACTTGTCGTAACCTTTTTTGGAATTTTCTTTATCCTTTTTAAAATTTTCCAATTTTCCAATGACTTCAAGATAAGATGTGTCTTTTAACTGTCGATTTTAATCGAGCTGCAGTTGAGCATGGTATTTTATCCATGCTTCATGGCACGTAACTTTAGGCGAAGAAAACCCAGTGAGCTATATCCAGAAGATATCTTATGCGGTAAGCCAGATTCTCTTTATTTTAAGCTAAAGTCCCCCCCCCCTCCACGGCTCCAGGGACAAATTTGTTTACGGGCAAACGTGTCTTGGTTGTCAAAAGTTTGGAATCCTATGGCTTTTTTGAATAGTGACTCTTCCATTTGGGGGCTTTTTAAATGTTACACGTTTTTGAAAGAAGGGAAATGAAAAAAATAACTCTCCTCTCATTTTTCTCTAAATGAAATTGATTCGGTGCTTGATCCCGATTGTCCCTAAAATTGACGGAAAAGGGGCAAAGAATATTGAAGCAGAAATGGAAAATGACGGTGGGTTCTTTCGCACGCAAAGGTGTTATCGCCCTTCTCTTTTGAAACCACCTGAGTGTGGAAATAAAGATCCAGTGCCTTTTGCACTAGTGTCCTTTTCTTCTGCACTACGCCCGATCTGTGATCAGAACTGCTTGATCGTTGGCATCACGCTAAGATCACGCGCTGACCTCGTGGCAGTTCATCCAACCAGAGACCCGTTAAGTGACCCCGAGCCTGAACCTTAGAACAGCAATTTTGCGTGCACTAACCGTGTTTCCTGAGCCAGATTCTTCAAGTTTAGATTCGAACTTCGGGGCCCAAAAAAGCAATGCCCTGGAGAGAGTACAGTCAGCCAAATCATCGCTTTGTGCCATTTTATTCAGTTTTAAAATCTAGTAAACTGATCTACCGTGAAATCCTTCACCATGGCCGAGTATCAATGCCCAATTTTATTGGAAGATGTAATTTCGGTATTATCTTGATATCACTCGAAGGGTAGTAACTACGCATGTATGTCATTCCAGTCTACTGAGCTTCTAAAATAACTAACAATAAACGATTGTGCTATATCACTAGGATAAGTATGTTAAAGCACTCACACGTGAATTGTACACAGACCAGCACTGCCTTTCTCTAGAAGTACTGGTTTGATTCTCTCCCAAACTTGCCAGTGCTCAAGGCTACAAAGAGCTACATACTTAAAAAAAAATCAATTGAATGGTTTCATGGTAAACGCTACATCTATCATTTTTTAAATGAGCTGAGATGATCGACATATTGTTCATAAGACACCTGCTAATTGACACCTTGTCTGTCGAATTCCGATGAGTGGTTTTGGATTTATGATCAATTATACATCAAAATTATTCTCTTTATGACAATGATCCGTTTTCTCAAAAATCAGTAGCAAAGAGGCAGCGAAATGGCTTCTTTTGAAAAGGCTAAAATTATATAATTGTATTGATGTTTCCTAGCTATCATCCTTATGTTTTCATTATACTTTTGTGAAGCAAACAATCAATAAAACCATTTTACAGTGAAACCACCAACACACGTTGAGATTTAAACAAATGCATTCGATCTGTAGCAAATTCTACACCCTGGGGCAGAGAGAACACCTCAACAGTTGCGTTGTCAGAGGTGAAGGGCTATAAATACAAATAACAAGATCAATGAGGACATGTGAAAGTTTGTCAGACTTCCATTGGTACGGAATATTCGAGTCACTTAAATGAAGATGAGTATGAAGTAGGCCTTCTATCATATAGAAGGTTGTTTATCCATAGTAACTTCGGCCTTGGAGAGTGCCTTTTGCTCAAGAAGTTGCCGTCATTCATGCAATTTGACAACATCCCCCTCCAGACTGGAAAAACAACAAAACAAAAGGCAAATGTTAAACAGACTTATTATGTTCCATACAAACTTGCAGTTATTTTGTAACGTGGCGAAAGGGCTCATTGATACTTCTGCTGTATAATATACCGTGCCCTTTACTACCCAACCTCAGCAAACCGTTCCTCAAAATGTGTAGCTTCTATATGAAATATAACTGTTTTGTTATGTTGTTGATATTCTGTAACAAATTTCTAATTATCCTCATCATGTGCGCTGTGATTGATTTACCTGACTGCCATGTGTGGATTCCCCATGTAAGCGAAATGTGGGACTTGACTCACGCTGTTCATGTGCCCATTGTTCCCTCCTTTCTTGTTCCTGAAATTTGTGCAGAGGGGAAAATTAATTCAAACTAAGTATTTATTAATTTCATAAATGAAATTGTAGTTTGCAATATGACGTGTTTTGGAATCGAAACGTAACAAAACAATTTTATGGAATTATTATAATAATAAGGATTCTTGTTCAGTACGTTGTTTAAACACCATCTTGTCTTGTGTAGATTTTTCTAAACGGTCAGTATGGACCCAGGATGGATGTCGGAATCCCCTGTTTTAACTTCAATCAAATGATAAATTTTTGATACATAGCTGGTTTGGCACCGTAGTTTATCGTTTGGTTGCTTCTGTCTGGCAAACAGCAGCTTTTACAACACGAATCACTTCAAAATCTTGAAATTTACCGTATCCATGTTGACTTCAATAACACTTTGTAACATTGTTCGATAAATTCAATAAATTTTTAAATACAACGACAAAGTGATTACTTTGCAAAATCTTCTAAACTTAATCTTATTTTATTAAGATAGTGATTAGTTTTATTCGCCATGCGATCCGAATCACTTTAAATGTCATCTGACCTAAAAACAGGTATTCGTACTTATGTACCAAGTTTGTTGGATTCAAAATTCCGTGATAATTTAATTGGAATGCACGTTCAGGAGTGTTTTGATTACGCACCATAACGTGTAACGTGAATTTTTCTACAATCAGTGGCCAAGGTCCCAATGATGTCTCTGAATAGTGCGTTCTGGTTTGTTTTGTCAGTCGTAGATGGCACTTTTTAACGCTTTACGTGGTAACACAACTCAAAATGTACCTCAAGAATTACAGTTGCAGTAACAATCTGGATGTCTTATTTAATAGTGATCCTTGCATAATTTAAACTGGAGTGATCACTAGCATGACATTTACGTTAAGTATATGTACATTTCTTTTATCTGATCGCGACTCGACTACAGTTGCATACCCTGGGACTCGAGTACGCCTACACAAAACCATCCTTCTGTTGTAAAGTGTGTGCAAGATCAGCGTATTAGGTTTATCAGCAGAGATGGGCTAAGAAGTTATAACACTCTACTCAGTGATTAAGGCTGGACTGATCTCCAAACTAGAGGAAAGTTATTTCGTTCATTTTTGTGTTTTATTGTTCAAAAGTACTATATTGATACTAATCCCCTTAAAAAGTTTCATCCAGATACGAAAATTGAGCGAAGTGATGAGTCCCGATCTTTAATTCCTTTGCTCCAGCTGATTTTTTTAAGTATCTCTTCTTGGATGGTACGGCAAAGGAGTGGTCCAGGAATACTAAAATGTGATCCAAATGCGTCTCTAAATGTGTGCGAAAGCTCCCTTCTTACCTTTATGATTAGTTCATTGTACTTTTATTTGTCTTTTTAATTGTTGTTAGTGTGCGATATAATCGTTTATCTTTTTTGTTACCTTACTGACTTATAAAGCTCAATCTAGCAAGTTCCTTCTTTGTTTTTAATCTTCATAATATCTCATAGTTTAGTTGGTTTTAATATTCCTATTTTGCTGTTTTGTCTTTGTATTTGTCCATCTTCATTCTGATATTTGTTTATTCTTTTTAGATTACTTTTGTCTTTTTTTCAGTTTATTGTCATTTATTTCAGTCGTCTTTTTTTAATGTTCAAATTTATTTTGGCACTACAGTAGTTCGGGACGGACCTAAATAGCTTTTCCGCGACCCCCGACTTTATTATGATTAATTATGGTCGTGGGGGCTTACTTCTTCTTTCTTTGGTTTGGTTTTACTTCATCTAAGGCTACACTGAATGTTTCAACACTCAACTAAAACCTTAGACTTTAGTTGAGTATTAAAACTGCATCCAAACACTCCAGAAGAATAAAATTCAATAGCATCGAGATGACTAAATGCCACTGCCAATACTTACTCGATCACGAAATAGATCATTGATAGCAGGGTTTGTAGCTGGTGTCGACATGTTTCTGCTGTGTCGTGATGATTCGTCCGCCATGTTCAAACTTATGTTTCACACTACTCTGATTTTACTATGTGAGCCAACACGGCTCACCGTTCCATACATGTGGTGTTTGACGTCAGCCGAAAAGGAACGGCTATTAACCAATAGACGAGTGACGATGACAAACTGTACTTAATAATTCCCTTAATATCAAACAAAGAAAGACCAAGAGACTATCGTACTCAATTATTCGTGTCTTTGAGATATATTAGTGAAATAGTCATTATTCATGATCTTTGATGACCTTTTAAGCTGGCTTTTTGTTGGTTTCCCTAATTGTTAATCTCCTTTGCAATAGGTTACCCTAACGGTTACAAGACTCTTGATCCGTTTTCAGACAAAGAATCATGGGGACTGGGGCAAGTCCTCGCGGATACCTGTGTTGTTTGGACATTTTTCATTCTTTTTTGGTCCATGCGGTGAATGACATGCTTGTAAGCATGATTACGATTTAGTGACAATACGGCTTTGTTGACTTTGTCTTTAAGAACTTTAGATTATTGTTAATCACAAACTTACTTTGATTTCATCTCCTAACAGTTTGAAAATCTCAATAATTCATACTATAGATATTTAGAATTTGAACTTAATTACACAATTTTTGACAGACTTTGGCAAAAAGTCATCAAATTATTGTTTCTCCGTTTAAGTAACTCATCAACCTTTCAAAGATTGACGAGGATGAGTACATGAAATGACAAGCAATTTTATTGCGTTCCTCATACTGAGAATCGCGTGAAAGCCGAAAAATCAAAATTAAATCGATCTCATTGAACAATTGCTATGTTTTGACATTCACTGGTATCTAATAATGGCAATTATTTACGATATTAGCAGCCCCTTGGCCAAGTGCCGAAAAAGACGTGGTGCGTCATTTTTCGGCAATCATCCATTTTCATGTACATGCGGTGACTGTAAAATAGTTTTGAAGGACGTACCGTCACAATCATTCGTCTGTGCTCTTAATCCTCAACCATGTGACCTTTTGCACTCAGTGTGTTTTCTTACTCTTTTGAAATGAATTGTCTGTGCACATGCATTAATCCATCATATTGTGTTTGTCCGAGAACCGTAACATGGGGTAACTTTGGTCAGTAACCACTCGAGGCTTTGAAACGTTCTTATTCTCTCAAACGTATAGTGGATGCGGACGTATTTAGTATCATTTTGTTCAGAAATATCATAGTTATTCATTATTTAACACTTTCGTTGTTTGTGGTAACCATGGTAACCATTATTATTTTGATTTTCATGCCCCGTTTGATGAAGACCAAAAACAAAACATGACAAATGTTGCCCAAAACCCAGGGTAATTTTGGTCACCCCTTTAAGCCTTAAAACACCAATACATTTTGAAATTCTTGAGAAAGAATTTGACAGTCGCTGAGAAGTTTATTCCGACAGACAGGAATGTTTAAAAGACTCATTTCTTTGACGTTGAGAAAAAGTCTGGCAATTTACTTCTTCAAACCGTTCAATTTTAAAAAGAGCATAGCATTAAGACTTGTTTTTGATTATGTTGGCATAGGTTTCACCAAAAAGATATACATTTTAGATATGTTTAAGGTTTTTCTTCATGAATAAAGAATTTTTCAATCTAGTAATTTATTCTTCCCTTTCTGTCATGACTTGGCTGTCGTTATCCATTCACCAGAGAACGAATCGTGGTTTATTTTACCTGTCTGTGAAAAATGCTTTAAAATTTTTGGTTTTTCCAGATGTTTCGCAATCACATTTTCTGTTTGAAAGAATTTTGGTTTTCCCCCAGTTGTTTGGCAATTTCTATAATTTCAAGGCCCAACATTTCTGTGCTCCGGATATCCCCACCCTGATACTTTTTTCAAATCGACAAAAAACCTTTGTTGGAATATTTGCGCTTTTGCCACCCACGCCTGATTTATGAAAGGATTTTTTGTTCGGTGTCTAGAAGTGCTTACATCAGGCTGATATCACGCGCTCACCTCATGTCATTTCATCCAATCAGACAACGCCAAGTATGTTTTGGCACCACACCACACCACACTTGAACTTTGGAGTAAAACTCTAATCCATGTTTCTCTTCACCAAAATCTTCCGATTAAATACAAAACGGCTTTGATATTTATCATTTGGACAATTTTGGATTAAGGAATATACATCATGTCTTCAAAGTACTACCAAATGTTAGCCTTGTAAAATACCAATAAAAGTTTCATTCGTAAAAGGTGCTATTGCTAATCTAATGCTCGTTTCTTTGCTAAATGACCAAAGTAGTAAAACAAAGAGAACGTGAATGGAATAAAATGATTCAAAGCAATCATCAGCGACCAACATGCCGAAAAATGACGCATACATGCATCACGTCTTTTCATTTTCGTAAAATGTTCACTGCGTCAAATTACAATTATCGGTGATTCAAAAAACTTTTGCCAAAAGAGATGGTGCAAACCATACTTTATTAGCCATGGAAATTAGTCATCGCAATTAGTCACTAATCAGCCGAAACATCGTTGTGCCAGTTTATTCGGTTTTAAACTCTCTCAAACTGATCTACCCTGGAATGTTTTACCATGCTCAGTTTTGTAGAAACATGTGACTTCTCTATTATTTTTATATCACTCGAAGGATAGTAACTACGCATGTATGTCATTCACTCCAGTCTACTGAGCTTCTAAAATAACAATAAACAATTATGCTATATCACTAGGACAAGTATGTTGAAGCACTCACACGTAAATTGTATATAGACCAGCGCTACCTTTTTCCCAGAAGTGTTAGTTTGCTTCTCTCCTAAGTGTGCCTGTGTACATAGGCTACAAAGCACTGCATACTTTTAAAAAATCAATGAAGAATTTCATGGAAAAACACCGCTATATCTATCATTTTTCTAAAATATGAGTTAATTAAGATGACCAACATTTTGTTCATAAAAATATCTGATAATTGACACCTTGTCTGCCAAAGTCCGATATGTATTTTTGAAGATATGATAAATTGTATATCATATTTTCTTATTATTCTCTTTATTTTAGCAGACAATATTCATGCATCATCTCAAAATTAATAAAATGGATATATTGCTTTCAGCAATGAAACTCTTCAAATGCTGACATATCATTAGTCAAACTCAGTTTTCATCATTCAGTTATTCACTTTGCCTGCAAGTTGTGAAGACTGCAGATTAAAAAAAGCTTTTTTGCTTTAGCGTTTTGGTGTAATGTTTCAATATCAAATCCCCCATTAAAGAAAGAGGAGGTGAAATGAATTCAGTTGAGAAGGATGAAATTATACAATTATATCAATGTTTCCTAGCCATCATCCTTATGTTTTTAATTAAATTTAGGTAAAGCAAACAATCAATTAAACCATTTACCGTGAAACCACGAACACACGTTAAGATTTAAACAAATGCATTCGATCTGTTGCAAATTCTACACCCTGGGGCAGACAGAACACTTCAACAGTTGCGTTGACAGAGGTGAAAGGCTATAAATACGCATAACAAGATCAATGAGGACATGTGAAAGTTTGTCAAACTTCCATTGGTACGGAATATTGGAGTCAGTTAAATGAAGGTGAGTATAAAGTAGGCCTTCTATCATATAGATAGATAGCCATCATGGTTAATACGGGCCCTGCTCAGTATCAAACCGGATCAGATTCTGACATTTATCTCACAATTGTTGGGTTTTTTCATTTGAAGAGAAGATTTTGTTACTACATCTTATGTTTTAAAGATTTTCTATTGTGTTAAAATGGCATTTATTTTGCAGTTTGAAATCTGAACCTAATGCGCTGTAAATAGTGATTGTTTTTGTTACTGGTTATATTATCTGTTAAAAACATGAATCATGACGTCATATAAGTCTTTTACATGGTCACAGTGTTTATATATCTAGTTACATTATGCCATTGCCTACAGTTACACCAAGACCTTTAGCGAAATCATCAGTCTGCTTTGGGGTTGAAAGAATTTTTAAGATTAATAACGATTGCTATCTTACAAACTCATCAGAACATCTTAACAGTTGGTTGTATGACATTGGACCTCTTTGAGATAGCAGAGACTTTCGAGAACAAAATCCTCCGAGCTTAGCCGAAAGTTTGAGTTCCGTTAGGTGGAATTCCGTTGTTTAGTGTCATCTAGTTGGTTGAATTTTATAGAGCAGTCATTCCTATGCATCCGTCATGACATCTTGGTAAAGTGTCCTGTTTCCTAAGAGGTTGCCAGTACAAGACCGCGCTTCATTAGGCTGCAAAAAACAAAGGGAATATGGCGGTTTTTTACTTTGCTCGTGTAGGTTTACTTCAGTGAAACTTTCGCGGAAATAATTACCCTCATTGAAAGTGGCATTTTACATCGACTTGCAGTATCCTTTAAAAGATAGCATGAAAATTTATGGAATCTCCTCTTCAGATAGAAGTTAGAGGTTAAATTGTTTGCAATCTTGAATGGTTTTATTATGATAGGATCGTCGAGAAATGACCAAGCCCCATTGGTGAATTTTGCGCGCAAAGTATTAAAAACGATCGAAGTTATGATAAATAAGAGCGTCCACATTTGTCTCAGAATAGAAGGGTTTGATTTAAATTCATTTACTTACCTGTTTGCTGGATATATTTTCTTTCAACAGACAGCGCTTATGCATGTGTTATTAAAACGACAAAAGAATATGCCAATATGACCTTTCCTCTTTCCTCTCTTCAAGGATTATTCCTCATGCAAAATTCGATTCCTACCGACTTTCTGAATTTCCAGTATCAATATTGACTTCAGTAACTTCCTTGTATGATATTCCCTCTTTTTTTCCTGTCCCATATAATGCCGACAATAAGTCTTATACCGGGCAATTTAATTACCAATATAGCCTCTGAGGTGCACATCTAACATATGTTGCCAGCGTCTTCCCTTTGTTGAGAATGTTGAAATGCAGAAGTGGCACCTCCAAGACTGTGTGTTTATCATCAAGCAAAAAAGAGAATATTATTTGACCATCGCTTTATCAACTTACCCTGTTTTAAGAAATATTTGCTGCCGACATTTCAGACAATGAAAGACTTAGATGTCAAGAGTGGATTGTGTGTAATTGTTAATGCTTATCACATAACTTTGTTGAAGTTTATAATGTATAGTTATTCTCAGACAACACACAAAACACAACTTGAAACAAGAGACTGATTTACCGCTAATCTTTTTCTTTATTTTAGTTTCTCAATCATAATTTTACGCATAGCCTACATTTCCATAAAAATGGGGGCACGCTTGCCCAAATCCTTGCCATGCTTGGCATCCTCTGGGCTAAAAAAACATGGCATGCTTGCCAACCAGAAAACTAGCCCCATCGGAACAAATGGGTGGTAGTCACAGTGTGTTTCATTTGGTTCCTTGACTAGAAGTTCTTATTACGTTACTAAATTACTTATCATAATGAATTTCAGAAAGTACGCTGATTGTTTCTACCGTTGGCAAATACGGTCGGAATTGGAACCCCCCCCCACGAACTAGCGGGTGCTTGGCGTAGTGTTGTAAAGATTGAACGTGAATTTGTTACCGTAACACTTTAAGGGCAAATTCAAAGCATTCATATGAACTATTTGTTTATTTATTTTAAATCGAGGCAATGTTGCCCGTCGCTCCCAGACATTCAATGGTGGTGAAGGGGGGGGGCGGCAGGTTTATTTTCATGTAGCGGCAACAAGGAGCTATACCGAAGTGATTTTTGGAGGCAGTAGCAGAACGCGAGTTTGAGTTCCATGTAACACTTTCAGGGTTGACCCACATATTCGAGATATGTGTTTTTTTTGTCTGGAATTCTTGCCATGGGGGGGTGGTCAGGTGTCCTTAGCGCACTCAATACTATTTACAGCTATTTGCCTCTATATTGACAACAGACTGCTCGCGGCCGCAACCTGGAACCCAGAATACAAAACGTATGCTTGCTGATGAGAATAATGAATTTTATCTTGAAGTGATAAAATGAACTAGAGTTTGTTTGTGTTTTTGAGAGAGGTGTTCTACTTATGCACTCATCGCGTCTAACGTGAGGTTTTTACCACCAGTGATCAATGTCCCCGAATATGTCTCGACAGCCCATTCCAAGTTCGAAATGTCCTTTATATTGTTACACCATGCAAAACTATCGTAAACAAATTCATTAAAGTCTTTTGTCTAATTCTATTTTTAACATGAAAACTGAAATAATAATGTACCAATCATTTCAAAAGCACTTTGCTGGCACTAAAACGTTTGCAGTAGAAAGGAAAGAACCACTCCAGAATTATTTTATACAAAATATACTTTTACTCAAAAACCATTGTAAGCTGAAGCCTATACTTATTCGTTCTTGTGGTGGATCATTGCCACTTCCTTATTAAAGGAACATTCTTTTTCTTATTTTTCCGATCGCGATATTAATCATCTTTGTCAGCCATGTTGAATTTTCCTTACACATTACTCTGGTTTTGGTTTGCCACACCCACCACTACTCTGATACCTACATCTGCATCATGCATCTATGACGTCAGCCAAACGAGGCGCTATTGGTCAATAGGCTCATTAGCAGAGTCATTTCTAATAATGATGTTTGTTAATAAGGTTAATACAGTGACTGGACGTTAAGTGGGAATACATGTTCAGTGATTTTAACAAAGCCCAAATCAAACTTTTTCTTTGGCAATACACCTGTTATAAGGCATAATGGAGGCATGTTTCCATATTTCAGGAATGTGCGCTTGTAGTATGTGGAAAGTGTAGATAAGGAATGATACTGTGACTAAGCTCATTTCATTAATGTTAGAATAAGTTGTTATTTAGTTATTAGTTGAACTCTGGACATTGATTTTTAAGCAAAAAATACCCACTCAATTCTGCATTAATTGATGTAAATGCTTCAAGTTAGAGATTGCACAGCATTTTTAATCTCTTGCTGTGAGTCTGATTGGTGGCTTTAATATGATTCCATTACACAGCTGCCCTATTTTGTCAATTTACAAAGGACGACTCCAAGTGTACCCATGCATAGTGCCGAAAAAATAGGCTATGCGTAATTTTCGGCATTTACTTTTTCAATGGAGTACATAAGTATGGTTCTACTTCATAAAATTTTTATTGTATTTAACGTGAAATCAGTTGAAATCACCTTTGAAAATGATACAAATTTATTAGGGTAAATAAACTAGAAGGTCTACCAAGTTGTTTTGAATAAGGTACGTGGTTTCAAATCGACTTATGTAAGTAAAAATTGATAAAGAAAGAATGGAAACTAGAGACTGTTTTTTGTCACATTTCCTTTCACTATATCTCCTCTGGAACCGAATTAACTGATCTGAAAAGAGAGGCTGCATGTCCATGTCTGTTCATTTGGTTTTAAAAATGTATCAATAATTTGTACACGTTTTCCTCATGTGGTTTATTCTGTCTACCATAGCTGGATATTCAAGTCAAACTTTTCAAAACATGTTTACGTACATTTTTAGTTACCTGCCCATCAATAGGCTTATTTTTGGCTCTCGCAATGCTGTTTCTCAGTAATATTGGTTTGTGGCTTACACATTTCAATGATTTCGAAAATTGAAAGTCTCTTATTATTACAACACGACAAAAAAGTCTTTTGTGAATTATTCATGCCAACATCACCCTCGCCGACTTGTTATGAAAATGATATCACGCACCCAGATTCTTCCAATCTTAATGCCAAACAAAAATTTTTTTAAATGCCTCTAAGGAATATAAACTCGTAGTAGTCTAACAACCAATGAAATTGAAAGGGAATACTAACGCTTAAACACTTACATGAAAACAAAGGGCACATACATTCATAAAAATTGTGAACTCACATCCTTTAACAGTTTTAACCCAAAGTATGAACAGGGTTGTTTTAGTAGGTGTAACAAATTGTATGAAATTTGGATTTAGTGGGAATGTTGTCATTTCATATTAAAGACGCCAACAGTTACACGGCACCTCAAGCTATTGTATTAACCAACATTCCTAACTCTTTGAGGTTTTACAACCAAACTGTCTTCGGTTATTCGTTTCTATTTAGTCATGAAAAGTACTTTTTAGTGGCTTGAATTAGAGTACATTGAGGAATTTAAGCTGATCACTTTCCTTTGACAATTTATAAATTCTACCTCAAATACCCGCAAAGTTTGCCGTCGTTGACTCTCTTTGGGGCCCCATATGTTGCAAAGTAAATGTCTGTTGTCTGAAATGGAAAATGTTTTTCTCTGGTTCAAAGCTGGAAGGTCCACCGCTTTTAGACCACATTCAAGCGTTTGGATAGTAGCTGCAGTTACAGCGGAGATGACTAAGACTTCTTTCCCAAAATCCAGCCCAAAAGGGCAGCAACACCAATACAGGCACCAACCCCAAATATTCCAGCTATTAAAGAAGAGCCTTTAGAGCCTCCTGAATCCTGGAACCAAAAAATAAGGAATATCGGTCATTTTAAAAATATTGCTCTTCAGCAAAGAGGTTTTGTTCAGGCAAAACAAACATTTATTTCCTTAAAAAACCGAAATGAAAATGTTACAAATTAAGAAACGTTTTTATCTCAGTAAAGAGATTTTATAATGAAATGCTTTTTGCAAAATAAAATCAACAAATTTTGTAAAACATTGCATCAAAACGGCTAATCGCAGTCACAGTGCTTCTTAATTTCCAACCAAATATCTTTCTAAATGATCAGCTTACAAATATTTCATTTGCAAACCGGTGAGAATTTATTGATTTCCACAGAAACCTTTCAAATTACTTACTCGAGATCGAACAGGTTCATCCACTGATACATTCCGCCCGATAGCTGCCGATTGCCGCTTGCGTGAAGATTCGTTCTCATTCATTTTCCGGCATCTACTCAAAATTCTGTTCAGTCAAGATCTGATCAGGATCACTCACTTATAGTCTTCTTTTTGCTAATTTGTGGATTAAGATGTTTTCTGGTGCGGAAGTAATCTGAGCCTCGAACGGGAATAATGTTTGAGAAACGGTGGCTTATCTCCTCATAATTTCCAAAAACACAAGTCGTTCATAATTTTGAGTCTTGCCTGGCGACGGCCTTTTATACAATGAGTCTCGATAAATCTGTCAGCCAATAACAGCGGTCCAACAGCGTGACCGCATGCAAATTTGGCTCACCTACCCTTTCAGAATCCAAATTCAGTCAGCGTAGATTTAAAGGAGGCATAGGAATTTCTACATTAGTCAGTTAATTTAAGGGGTTTAAGTGACAAGAATTCAATGTCACAATATTTATGTCTTTGCAGAACCATTGATTGGCACAAAGTCTGTTTTCTCAAACTTTTATTGTGAACATTTAAAGAAGCACTTCATTTTCATTCTTACATGCCAATGGTTCCTTGCACAATGCTTTATAACAGTCAAAGAATTGTGTTGCTTTTTAATTGTTAACTTTTTCAAGGATAAGGATTTATGTGTGCCTAATATTTTTATCAATCTCATAAGGATGTGTAACTTTATCGGCACCCCATTCTCAATTAAATGCAGATGTCGGCAGTAGTTGGAGAACTCAATTTAAGAAATAAATCAGTTCAGCTTTCTTTTTTCTTTTGTTTTCATTTTAATTGTCTAAATCTCCGAAGATTTGCTTCCACTTGAAGGCACCGTGTTATGGAATGAAGGCATTACTCTAAGCTGCCAATCAGCGACTGTAAGTCTTAAAGCCAATCATTCAGGAATCATTTCCATTTCCATTTGTGGAACGGCGCGGATATTTGACTCATGTCCTTTGTCCGAGTTTTACATAGGGTGTAGTCCTCGTTTTGTTAAATTTGTCCAGATCCTCGCAGCGTGAAAAGGTGCATAATTCCATATTCATACAAAACAAGTATCTAATTTTCCTGATTTACATGTTGCACGATACACTTACCGCTTGGCACGTGTTTACCTTTATATTGTGTTAAATTTACGATTTGAAATTCCCAAAATAGGACATTAAGAACAAGCAGTATGATTGTTGTGGCGATATACTTTCATGTGGCAAAATTAAAATTACAAAACTGTATCCACTTGTTCACCTATGACTATCACTGGCAAAATTACCAACGACCAACTGTTGAACCAATTCAACAAAGAAATATGTGTAGAAAAAAAGGCAGGCAAAACGAGGAAATAAAAAGAATGCAGAACAAAATGTCCCAAATACTTAAATGTAAAGCCATTAGAGAATATCATTGAGTATACCTGAACTTTTGATGGAGATCCGTTGATTCGAAAATGCGGCGTGGCTTGATCGAGATGAAGTATTGTCAAGTGGCAAAAGAAAGGGATTGTATGCAGTATTTCCAGTCTGAGAACGTGACTTGATGCAAAAGACGTCGCCAGTATTTACATAATCACACAACATGACTCGCTTGGCTGAAAAACAAACCACAACTTATGCTTATAACTTAAACTTACTATCAAAACAGACTTGTTACTTGAATGTCTGTTATTAACATAATGAGGTTGACTGAGGTGAAGACCTTACTGCAAACAATGACTTTAATTTATTACCATTTATGGCATTTTCCTTTGAAACAATACTAAGAACATATGAAACAGTCGTTTCCTGTTCTGGATCAAGATAACTTTAGTTACAAGGTGGAAAGTCGTCAGCTACCCCCCAGATAAATCGATTATACACTTACTTGATCATATGAAAATCATCGTCTTAATTCCTTTCTTCGTTACGCACAAAAGATTCGTGATAGTGAGTCCACTGTTTTGTTTCTTTGCATAGAGCTGTTATTGCTCCCAAAACAAATATTCACAGAGTTTCTGAATTTCTGTTCTCCATGTAAACTTTGGTAAATTTCACATTTATTTGAAGACACGGACATTGTGGGCATTGGTACTGTCGATGATACATAATTACGAAAAAGAGAAGAAAAATCAACATCACAGAATCTGCCATTTTCCTCTTTTCTGGAAACTTTCATAGCTTCAAGTGAAACTGTACTCAGACGATGCTGTCTGACAAATTTTCCTACATATTATTACATCTAAGCATATTATTACATCTAAGCATATTATTACATCTAATTGAATAAACTTTCACTTCGGATACATACTCGATCGCGTAATGGATCGTTGCCGTCAGCATGCGAACCATCCTTTCCGTGTTTATTGCCATCGGGTTTGGGATCGTCGCCGTCCGCCATGTTCAATTACCTTCCTCTGATTTACATTTCACACAATCCAACACTATCTACCGCTCTACGCAATTTCTGTTTGATGTAAGCCAAACGAGGTTTGCTATTGGCCAGAGCCCAAATAACTGTGTTTGCGTGTGTATCATAGTACAACTGCAGGTAAGACCGAACATGATGAAATTTTCACATTCTTTGTATATTTAAAAGACATTCGATGAAAGACGCAGGATTCTTGAAATTTAAAATTCATCAAAGTAAGGTCGTTCTATCTGAATTCCGAATCAACCTTGCGTGGATTGAAAAGGACATATACATGAAAAATAGGAAATCGTTCCTTATAGTTAGACCGTTGTCTAAGGGCCATGGATTTGGAGTACAGTTGTTGGTATTGAACGTTGGCTATGTTTAGACATTCAATGGTACCTAATTATTTCAACGATTAACAATGATAGGAGTATCTTGTGCAAGTGCCGAAAAAAGACGCGGTGCGTCATTTTTCGGCAAACACCCATTTTCACGCACGGTAAGGTGATTGTGCAGTAATTTTGAAAGCCATACCGTCACAGTCATTATTCTGTGTTCTTAATGCATACCCAAGTGACTCTTTCCCTTATGTCCATTTACTTACTCTTTTGAAATGAAATGGGTGTGCACGTAAATGAAACCATCATAATGTGTTGTCCGAGTATAACGATAACGTATACGGCGCAGTATTTTTCAAACCAAAGTCAGATCTTGCAAAATTATTTTTACGCATCAAATTTCAAATTTTGTGCAAATTGTAAGTTGGTTTTAAAACCCTCCAGCATTCTATTTAGTTTTAATCAACAATATAGAATGTCACACTTAAAACGATAGGCGACTTGTAGTAAAAAAATTTAGCATTCGGTTGTGCCTTGTAGAGCATTATTGGGTTCATTCAGTGCTAAGAGCCACATTAATCATTCCAGGTACATCATTGCATAGCTGAAACCCAGAGTAACAACGGAAGTTCCAAGGTACCCCTCATTCAGGGGAAATATGTTAACAATAACTATGTCAAACATGTTTGCTTATATGGAGTGTGTTGGTATGGTTCTTTTGCACAGAACATTTCCTCTAAAAGAAGTACTTAAATTTCCTGGTTGCTGTGAGGTCTGGGATACAACTGAAACGCCCTAATTTTGACACGGTACTGCTAAGTTCTAATATTACATGTAGCTTCAATTAACGTGTAAACGTTCGTAAGTCTGCTTGTCGCGGCCTATTTGGCCTGTCTGTGAAAAATGCCTTAAAAATTTTGGTTTTTCCAGATGTTTCGCAATCACATTTTCTGCTTGAAATAATTTTGGTTTTCCCCAAGTTGTTTGGCAACTGCATTCTTCTATAATTTCAAGGCCCAACATTTCCGAGCTCCGGATATCCCCAACCTGCTTTTTTTTTTAAATCAATAAAAAACCTTTGTTGGAATATTTGCCACCCACGCCTGGTTTATGAAAGGATTTTTTGTTTGGTGCCTAGAAGTGTTTACGTCACGCCGATATCACGCGCTCACCTCATGTTATTTCATCCAATCAGGCAACGCCAAGTATGTTTTGGCACCACACCACACCACACTTGAACTCTGGAGTAACAATTCTAATCTATGTTTCTCTTGAACAAAATCTTCCAATTTTGATGCCCCAAAAATAAAAATGGCTTTGATATTTATCATTTGGACAATTTTGCATTCAGGAAAATACATCATGTCTTCAAAGTACGACAAAGTGTCAGCCTCGTAAATACCACAGACTCGTTTCATTTGTAAAGGTGCTGTTGCTAATCTAACGCTCATTTCTTTGCTAAATAACTAATGTAATATAACAAGAGAACCTGAGTAAAATAAAATGATTCCAAGCAATCATCAGCGACCAACGTGCCGAAAAATGACGCATACATGCATCACGTCTCTTCATTTTCATAAAATGTTCACTGCGTCAAATTACAAGAATTGGCGATTCACAAAACTTTTGCAAAAAGAGATCGTGCAGCTTACAACAATTTTTAAACCATACTTTATAAGCCATTTATATTTTCGTCAACTACCGCGAATTCTTGTAAGGAAATAAAATGAGTCCAAATCATTCGTAGAAAGAAAATTTCGTTGGATACACAATGCGTCGTTTCCGTATGTCGCAGCTTACGCGTTAGGCCGAGGTACAGGCCTATTACTCATATACTGAGGTATGTTGTTGCAACAAAAATAACCTCCTGGGAAAATCCATGATGTGCAATACCATTGGCAACATTTATGACGAACAAAAAGGACACGTACAACCTATCCTGACGTGGGTTCGTCCTCATGGCAACGGATTCATATTATAATTTGAAGGTTAGTCCTGGTTGACCCAGACAGAAAAACACCCGGTTACTTCCCAATAATCCAGCGCGCGTGCTTCCTCCCCCCGGATTCTAAAATCTATCTTTGGTTTCCGCAGGGGTGAGTTATTAATGAGAACAGCCTAAAATTGGACACCTTTGGAGATCTCGTGTATTTGCGTTTACGCTTTGCAGTCGGTGGTTTGTTAAGTACAATTTCAGGGATGATCTAAACAAATTAAGCAATTTCATATCCTTTAGCGATTGTGCCGAAATTTTGGCAGACACGTCAACCAGCTTGTCTTTTTGTACTACTCTTTCTTCAATATTTGATTCCTGTCCAAAAGGTAAGTGAAAATAATCTGTTGGACGCGAATATTTATCGTCTAAATTTGTTCCCTAAATTTACTTCCTCAAAAATAGCCTGGCAGTGGTCATGGTCGCGCCTTTACTCATGTGACCCCGTGTACGTGGGACCTTTTCATCGATTTTTCGTCAGCTGTTCCTGAAAGTGGTTTTGTTTGAGTTTTGTTTGCGTCTCAGCAGAGGATAAAGGGACGATTGTTTGTCTTTCCGTCAGAATAATTTTGCCATAGCAAACCCATGAGCAATATACATTTATTTTTCAATACCCTCACGGCCCACTGCCTGCAGCCCAAGCTAGCTTCCTTGTCTGGTCGCCGATAAACACGTCGCTGTGTAAGAAAATAAATTTAACTGCACACAAGAAGATGACGAGTTACCGATCATAAATCTATATGATATGAATACCTGGATTATTTTATGAATGCTGTTTATGTCTTACCCTTTTTCATGCCAATTAAATGGCTGTTTTTCGAGGCCAGTAACAGATAATTAATTAACAATATTGCTGTATTTGTTTGTCATGCAATCTGAGACGTTTTTAACCAATTTGTTCATAGTAAGGAAGGGAATTTACAGTGCCTTGAATATAGAGTAAAACTGTCGGCAGAAATGTTAATTAAAACCCCGTTTGTGTGTGTTCCTTCGTTGTGCATTTTTTCTCATTTGCTTAATGTTTGCTAGAGATTCAAGCAGAAATCTGTACCTAAAATGCTATAAATTCTTCTACCCAGTTCCATTCCCATTGACAACTGGTAACTAAATAATAAAAGATGAGTGTTTTTAATACTACGCCCTAACATGGCGTCAGGCTCGAGTCCACTAATTCTTCATGCGTCATGTGCGAATAGGCGCACTCATGATCAGTACCGTTTTCGTGCATACCCAGAACGGTGGTGAATTTTCCACATAACATACGGGTAGACAGTGGAGCGCCTACTACTTCATAACTACTCAGCAGGTTCCGTTCGTACAACAGTGTCATCACTCACATTCGTGCAAGTCAATCCTACCATTCTTGTTTCTGTTGTAGGCTTTCGCTAGACTAGAGAAGGCAAACATGGAATCTACTGATTGCAAGAAAGAGACGAGACCAGAAGCGAAAGACCCTAGCAAGGCTTCGGGAAAGGCTTCCATCATTCAGAAGATAGATCGTGAATGTATGATACCCCAAGGTCTGACCCCGGTCGATGGTAATGAGCCAAGAAGAAGTAGGAAACCAAGGAAAGGTACGTGAATACCAAGGGTTTACTGAGGGAAACTATAACCATTTATGGTCCAAATGTTGCTCAGTGACCGGAAAGATAGAGACCTAAGCGTGTCTAGTCAGTTCCAAAGTGCTTCAGTGCTATCCACTGATAGGTTTACATGGAAATTCAGAAACATGGACAGATTTCATATGTATTACATTCGAGATTGAAATTTGCCAAACTGAAGCTCCTTGTAAATGTAGAAGATTATGAAAACATTTTCCTGTACCGCTCTTTGTCCCCAACTGTTTATTGTGCTTCAATCTTTCATATGGGTTTCCAAATTGTAACAGCTTATAACATTCACGTCCTAAAAATTGAACCGATACCTGACACTTCTAAGTGTAGCAATTTTAATCCCTAGATGTTTTTACTGGTAGTCTATTTTGCTGCAGAGCAAGCATTCTCTACAAGCAGCAAAACTGTGTACTTTACTGTTTGCACAGTGAGTGCTTTAATAAACAATCATACACAAATTTCAAAATACTAGTCTAATTTTGTTAAGACCTGTATGTCCAACTGTCCAACGCTTTTATACAATGCGATGTATCCACTCAAGTACATGTATGTGGCAACTGACCAGTTCTGTTCGGATGTCTGGGATTCATGCTCCCGAGTATATAAATTACCAATTATAATTTACCAAGATAACTTGGTAACTTATCATTACTGTCACACCATGTGATAGTAATATATAATTCGGTATTATTCGTGTTCTTTACTTTTCATATTCTCGTTTTATTTAACAGAAGATCCTGATACGTGACGATCAGTCCTACCAGCGTGACGCAGTGAGGAGCTTAGCCGTGCAACACCGCTCAGCGCCCGTACCAAAACATCGGCCAAACACGCTCATTCACACAGTACGGTATCTGCACAATAAAGCTCCAGCAGTCGTCACAATATTTACATGGAACTTATGCATTTACACCTGTCTTTTCATGTAATTATAAGAACTGACTTCGGAAAGTGGTTTGATGACATACAGGAACTCATTAATTCCATATCGATTACTGGATTTCCGTGATGAAAATAGCATGTGGAGTAGCTGGAGGCCGTTCCATATATCATAAACAATCTAGGGTATTGAAGTTGTTTAATTTCTTCTAAACTCAGAGTTACTCAGCTACGTAAATACATGCAATACTTAGGAAACACCACTTGAAAAAGATTTCTGTGTATGAAATAATTCCTTTAGTTTATGGTATTTTTTCTGCAATGCCTGTTATGGTGTATATGAGGGTATATAATACCAAGCATTTTCAGTATGTTTCAGTGATAGAAAATGGAGCTAGATGAGAGTTGTATTTTATAACCAAGCTTCAAAACTATTCTGAATACAGCAATGATCAGATGTGAAGTGCAAACTCCAATATGCACAACTTCAAACAGTTTTCAGTTCCTGATAAGGTCTCATTTCCTTTCTAGATAGAAAGAGACTTGAAAACTGATGTGTATTTCATTAACCAGTACAGTGTTGATGACATTGTTTTCGAAAGTCATCTCAAATAATCATTTTATACCTAGGCATGTAAGAATGTAAGATAACTGTTCATGGAACTGATGCCTCTCACACGTTGGTTTTTTTTTCTTACTGAGTTTGTAGCTTTTCTGTTTAGGATATTGTGGGCAGTTTTGTAAATAAATGCATTGAGGTGGGAGGATTAAATTCTCTGTTTTAAGCTGTACAGTAGCGGTCTCTGTTCATAATTATGCTACTGTCGCAATGCTGCTTTCAGTGTACATGTGGGAAGATTCCTAAAATATGAACCGTCATAAAATTAATGATGCATAGAGAGCCGACGGCCTGTCTGTGTGTTGAGAGGTGATATCTTCATCTGAGCTTGTCATCATCTGTGAAGCACGAGTCCTTGACTCGTTAGCCATCGACGGGTTTACACGACAGGTTTAATCGCTGCTGATTATCTGCTACTGCATGCTACACTTCGATGTCTTCATAATACCCTCAATTAAGTCTGGTTTTCTCATTAAGAACGTAGAGAATATCTAAGAGTTTATGCAAATGAGCTACTTATGGAATGGGGAACCACTGTTCTCTTCAAGGTGCGTGGTAAAAAAGTTTAACTTCCCTCACGTAAGTTGTGATCCACAGTCCAAAACCATATGTGTAATACAAAGCAAACATAAAGAGAATACAGAATTGTTTTCACCATTGTAGAGTATAAAACAAAACGGTCTCTACAATGATTGATATTCTAATACATCATAACTGGTGTTCCAGTTGGTGTGGCAAAATTCAAAATTTTTGTAACTAAGCTATAATACTACCAATTGATAGTGGGGTAATTAATCGCATTACTAGCCTCCAAAAAAATTCGCGGATGAATTTATAGACCAGCATTGTGATCAACAGTAGTAGTCTGAGCATCTGGAAAATTGTTTTGATCAGAGCGAGTCGACACTGGCTTCCTGTGAACTAAGTTCTCATTTGTTGAATGCCAGCCATCTGGAGTTTATAAACAGATTGGAATGTGAATCATTCCATTCAGGTTGGTACATTCAGAAAGTGAATGTTGTTTAATAGAGGTCACTGTCGTCACTCTCTGAAAACAAGGGATACAGTAATCTGTTTTTCTCTGTCGTATTCATTTCAAATCTTCATCAATTAAAAGAAAGCAAAAAGATATCTGTCATAGGCAGGCCACTGGCAAATGTTCTGTTGATTTCGTCTGGTGAAAATTCGAGTAGGGTCAAATCTGCTTATATCAACTTCAATTTACCACTTCCATTTCATGAAACAAGTACAATCACAATGGATGAATAGTGTCATTTTGTCATTAAATTTAAGTGAATAGTAAAGAAAATTTTAGGAAATTATTAATTTTATCAACACGTCCTGAAACCTGCAGATATAAATGATGGATGCCTTTTCCTGGTACAACCGCGCGGTCCATCGCCTCAAGATTGTCTAGCCCGTCCCTGCATCCTAATGACATACAAAGTGAATAATAAATTAAACGTTTGCTCGAGTAAATGTTTCACGTGTAAGAACCAAGGAAATGAGTTATGCGTCAATCTACATCTAAGAGCAGTAGCTGCTTCACATTGGTTAATTGTATTTTCACCGTAATTTCGGAAGCTCTCAAAAAATTACTTCTATGGTAATTTAAATCGAGACAGAAAACTTAAAATCTTCAGTTTTATGATAAAGTATTTTTAGGTAAACAAAAGGGTGACACTGAAGCATACGCATGAACATGAAAATCACAGTCTGCATTTTACAAGGGGAACAAAAAATATACACAGTTATTGTGACTATCGAACCCAGTGCTATAGATTTCTTTCATAAATATGTCTTTATTCTAGAAAAATAATTTGCTATAAAAAAAGTCAAATATTGTTTACATTTAGCATAATTAGTCAACCTAAATGAATCGCATGTATAAAATAAACGTGGACTAAAAATCTTTAACCACTTCCGACCTCCAAGGCTTTCAAAGCAAACAAGCGATGCCTCGTAGTTGAAGATCATTGACCGTGCATCGGTCTATATTTGTCTACCGTGGATCGGGCTGATCGTTTACCCCGCATAGCAGGAATGCGCGCGGCGCGGTATGTGCAGCTGCCGGACCCTTCTCTAAGGTTCGTGACAGACCGTGGCTAGCCAGAATGACCCGGACGGGCTTTACTTTGATGGATTTATGCCAATCGATAAAAACTGAATTTCATCTTCTGCTTATTTGAGTCGCCCAACCCGCATAATGAGCTAAATGGAATCTGTGTAATGCTCGTAGGTAGTTTCAAGCATGCAATTAAGAAAATGGCGTCGCAAGGAACAGATGACAACCAGAAGGACAAAGTTATCAACCATGTAGCTTTTTTCTTCTTTTTTATTTGGGATTCGACACATTTTCACCGAATCTAATTTATGAAATACTTTAAACTATTTATTGGGGAAGAAAATAGAACGGTTTTCGCAAAACTATAACCTTAATCACCCCCAAGTCAAAGATGTAGAAAGATAACTGATTGAAACTTATTTTTTCGAATAATACTTTCAGATTTCAACTAACGGTTAAACTATAATTATATGTATGATCTAGCCCACTAATATACGGGGGTCAATTTCAGAAATTTGTCTGCTTTTGTCACAAAGTCCAAAACCCCGCAGGGAATAATTTCAATTTCTTCAAATGAGATGCATGTTAGAGACACGGAGCAGTCTACTGGTTCAGTGACGCGCACGTATCTCATTACGGTAATTGGCTTATGGGCCTACTTGTACCAGTAACTCGATGCACTAATGACCATTAAAATCCGTCCAGACTAATGAAAATTTATGGATTTAGGAAGCTCTGTAGCAGGAAGAATTTGTTCCCGTGATCAATTTGAATCGCTGCAATAACTACTTGTCAGTCTTCAAGCTTAAACTACTCATAAGTGCGCATGCGTGAACGTTTGAATGCAAGCATGTCAGGAGAACAATCTGAGCATGTGTCGTGTGCTCTGATAATTCAATACAACTTGAAGATCTGTCCATTTAGAGGACTTTTGAAGCAGGAGGAATTATTATTAGACAATTGACGAATAAAAGGAACTTCAGGGTTCGTTCTCTAGCTTTAGATTATTTTGGATTCTGTTTTATGTTTTGAACTATTATACAAGGCAATCCAAATGTTGCATTCAACTCAGAATTTCATCCACTTGTGTTTTTTGTGGAACTCTGTGGAGGGATTGAGCCGTGCCCTGAATGAGTAGGTGGAAAGATCCTGTTATTTCTGACCTAAACCCAGACCACGGTATAACTTCCGTGGTTGAATACTGGGCAGATCATCAACCTATATCTAGGGATATCCTTCACACTGACGTTTGGATTCTGAATAACAATCTGGAGGAAATCCGGGATGATGACCTGGTGGGCAAAAGCTACTGACATGTTTCACGACCTGAAAGATGGCGGTTACTTCACGACCACAAGCTACTTTCAACCAGATTTCTTTTTAACCACCAGCATTGAGGGCGCCCTGCAACTTTAACAGGCCCCCTCGTACGCGTACTTTGCACATGTTTATCCTGAGTTGCATTTCCTAAGAAAGGCGGTGGGTCACGGTGAACGCATCGGGAAAGAGAGCCACCTGTATGTTTGAAAGAGAAAAGTTATTGAGTGAAATTTTCAACTTCAAAGGGTCAACCGTCGACTTTCTTGATGCGTGTACTGATAATTTTGGGATTTTGAGGCTAGATATGTTCAGCAGATAAATTACTCAAGAAATTTTTTTTACTAGAATAAGGATGACATACACTTTATGGATTTTGTTTTCAGGTAGGTGGATAGGATTTTTTCTGAAGTAACAGCCATTTTGCTAATGTAGGAGAGCCCTCCTTTCAACTTTAAAAACACGAAAACACTGCAAAATACGTGACAACGAGAGCCGCTAGTCTCACACCCACTTAAAGCTGGTCATTGTGACAAACATGACTAATAAATCACAACAAAATCTAGCGTAGTGCAGTGCGCCCTCTATTGAGTGACTCGTTCACGCCTCGCGTCGCGCGTCGTATCGTACACATGCACGCTGTCATCATGCCATGGATGCCCGCGCCGCGCCCCTGGAGCCTGTCAAGTGCCTTGCTTCGAGCGGCCGAACCTAATGCTTGCATTTTTGTGCATCTTTCTCCATGCTGAGATCCACTTATGCTGCAGGTATGTGATCTGAACCTCTACCCCGAAAATCCTTGTAGCAATTTCTTTTAAAATGTAGCGTTAGAAGTTGGTCTGGAGTAATTCCTCCATGCATAGAGCGAGGTCTCTCTCCTTGCACTTAATTATTTGGATAATGGAGAAATCAACCTTCCTCCATGAATTAACGCAGTACAATCAATACGCCTAAAGTTACACGTAAATTGTAATTTTTATTGTGAAATTTCACAGAGATGGCATCCAACAGAATAGAGATCGACTGCAGAGATCACCAGGTGACTGCAGAGATCACCAGGTGACTGCAGAGATCACCAGGTGACTGCAGAGATCCCCAGGTGACTGCAGAGATCACCAGGTGACTGCAGAGATCACCAGGTGACTGAAGACGAGAGGCAGAGGAGCAAGAGTCATTCTTTGAGATGTATGTCTGGGAGATTGTAGGTCAACTCGCCCCCTGGCCGACTCGCCCCTTACCAGCTCGCCCCTTACCAACTCGCCCCCTAGCCGACTCGCCCCTTACCAAAATGCCCCCTAGCCAACTCGCCCCCTGACCGACTCGCCCCCTGACGGACTCGCCTCCTGACTGACTCGCCCCCTAAGTTTGCCAAGCACGTATGGCCGGCCTATTCACCATTTTAAAAAAAATACAATCAGTCAGAGATGGAATCGGTGATTGCTGCCCTTAAAAATAGGTTCTGGGGTTTGCAGCTGGCACTTAAAGTTGAGTTTGTTAAAAGCTTGGTGGAT
>NW_019091431.1:979425-992809 GCF_001949145.1 Acanthaster planci
TGTTCAGTTCGTCACTTTGAATGATGCAACATACTTGAGCTTGGAGAAGATGAAACCTTGGACCTCATCCGGTGCATTGTCTTCCTCATCCTGGGAGTGACCATCTCCTTCTTTGACCTCTGTGTCGTCCACCGCCTTATACTCGGTGCTCTTGATGGCCAGTTCCACACCATAGCCGGAAAGCCGGATTCTTTGTGCAGACTGGTCCTGTGCGGAGATTTGAGAAGCATGTAACCATATGTCTACTGAATTAATCCAGAGACTTAGAGAGGTTCATATCCTGGGGGGGGTAAGAGAAGGTTCTCAGAAACTTGGAAAAGCTTTGAGGGTGGTCTCACCTTGACAAAGTGTCTCAGGACATATTGCACAGTTCCCTTGTTGGCCAGTCCCTTTAGTCGCTGGTGGAAATGTTTCACCTGTGATCTCAGGTTGCCTATGTGACCGTACAGAATGACTGTTATGGAGTTGTTCTGGGATCGCGGATACCGGTGATCGACTGCATAAACGTTTGGCTTAGCCCTGCAGTACAAGAAAGACGTCAACACGGAATAACATTGTAAACAATTCCAATTTCAAGATGAGGCAATGTGCTTGTGTCACACTGCAACTTCAGGGGAATTGAATGAGTCCTTTTAGTCAGCCAAAATTCTTTGGCATGGAGTAAATGCAACCAACATGTTCAGATGTCGGGCAAAGGAGCCATTGGACTTCAAATCTCATCTTTTCAAAAATCTATACTTGTATCTCTGACAAAAAACAAACACAGCTGCTGCACACAAATAATTCTGTACCACTGCAACGTCAAGAAATCAATATAAATGAGAACAAAGTCCATTTTCATGCTTTGTTACTTGCATAGAATTTCTATGCAGGCATGTATATGTATTTCTTCCTCACATTTTCCAACATGTTCCATAAATTTTGATTCGTACATCTCATCCATTACACACGAGGCTTGGTGTTCAATTTTCAAGTGCAGAGAATGGGGCACTGTATCACCCCACAGGGGCACAATTTGACAAAAACCCAGAAGTCGACTTTGTTGGCCACTTCTTATTATTATGGACCAGGTTCATAACATCACTGCTTCAAAGACGAGACAGGTCACTGTATTCACAAGCAATCATGTACCTAAGATAAGACTCTTTACTACAAGGACAATGTCAAAAGTAAGAACTGGTGAGAACTACACATTCAATTCAATTTTTTTTTCCTAACAAATAGGACAAATTACCAGTACCTTTCTGGCGCAGAAGCTATCAATTCTGCCATGTCTGTCAGTGAACATGTGACCTGTCCATGAACATGGACAAAGGCATCACAGCCAGAGGGAGGTGGGAGATCTTGAGCTATCTGTGGCATTAAAGAAAAAAACACCATAAATGCGACTGAAGCCTCAATGGTTACCAATGAAAGTGTAAATTCCATTATGGAATGCCTCTCAATATATCCCTGGAACATCGTTTTTGGAGCCACAACAGTTGCAAGATCTGCAATTCTTAGGTTCACCAACACCTTCCAATTTGTAAATAACTGATTTTTTTAGGGGGAAGCTAAGAAAGGCTCTCCACAGGAACACTAACATGTCGGTATGTAATGGCGCACTACTTTAACTATTTGACAATATCATCTTACCTGGTTAAACATTTCTATTTTCGGAGAGTAGGAGTGAATGGACAGTGTCAATTTGAGCAGGTCCCTCTCAGTATCAGAGAGAAGACGCCCAGCAAACTTCATCACAAATGCATATTTACTCTCGTCAGTCTCTGTAAGTATGCAAGACAGGACTCTATTAGGACATCAAAATCAAAGCGGAGACAAGAACAATTAGCCATTACCTAACTACCATAGCAAAGACTATTCACAGCAGAAGTCTTATACATCGAGAAGAAAGAACAGAAATATTACACCAAAAAGCAAGAAATTGTTTCACATCCCACTTCTGAGGTGAAAGCTACCCTTTCTGATAAGGAGAAGTAGCCAACGGACTGAATTTTCATATTATCTATTCCGTTTTTACCTCCAACGTCACCATCTCTAAGTTCCGACAATGAGTCCACAAAACTCCAGAAACTCTCCACTCCCTTGTCTGCCAGGAACTCACTAGCCTCTGCCACTAGTGGTGTGGCTGGCCACTTGGCTTGCAGGGATGTGGTGATTGGCTTAGACTTGATGGAGGAGGAACGTAAAGCTTGTAGCAAGACTAGGAGCAGAACTGAACAGAACCTTGGCCATGCCATCTGACAGACAAAAAGGAAGCAAAGTAAGGCCTACCAGTCAATTTGTTTCATATGCCTGTCTGGGTTCTCTTCTGATATGTGTACAAGTTACAAAGCTCTACTTGCACACATTCGCCCCAAGTTTGGTCTGCACCTGCTTGTCTGTGGTGCCTAAACCCTAACCTCACTGAACAATACAAAATAGTTCTTAGTAGTAAAATGTAGAATACAGTGCTATAACTTGTATGAGTACATGACCTTATTGTTCTCTGTACCATTAACAATGGAAGTGCCCGAGCCAAGAAGTGGTAAGTGAAAGCACTAGGTCCTAAAACCTCAGACCACTGCGTAGAATTTCCTGGCACTGATTGAGTCCTGTCGCCAGGGGTTTTATTTAACCAATGTGCCAGTGCAGTATACTCCTGTGGAGGTTTCTACACAGTACAGGAGGATGATGATGCTGAACAACTGCTAAAAATGTTTAAAAACTGGCCTCCTCCAAATAATGCTTTTCAGACAAACTTCAACATAACTGAAAAGGTTACAAGTAACATGATAGCCTAGGCCCACATTTTGGGACTGCATATTTGGGGATCCCTTTCCTATAACAGAAAGGAGACCTACATTTGAACTTATGGATTCACCCTGGTCATGCTGGTAGATGACCATGACATCATGCTCAATAGCTGTAGGGTTGATGTTGTGAAAAGTGGGCAGAGTTTGAGTTTTGAGGGAAATTTTTTGGAAAAGACACTACGCTCCCACGCGGGAGCAGGGCGGACGTCACACTCTTTCTGGGGGTAACATGACACGTGGTGGATTAAAATATACATGACTGTTTTATCGATAAGCGAGTCACACTTTCTCACAATTTATAATTTGAAATTTCCAAAAATTTGGGTCAGTACAATAAACAGAGTGTTGCCTTGGGACTGACCAGTTTACAAGATTAAAATGACCAGATGACCAGTCGACCAGAAACTGGGGGGTCCCAAAATATCCCCCAATTTTTTCTGTTTGTTTGTTTTCTTTTTCCTTATTTAGGTTTTAGGCATGCCATGCTAGTTATCTGCAAACCATTTCCCTGAGCAAAATCTTCCTGGGCCTGGGAAGTCAAGGCTGTATAGCATATAGGTTTCAACATGTGCAGTACTAGTGCACCGTACGTCATGCCATGCATGCACAAAAATCATGAGAGCAGGCTGAAACACCACGCACGCCACGCGTCGCGCAAACATATTGCACGTACATGTGGGGTTACGTTGGGTTAGTTACGTCCGTCCATATCCATGCCGCCTACAACTAATATTTAGTAATAAGCACGAAAGCTCTCCACGCGCTATAAATATAACAATCACGCAATAAATCACTGCATAACAAGTTCATTCAACGTTTTCAAGGTCTACATTTACAAGAGCCAAAATCTGCAAATGCTTCTACAAATCTACAAATGTTTCGTGTCGTGTCGATGAAGATAGCCTTACCTCGCTGGAGGCCGCCATCTTAAAAGTGTGGAAAGAAATTGAGTCGTTGATTGGACCACGTTGACTTTCCTTTCACCAATGACAATCGCGGAATAAGCGACATAGTCACCAGTATGTTTCTAAAGCCGAAGGAAAAGAAACTATATATATTAAATTACTAATTTACTTTTCAACTAAAACACAACCTAATTATAGTTATCCTTAAGTAGATAACATGATTAAAGAATGCAAAGTGATTCACAGGGAATATATTATTTTGTCAAGACGGTCTTATCGTGGGGGGATGCAACAACTCCGCCCACCCAAAAACTTCAGGCCCCTGGATTCTGATTATAATTAATTTGGATGATTCGGTTTGATTGTTGAAGACATTTTTCACATCCCAATGATCCAAAACTGTTTCCTGTGTCACCAAAAAAAAGTTACATTTAACATTCTTCACCGCCCGTTAAGCTTACCTACGAAAGTTTACTGTTCATTTTGCTCTATATGCAAAACAGTTATCGGGTTTATAAGGTCTAGTACCCAAGTAGAATTAGTGGTGCGCTGCTCGTTTTTTCAATACTTTTTCAGACTGGTGCTTCTGTAAACTTGGACGTATACTATTTACAAACGACGCACAATCAACTTTTGACGGGAATTTGGGGTTCAAAATGGGGGAAAAACTTCCTCTTCAGCTTCATAAAACCTTGGACTGTAAGCAAGGTGCTGTTAGGTCAGTCTCCTTCAATGGAGACGGGAATTACTGCCTCAGTTGTGGCAGTGACAAATCGCTGAAATTGTGGAACCCTCATCGTAACCTCCTCTTGAAAACCTACACTGCACACGGCTATGATGTGCTTGATGCTAGAGCTTCTCTTGATAACTCACAACTAGTGTCTTGCGGTGCCGACAAGGCAGTAATTTTGTGGGATGTGGCCTCAGGGCAGACGATGAGAAGGTTTAGAGGGCATGCGGGAAAGGTGGACTGTGTGTGCTTTAACGAGGAATCATCTTTAGTTTTGTCTGGTGAGAAAAAAAATCAGTCAACATTTGAGATTTCAGGATAGGAGCCATGTCCGCACCCTGCTGGGCAAATTCGTGATGAATTTGAAAATCTAGACTAGCTTTTGAAAACAACATGCTCGAAAAATAGGCAACGAAAACCAGATCATAATAGCAAAATGATTGCTTTGAAAACGTCCACAACAGTATTACAAACATGACAAAGAAAGGTTTAATGGCTTTGGTGATTTAAAGTATGAAGGTGGTTAATTCAATCAAAAACAACAATCAACAAATCTGTATGTGAACATTTTCAAGGAATATGCAGTCATTGTTGCCTGTTTTCAACCAACCACGACTGTATTTTCTTATACTTACAGGTTCTATTGATGCCACTGTCCGAATTTGGGATTGTCGGTCTAGGAAATTGGACCCTATCCAAATACTGGACGAAGCCAAAGATGCTGTGTCATCTATCACCGTGTCTGACTATGAGATTCTCACTGCATCTGTTGATGGGTACGTCAGGAGATACGACCTGCGAAATGGTCGAATGCATGCAGATTGCATTGGACGTGAGTCACCTCATTCACTTGATTGATTTCGTTTGCTTCCTTCTCCTTTTAGAAGCTTTTAGCTCTTCCTGGAACACCGCAAGGCCAGCATCCATTGTATTAAAGACTCTAAATAAAATAATTTTTTTTCTGGACCGTTGCAGATCCAGCCACTTGTGTCAACTTCACCAAGGATGGCCAGTGTACCCTGGTGTCTTCCCTTGACAATAGGATCCGACTGCTGGACAAAGACACGGGGGAGCTTCTTGGTGAATATGCTGGTCATCGCAACAGTCAGTACAGAGTGGCCAGCTGTATGAACAATGATGACAGCCATGTGGTCAGTGGCTCCGAGGATGGAAAGATATACTTCTGGGACTTGGTAGAGGTGAGGCATCACCATTGTTGCTAAGTTATAGTAGTCATGGCAACCGCATCTTGAAGCAAACATTGAAAGGTGCCCCAAAGATCATTCTGTCTGGGATTTACACAATAGCTTGTATTCTTTCAGACTAATTTTGTGGCTCCTGAAACTGATGGAGAATACCGCTGTCCCATCCCTTGGCAATAATACATCTTCCTTGTTCTTCATTTCAGGGGTCCATGGTAACTACTATTGAGCAGGCAGGCAAAGAGACAGTACATTCCTTATCTTTCCACCCGAAAGAGGTTTGTTTGTTATCTGCCTCTGAAGGCACAGTTAAATTATGGAGAAGTCATACCTACAAGGAAGATGGATGAAGTAGAATGCATGAAGTAGTAAAAGCAAGTAGAACTCATCCACTAAGGGGAGGAAGGGAGAGGTCAAGATGATCTTTGATGGCCAGCTAAAGGTTCTGACCCTAGAAGAGTATTGGTTCAAGAATAAGAACCTGTGCAGTGAAAGTACATAGCCACACAGGTCAGCAATTTTGAAAGGAAAAGAAGGGAAAGGCCAGAACACATGCATTGAAAGGTTACAGCAACTGATTGTTCTGCAGAAGTTTGAGAATAGATTGTGTGAAGTCAGTTAACATCACTTCTTAATGCTTGTGTTTTTGATGAACCTTCATTGCAACAAGCACTGGACTGTTACGACATACCCAGTTTACAAGGAGCCAATAAACCACTTTGAATTAATCCATTTTAAAACTTGGTAATATTTTGACCTTACATTTATTTATGACTTTAAAATAAAATTTAAATCTTAAATTTTTGTTTCACATAATGTACTATATTTTATGAAATGACAAACATTGATTTCACTATTTGTAAACTTTTCCCGTCTGACATTACATTTTGTTTTAAAAATGTACTGTCATTTAAGTTGCACTGTACATATTGGAAAATAAAAATGGTTATAAGATTAACTCAGTACAAAATCTGTATAGAAGAAGTCCTCGCTTTGTCCAACATGAGTGGAATTACACTGATTTTAATAATGATGTAATATTACATTACAATTCCCAAAGAGAGAATGCAATATCCAAGCTCATAACATGCTTCCGTCTGTGGTATCCAACATTTGTGTTCCACAGATCCAGTAGGTGAATTGAAACGTACAGTAAAAAAAAGTGATGCTGTACATGTACAAATATGACTTCCTTGAGTAACAAAGCATTTCAAAACAGAGTGTCGCAAAAGCAGGAGAATTTTCAACGGAAGTGTTCCTGCCAAAGCCACAGATGACTGAACTTAAATGCCTACTGGTGTTTCACTTGCAAGAAAAATAAGAATTAATTGGAACAAATCCTATGAAAACCTATTCTTCTAACAAAGTCCATTTACCAAAGCAAACGCTTACATGCAAAGGAAAATATGTTATCTGGGGTTGTTAATTCCTTTTTTTTGGTATGAATGTTGGCGACAAGATTTGTCAGAACTGCAATACACTGCAAAGGAAAATACATTTTGGGAGTTTGTTTTAGTGTGTTGAGTGTGGGATTTTTGGAGGGGTGGGGTGTGGGTTCATCCAACTTTCAAACAGCTTATTGGTTGATCACTCAAGTTTAGAAACTAAAAACAGTTACTTAGACAAAATGAGTAAACATACGGTTACATTTTGAAATTTTGAATTCTGAGGTTAGATTGGGTCTGTCATCTAATATAGAAATCTAGACTACATCTATGGCCAAGAAGGCACAGGCAAAATATTTAAAAAAAAAACATTCTGTTTGATACGGGGAAACTTTTAAAAGGACCAGAAATTATTTGAAAGTCAACATTTTCAGGAAATAAACCACATTTTAAAGTATGTGAGACATTTTAAATTCCAACACAAGCCATGCATGAGGGACAGAATCTATGAGCAGTATGATTATAGAATGTTTAAGCGGTCTAGAGACAGAAGTTAACCATTAGCAAATTCTCTAACAAAGGTGTCCTTGTCCATGAAAACTATAATTGGCACATTCATGTATCAATTAAAAGGGTATAAAGTGACATAAAATAACAATACTTTCCAATTTGGAAATGACACATTGCACTAAGCTCGGTAATACAATTCAGAGTAAACCCAATGCGTTTTGTGACATGCACAGTACATACCTGCAACATTTGTATGTATGGTAAGGACATTTCTTCCTCTCTGTCACACTATAACGTATTTCATATTGGTCAAAGATGTCAATTTTTTTAAAGATAAAGAGTACATCACAAATTTCAATTTTGTATCACAATCAGAAATCATTGGAAAATGTAAATCTTGCATTTTTACAAAAGAAAGGAAAATGTAGAGAAAATGAACCTGACAGGTTGATTGGAGTTTTACAGTTCAAACAAATGATCACATTTAGAAGTACAAAGTGCAACACTCTACATGTTCAAATCAATATAAAGTTGGTAACAATTTAATTTGACCCTAGCAAGTGTTCTGGAAGGGGTGTAAGTAACATCTTGAGAATGCTTCTATAGAATTTTGAAAATTTACCTTTTCTGATCTTCCCCTTAGCTACGGTGTATTATACGAATGTAATAAGCTGTGATTTCCGACAGTTTTTCAAAAATACATTTCCTCCACAAGGCAGAAATGTTACCTGTGCTGGAGAGAGGTTTAACCTTTCTGTTTCATTTTGAAAACTCCATTCTACTTGTTGCAAGTTTCCACTGGATGTTTCTCCTGCATTCTAAACAGGAAAAGGCAATTCTTGAGCGAAGCCTGCTTGTAGGCTCCAATGTCAACCTATCGCGACTCCATCATCGCATGTTTTCCTGATTTTCGTCCCTTATTTGGGCTCGTGGATACTTTCTTGAAGCTGGAAAAACTGTCTTGTCGAGAGAGGGCCTCTGCACGGCTACCAAGATCATGAAACAGGTGGCCTGCATCGGTGTCCATGGAATAAGTCACATTGTTACGTTCTCTTGGAGGACTGCCAATTGCATCAGATTGCGTTGAACATGATGCATCGTCACTGAACAAACTTTTGTCTGATGGGAACATGAAGTCAAGATTTGGTTCTCCAACAGATTCAACTTTATTAAGGTTTGGTACTGATGTGTCGCCATGGTGATTCGAGGAATGAGGCTTGGAATCTAGCAGCTTTGGTTCTTGCAAGGAGGCAAGCTCCGAGGGAGATCGCAGAAAAGTCTCTTGGGCTGTTGGATGTTGAGGCTGGATAGCATGTGATGTGTTGTCAGGAGGAAGAGTTTCCTGAGAAGATTCTGACCTAGAGTTGTGGTGATTGTTGGTGTTTGTCTGTGAAGCCCAGCCGTCGCTAGTTATTGACGGCTTTGCCACCAGTTCTGCTTCTACATCTGCAACAGCACTGGCCTGCTGCTCAGGCTGATCAAGGTAACCTGATGGTGGAAATTCAGGTAAGTCTAGAGATTCACAGCTTGCCTCAGGTTGCGATTCTGGTTCCAAAGTCCTTAATGGCCCTTCCGGTAATGGACTCTGTGGCACTTCAGCTCCTAAATTTGCTGTTACTGCTGCTGGCGATAAGTTGCCCTGCTGGTCGTCAATTTCAACCTGTTCAACAGCTATGGGTTCTACCAGATCAGTCTTGAGAGTGTCACTATCACCATTTGCCTCGACAAACTCCAGTGGCCAACTGCTGTCCTTGTGTCGGTACTCGATGCTGGGCCTGAGCGTTTCTGCTCTCCTGGCTTCACTTAAAGTGTCTTCTAAGGACAGGCCGGCAACGTCAGTCTCGATCACAGCAGTTGTCTGTCTAGTCCCTTCATCGCTGTTGCCCCGTTCAACAAACAAAGCCTGCTTGGCCTCAATGTCTTTGGCAGCGTTGTCCACACTCGGGATCGATATGGGAGCTGAGGGGAGAGGAGGCTCGACCTCAGGCGTCAGATCCTCAAAGGGGCTGTTTTGCTCCACATAGGGGCTCAGAGAGGGTGTCTGGGTGGAATCAAATGCCGGGAAGGGAGGGGGACGAGGGTCAGCCTGGGTTGGGCGTGACAAGTCGACTTGGCTGTAGGGTGGCGGTGCTTGAACTGGGTAGGGGGGGACGCCTGGTGGAAGCGTGGCTCTGCGAACGAAGGGGACCCTCTGTTGCTGGTGTTGGGTCTGCTGAGAGGAGACTTCTGATTGGTCAGGCTGTTGTAGACTTCTCGGCGCTTGGTAAACGGGACTGATGAGGTTGCTGGTGGTCAAAATAAGATGAAAGTGATGCTGAATGCCAGATTAAATGACTGTTATCAATTGTCTAATTTTTACCCAAGTAGCTTTCGAACACAAAGTGTTTTCTTTCAAACTGGTTGAAATCAGAATCTGCTATCTGTTCTTCACATATTGAAATGCTCCTACAGACACAAAAATCTATTTTAGGAGAAGACATCCAACATTCATCAGCCTTGATCTCACTGAATCCCTCATGAGGAAATGAAAAAATTCTAGCAATATCAACTGAAGGTGGTGCAAACTTCAGATAGTAGTGCGATAGCTTACATAAAAAGTCAGCATACTCACTTTTTAACTCCCCACTTGAGTTCCAACAGAGTCTTGAGGTTTGGCAAGGTTGCTCTGAGGTCAACTGTCTGTAACCCCATGGCATATCGGAGCTGTGCTATGTTACGGTTCAGAAGGTACAGGGCATAATTGAATTGGAAGCGCTCCTTGCCGCGACTATACAATGGGAAACTGGAAATTGGACAAAGTAGACATGACAGGTGATGGTAGAAAACATGACAGGTGATGGTAGAAAACATGACAGGTGATGGTAGAAAACGTTGGTGTTGCAATGCAATAAATGTAAGACTTGTGTTAAATCAATTCTTATTTCTTTGTGACTGATTTATTCAATTACGTGAAGGAGGTTTCCACATTTTCTTTCTGTCTTGATACTTTGAAAGCTCATGATATAAATACTTCAGTCCTGTCATGAATGTCTAATTAATGCAAGAAAGGAAACCAAAATGTTAACTCATGGGACACACGAAGCTCCTTGCAGACGAGTGTTCTATGCTTGTTAGTAGTGACAATCAGACGAACCCATTTTTGTCACAAAACACGAGACACTGGATTATAACTCAAACTCGGACATAACAGCAGAGAGAAACTTGGAAACTCACTCTCTGTCCTTTTCTGCCAGTGATTCTGTAATGTGATCTCTGACAAGCGACCGTGAGCCATAGTGGAACATGGGATAGCGGAGAGGCAACTTGAGGATTTGTGACATCATCAAGATCAGGTGACAGGTGTGTCCAAGGCCAGTGGATACCACCATGTCATCAGTGCCTGCAGATAGGTGCCCACAATTGAAAACAGTTTTAAATGGGTACCACGTACAATCATTACACCTAATCACTCGGTACAAATGGGTATATGGTTAGGGTTGATGGGTTTCAGAAATCTCCCGACATCTTTACCTGAATAACGTTCAGCATTTGGAAGCTTAATGCCAAGGATTGTGTATTCGTGGTTTGCCTGCTCTACCACCGGATAGATGTCTGACAGCTCACCAATCAATGTAGTCTTCCTTGCTGTGTACTTGGCCGCTAATTTCTGAAGCTGTTCCCTGCAGAGTACAAACACACAAAAAACTTTCCTTCAAGAGCATCTCCAAATGTGAATTGCTTGGAATTGAGGGATGGGAGCGCCTGCACACTAACTTCAGTACTGGCTGATTAGTGGAAGAAAACATAATGAAACCTGATATAGTTACACTCGGAAATAAAAGGCAGCATCGTCATTCTTGATTGATTAACTCACTTTTTCTCCTGATAGAGATGATTCTGATGTTTCAGCTCATCGATCTCACTTTGTAATCTCTCTCGTCTCAACCTCAGATCTTGAGCTACACAGAGAGTCATGAACTCATTACATGTGAGTTAACAAAATTCAATAGATTACAGGTACAGTCATAACCTGAACTTTGCCGAGGTTAGGAGCAGAGGTATGCTAATCTTTCCTCTGTGGAGAATCACTGGCAGATAGGGTTTCACTTCTGGCTACAAAATCTTACTTTTCAAGTAGAAGAGTGGAAAACAGTAACTTCTGTTTGAAGCTTTTTCCTCAGGAATTATATAAAATTGTAAAAATTCTTGAAGTTCAGAAGAACCTCAGTAAGATGTCACCTAATGTGTAGTGAATAAGTTAATTGGCTACTTAGTAACAAGTGAAATATTTTGCCCAAGGCTGTACTCAAAATCTTACAATGACCAGAAATCTTCTAAGAGTTAAACCACAAAAAGCGAACCTTTCCCATCGATGCTTTCTCTACTCTTGGTACATTTCTGACAGTCAGTGGCCAGTAGTGACTCTTGCTGCTCCTGTTCATACTTTAGAACGCTCAGACGCAGCAATAATGCTTCCTTCTCTGAATGCTACAGAAACAAGCAAAATGCGGTACGTTTTTCTCAGAGAGTACCCAGCTGTTTAGACACCAAATCCTGATTCTTCTTCCATAAGTGAACTGCTTTCGGTATCAAACCCCACTGATTTGGCAGAATAATTTTGGGGTGTAGTTCTCTTCCAATAAATGTGAGGTTTTCTTCAATCTGCAAGTTTTTCCATCAAATGCTGTTTTCTCAATCTCGATCTTACCAGATCAGTCTTCTTCCTGACTAGGGTCAGCTTCTCAACAATGGACGTTCGGACTTTGGACACAGACACTTCAGTTTGTCTTATTGCTCGCTGAGTTGTATGTAACCTAAAAAAAAAAGATTCAGTGCGCAAATTTGAGAGCATTCTGTCTAGATTTAACATCACTGCATAGTTCATTTTGGAAAAACAAAGAATCGGATTTGATCAGAAAAGCGACAGTAGATCAGAAACATACCTTCCCAAGGAAAATGTTTTGTATGACAGGATAGCAGCATTTTGCTCCACTTCCATTGAAGTTCGAAACTCGTTCTGGATCTTGTTAGGGTCCTGGAAAGACAAATAGACATGGTGTTAAGAGTCCACTTGTGAAAATATAGACATTATCAACTGTGATTTCCAACACAATCATGTGTATTATCAACCGGCCAGATGCATAGAGGCTATGTCTGAATGGTATGCTTTGTGGCCTCAGCTGTCTTTTCACATTGATAACCGTTAGTGAGTAGCCATAGCTTTGAACAAAAATATCCGTTACAAATCTTGTAAACAACTTACAGGGAGGTTGTCTGGTGCCCCGTAGAAGCCTTGGAACATGCCAAAGATGATGGAATTAGGCTGGTAGCGTACTCCATCCTTGTGTATCTACAAAAGTAAACAGCCCAATAATACAGTAACAGCTGAGCAATGGGCCTCGAGCTGTTCCAAGCGAGGGCGCTATTTCCTTAGCAACGGAGGCTCCTTTGGTGCTAACTGCACATCACTAGTTCATAAATGACCCGGAAACACAAGCATAGCAGTTGCATCGCTATCAACCAAATGAACACTCCCAACCAAAGCGGTTCTTTTCAACCGATGGGGGGGGGGTGGCTTCTGCTCCAGGCAGATAATCTTAGTGTGAATAGGTTGTGGGGTAATACAAGACCTGGCACGCAATAAAATGTGCCTCAGCACCAACACACAGCATCACCCACCTGTGACCCTAAGTAACACAGCCCTCGCAGGTCTACCAACTATCCTATAGCCAAGCTACGGACCTACCGCTCTATACAGCATCACCCACCTGTGACCCTAAGTAACACAGCCCTCGCAGGTCTACCAACTATCCTATAGCCAAGCTACGGACCTACCGCTCTATACAGCATCACCCACCTGTGACCCTAAGTAACACAG